>JAJEKV010000018.1:15678179-15989446 GCA_021234155.1 Isoetes taiwanensis
TTGTTGTACTTCGTTCAGTTACGTATTGCTATGATAAGTCCAATGAGAGTTTTTAAATTTGTGGAGTATTTATCTCGATCTTGAGCGTGATAGAAAGACTAAAGAATGAGTAAAACAAGCTGTATTTTGAAAATAACAATTATGTCAATTAAAAAGAACTTTAATAAGATTTAACATCGATGAAAATGTCATAATAAAAACAATGCTTAAAGTCCATATTGTTTAGATATTATGGTAAAAAATAATACAAAAATTTTCAGATTTTCAACATATTGTTTTTAATGCTACATAATCATTCTTTCCATGTTATTTATTGAAGAAAACAACACTTAAAAATATTTATTTGACATATTGTTTATTGAAAATTCTATAAAACCACATGTGCATTTAGCCAAATAATACTAAAAGACAACACCTATTTTGAAAAAATACATTGCTTCTCAAAACCACATATCATTTTTGAAGGACCAACACTTAAAACAACATAATTAAAAAGAAAAAATCCAGGAAAACTCGCGCATAGTTTTATGAAGTCGGACAAAATTATTGCATGGTTTTAGTGTTGCTTTTGGCAAAACAACGATTAAAAACAACATGTGGACCTTTTGATTTTATGCAAACCATGTGTAATTTTGAAGCAATGCTTAAAACTCCGTACTAAAACAACACAATAGAAATATCGTTAATTCTACGATGCAAATAATTTTGACAAAACTCTATCCGTGCAGACTTTTGGCAACAAAAACCTACGTATAAAAATTTTATTAAAACACCGTCATTTCCCGGCAAATCCGGACCAAAAACAACACGTGGACTTTTTGGTGTTGTTTTTACAAAAAACAGCGAAAAACAACATGTGGACCCAGTTTGAGATTGGTATATCTTACCACCATCCTCCATCTTTATCTTACCACTCTTGAATCATGAGTTATTGCAGAAGATCCTTCGGAGAAAGAACAATATGCCTCTGGCGGATCTCAAGTTAAGAAAATACCAGTTAGGCCTTGGTTATAAAGTCCTTTGTCATGTCAAATGATTGTATGATCTTCTATCACCCTGCTTAGAGGCATGAGAATCCACTCATTATTTCATTATGCTAATGAGCAGAGATACAGAATGACCTAAAGGCGGTACCTGAAGGTTATTGACACTTTCAATAATCCCAAGGTATGCATACCACTTCTTACAAATGATTTGTAAAATTCCTTGGCCTGGTACTTATATGTTACTTATAATTTATTCTAACAAGTTAAAGTTGATGTTAAGGATTTACAGAAGACGGTGGCTAGCTAATAGCGGACTTCACGCGGCTACACAGCCATCTAGTGATGATGATAAGTCCGGCGGCGATAAACTTGAGCATGCGATGCGACATGGCTGACTTTGGAAAAGAACCGCGTATAGCGTGGTTTGGGCACGGCCACAGATGGCGTAAACCATATGGTGCACAATCATTTGCATGGTCTACATGGCGGTGTTGATGGTGAACCACAACATACCCCATGGTTGTTGATGAAGGTAGGCACATTGTGATGACTTTTATTGATACGGGAAGAAAAACTCAAGTGAATTTAGATGTGTACCTAAGAATGTGGATGAGTTACTCACTTTGTGGAACAATTATTAGTCACGATGCCCATAAAAATGACGTTTTAATCTTGGTATACTATTGTGGACTATGCGACTTTCACGGGTTTCTTAGAGTATTCTGGGTTTAGAACATGGGGGCACTTCCCTTGCATGATATGTGGGGAAAAAGTTGCAACCTCACTCTAAACATAGAAAGAAAGTAGTATCTGAGGGTTTAGGAAGTATTCGCAGCTCCCTGCACCCCTTGAGCAATTGGTGTACAATTGATAGACCATGGAGAACCACCAGCGGGGAATACCACTCTGAGAATGGGGTGAAGCGTTGGGATAAGAAGGAAGAGGATCCATGAGAAATCGGTGGGGGCACTACAACATTTGGTAGAATTAGTGAGCGACCTAACTGATGAGGATGAGGAATTATCACGATGGTGGCGAGGAAGCGGAGGGAGGAGAGTCTTTCTTGCCATATGAAAAGGAAGTGCAATTTTTTTATAGACTACCATATTGAATGAAACCTACCCAACACCTTTTAGACCAGGCGTGCATATCTTCAAGAGCGTGGGAAACTCTTTATGGCTTGTCATGTTTGGTCAAAAAGACACCAACAAATGCCGGGATGGACCTTAGGTAAGTAATACAAAGAAAGCACATGGATGATCGGGTGAAGGGGCAACCACTTCCTCAGGCAAATGGGTTATTGCTAGGGCTGACCATCGGCTATTTATGATGATTTAAGGGCCCTAGGCACCAAGCGGTTTTTGTACAATCATTGGGAACCGCATTCACAAGTAGTGGGGAGGTGGTTTAAAGTCCATGGTAGCATAAGATTCTTGCATGTATAATGGTGGGGATCACATATATATGCTACTATAAAATGTAACCCATAGCTTATAACTTGGTGTTTGGATCATGGAGTTCTTCATGCCCCTGACCTTTAGGGGAGTTTTAGACAAGGGACCATTGGAAGAGCAAGTGCCCTATCAAAGGTCATAAAGGTTATTACCCATAATGATTTAGTGCTCCCAGATCTATTTTATTTATTGGCTAAGTTTTTGTTTTGGACCTCATAGGTGGATGTGTAAAAAACTATACGAAAACGAAATTGAAGAGATGAAAGTGAAAATGGCGAGAGCATGTTGCTGTTGGAGAAGGAGTTCCCTACGAGCTTTCTTGTGATCAAACCCCATCTTTGGTATCTCTTATTGAGGAAGTGGAGCTACATGGGAAGCGTACATGCGGATGGATGTTTTCTTGGAAAAGGTTTATGAAGGTATTGAAGGATATGGTGCGTCAAAGAGCACGCGTCTACGAAGGTAGTATAGCCGAGAGGGATGGCTTGAAAGAAAAGTCCTTTCTATATAATGAGAATATATTTCCATGGTACATCGGATGCACCTACGGCATGGAGTGATGAAGGGGACGAAGAAGATTGTGGGGGTAGTGGCAGAGAGGCAATGGTATCTGCGAAATTTCCGCCTGTTTCGATCATTAAAGATTAATCAATTTCTTCTTTATTCGGCACCGATGGCAAAATGGTTGCTCGTTATGAGAACCTAAAGGAAAAATGGAAGAGAGAGGCATGAATGGAGACGACAAAATAATGAGCGAGCCCGTTACCACGATGGTGTATGAACCCTTGCCCGGACAAGATGGAAGAGAATGGGAATTTTTCCTACAGGGGCTTTGACGATGCATATCCACTGGGGGAGTATATTACGGCTACGACGAATGGGCATACGCACAAGGTGTCATGAAAAGGTAGTTGCAACAAAATTATGTTGATGTAAATCAAGTATTTTCTTTTTGATGTTATTGTATCTATTGACATTAATGGTGCTTTTTTTTGATATATATCTTACTCCCTCGATATGGTGGCATGGGACCCACTATAAGGTGAGTTCTCTTGACATACAAGGAAGACTTGTGGCTGGCGGAGTCATGGCATCATTCGATGGAGTTTCAATCAAGTGTTGCGTCGTGTCGTCGGGAAGCCACACGTGATTGGGTGGGAGGTTAAAGACTATAATGGAGGTGGATGTTGGTGGCAATTTTTAAGACCTTCATATTAGATGTCGATTGGTTTGACCTTCAATTAAGGGGGCGGGGCCTTCTGATAAAAGTATGATAGAACAAGTGGCTTTTCCGTCAACTCTAGCAAGATGTACCACAGTAGTGAGGCGCTTGTCCTTCCGGAACTAGCGTGAGCAATTACACACATACACATATCCACTTCAAAATTTAGACCATCAATATCAATCTCACGTCCGGCTTCTTTGACCCGAGATTTTTTTCTTTACCGTCGACAAGACCCAACATGGTGGTTTATCATACAAACTACAGGGGCCCCAATATTCCAAGGTGTTGTGCTAGAGGAGTCAATAGCGTCGAAGAGCCCTGCAGCGGATCAAGGCATTCAAACTCAGGAAAGCGAGCATCAAGAGGTTGGACCACCGGCTCTCATCGACATCTTACACGGATCAATTCCACGAATCTGGATGTACTTGAGGCATTTTAATACAAATGTTGGCAATGCTAACAATGGCGACTCCTAGTTAGCACCTAGAGGCGATCATTAAATTCTATATGTCAAATATTATGCACATCCTCGGTGCAATCCTTAAAATAGGCTATGTCTATTGATTAACCGTGTGCAATAAAAACCCATTCAATTCAATTCTTTTTTTTTCTCCCCCTCCCCCTTTTGGTATACATTATATCGGGAGGAATAAAAGAGCGGCTGGAACATGGGCTCAAAGAAGCCACATAGGCTCAAGCATTGCCTCTAGACTAGAACATGCAAAAAGAGTCTTCAATGGTATCTTAGTTACTTCGATTTTCTCTAACCTTAAACCCGGTGCCACCACCAAGTTAACTTTGATCATTGCTTAATTTGATGCTATCCACTAGCTTTACGTTTGTGGATCAACTCTACTTTCAAAGCAGATAATAATAATGGTATTTTGTAGGGTGAACAAGTCCAAATACATAGAGTGAACCATGAGGAGCCTATAGGCGTTGAGCGTGTAGGCGTTGCATTTCCATAGGGTTCGAACATGCTACCTAGGTTCAAACAAGCCTCTTAGGCTCAAGCATTGTCTAGGCTCAAACATGCCCCGATTATCAAACATGTACACAACAAAAATAAAATAGTTAAACCGGCGTAAGCTATAACAAATACGCATCGGCATTATTGTATTGTAATATCATATCTGGCGATACCACAGCGGCGTTTAAAACTCATTTCTTAGTTGGGTGAACATGAGTGGTCTTCTGGTCCAGGGAACTTGTCCCCCCAGGGCAAGTCGGCGTTCTGAGTCCATTGGCCGAGCCAAATCCAGCGACTCCGGGAGGGAGGAGGCCAGGTCGTGTCCCGGGGCCTTGGGGAGAGAAATGGAAAAGCGACTTCGGAGGGGATTTTAGGGTCCCGTGCTCAGCGTCCAACACCCCACTCCCGATCAAGTCCGCGGCAAGGTCCCGCTGAATCGACAAGGAGGGCCTCAAAAGCGTAAACCACATGGGTTGCGAGGTTCTAGAAGGGGTTTGCGTTTTGGGGGCGAGACTTGTCTGTTGCACTTGGGACCTGGCCAGGCTGCAGCGAATACGAACAAGGGAACTGGCCGGAGCGGAGTTTGGGCCTGTCCTCCTCCCGATGTGGCAAGTAGAAATTAGGAGGCTTTTCTTGATGGCAAGACATTCATAAATTACATAATTAATGCATTGTGCGAAAATAAATTCTGATTTTTTGCCGGCTGGAATCCTAATCCATTTCCGGCCCACACAGCCCAATTTTCTAAATTTTTTCGAGAAGGTCTAGGTCAAGGGTTAGCATTAGAGCGGTCGGGGCGGCCCGTCTTGGGGCAACCCGAGGCAACCACCCTTCCCCAAGTCCAAAGCGAGGCGGGGACCTTGCGGGGATCCCTCCTGGGGGAGAGTCCCGGACCCCAAGAGGCGGGATCCAAAAAGTTCCCCGCAGACCCTTCTGGCGGCGCTCCCGGGGGCTGCATGATGTTTCACCCTCCCGGGCCGGTTCCCCTATCCGTAGTTGGATCCTCCCGTTCGGGGCCCCTCTTGGGGAAGGCCCAAAGATTCAGTCGGTCAGGAGAACTTGTCAAACCCTTGTCTGAGGTCGACCTTGTAGAAAACCAGGATGTCTTGTCGTTGAGACGCAGGGGAGGCTCGGGAATGGCAAATCGACCACCCAAATCGTCAGGAATGGCGAAATTACCCTAGGGGAGCAAGTTACAAGGTCGGTTTTGCAAAAAAAAAAACACTCATGCCCTCCCGCGGCGGTATCCAGCATCCACATCCCTAGGCCAATTGACTACAGTGTGATGGAAGTGAGCTACTTTGGCGCTTCTTGGAGGTGGGGTGGTCTTCGGCCCGCGGAACTTGGTCCCCAGGGCAATGTCGGCGTTACGAGTCCATTGGCGGAGTCAAATCGCGATTCGGAGGGAGGTCGCCCGTCAGTCCCGAGGGGCAGGGGAGAGAAATTGGGGCAAAAGCGACTTCGGGGGGATTTTAGGGTCCCGTGCTGGCGTCAACACCCCCACTCCACGTCAAGTCCACGTAAAGGTCCCTTGAATCGACAAGGAGAGGGCCTCCAAAAGCGTAAACCACGTGGGTTGCGGGTTCTAGAAGGGTTTGCGTTTTGGGGGCGAGACTGTGCATTACACTGGGACGGCGAGAAAAGCTGCGGTAGAATCACGAACAAGAGGCTGCGGGCCGAGAGTTTGGGCCTGTCCTCCTCCCGATGTGGCAAGTAGAAGTCGAAACTTTGCGATGGCAAGACATTCATAAATTACGCAATTAATGCATTATGCGAAAATAAATTCGATTTTTTGCCGCTGGAATCCTAATCCATCTCAGCACACGACCCAATTTTGAAATTTTTGGAGAAGGTCTAGGTCAAAGGGTTAGCATTAGAGCGGTCGGGGCAGCCGGGTTGCGGGGCAACCCGGTGGCACCCTTCCCCAAGTCAAACGAGGCCGGGACCTTGCGGGGATCCCTCACAAAGGGGAGAGGGACCCCAAGAGGGGGATCCAAAAAGTTCGAGGCAGCCCTTCACAGCGGCGCTCCCGGGGGCTGCATAATGACCACCCTCCGGAGCCGGTTCCCCTATCCGGCCAGTTGGATCCTCCGTTCGGGGCCCCTCTTGAGGGGAAGGCCCAAAAGATTCAGATCGGTCCCAAAGGAGAACTTGTCAAACACCGGGGCGTCCACGAGGGAAGCCTTGTAGAAACCCCGCGTGTCTTGTCGTTTCGGGCACGGGAGGAGCTCGGGAATGGCAAATCGACCACTGCCAAATCGTCCGGAATGGCGAAATTACCCTAGGGAGCAAGTTACAAGATTGGGTTTGCAAAGAAAAACACTCCGCCCTCCCACGGCGGTATCGCATCCACATCTAGGCCAATTGACTCGGAAGTGTGATGGAAGTGAGCTACTTTGGCGCTTCTTGGAGGTCGGGTGGTCTTACGGCCCGCGGAACTTGGTCCCCGAGGGCAATGTCGGCGTTGTGAGTCCATTGGCGAGTCAAATGTGATTGGGAGAGGGAGGTGGCGTCCAGGTCCCGGGCCTTGGGAGAGAGAGAAATTGGGGAACAGCGACTTCGGGGATTTTTTTGGGTCCGTGCTCACGGCGTCAACACCCCACTCCCACGTCAAATCCCGGCCAAAGGTCCCCAGAATCGACAAGGAGAGGGGCCTCCCAAAGCGTAAACCACAGTGGGTTGCGGGTTTCTAGAAGGGTTTGCGTTTTGGGGCGAGGGACTTGAATTACATTGCACTGGGACTGGCCCAGAAAAACTGCAGGCCAGAGAATACGGAACAAGGGGGCTGGCCGGTGGCGGGTTTGGCCTGTCCTCCTCCCGATGTGGCAAGTAAGAGAAGTCGAGGCGTTTTTTGCGATGGCAAGACATTCATAAATTAATTAATGCATTGTCACGAAAATAAATTCTGATTTTTTGCCGGCTGGATTCCTAATCCATCTCCGGAACCTGACCCAATTTTGAAATTTTAGGAGAAGGTCTAGGTCAAAGGGTTAGCTAAGGTCAAAGAATGGTTTGTGGGATCGTTGTACTTGGGGTTGACCTTGGCCGGCACCCTTATACTTGTCAAAGAGGCGAGACCTTGCATCATCCCTATTAGAATGAAGATAAATGATTACCCAGAGGCGGGATCAAAAAAGTTCTAGAATGAAGATAAATTTCTGGCGGCTCCAAAAGACCACCCTCCGGGCCCGGTTCCCCTTGGGGGGTTTGGATCCTCGTTCGATGGCCCCTGTTTTTAAGGCCCAAAGATTCATATGGATAGGAGAACTTGTCAAACCCCGCTGGTCCCTGAAGCCTTATTTGACAAAACCCGGCATCGTCTTAACCTTGGGCAGGGGAGGCTCGGAATGGCAAATCGACCCTGCCAAATGGGGCAGAATGGCGAGAAATTACCCTAGGGAGCAAGTTACAAGGTCAATTTTGCAAAGAGAAACACTCCATGTCCTCCCGCGACATCCACATCTAGGCCAATTGACTACGAGTGTGATGGAAGTGAGCTACTTTGGTGTTCTTGGAGGTGGGGTGGTCTTCTTGGCCATGGGAACTTGGTCCCTAGGGGCAATGTCGGCGTTAAAGGTCCATTGGCGAGAGCGAAATCAATCGCGGTCCGGGGGAGGGAGGTGCGGAGTCAGTCCCAGGGAGCCTTGGGGAGAGAAATTTGGAACAGCGACTTAGGGGGATTTTAGGAGTCCGTGCTTTGGCGTCCAACCCCCACTCCCGTCAAGTCACGGTGCAAGTCATTAAAGAACCCGAATCACGACAAGGAGAGGGACTCCAAAGCGTAAACCACAATGGGTTGCCGGGTTCTAGAAGGGTTTGCGTTTTGGGGGCGAGACTTGTTGCACTTGGGACTGGCCCAAGAAAAACGGCCAGAATACTGCAAAGGGGAGGCCCGGCGGGCCGGAGTTTGGGCTGTCCTCCTCCCTGTGGCAGATGTGGCAAGTAGAAATTCGGGCTTTTGCGATGTGAAGACATTCATAAATTAAGCAATTAATGCATTGTGCGAAAATAAATTCTGATTTTTTGCCGGCTAGGAATCCTAATCCATCTCCAGCACCACCCGACCCAATTTTCGAAAATTTTAGGAGAAGGTCTAGGTCAAAGGGTTAGCATTAGAGCGGTCGGGGCAGCGGATTCCCGAGGACGGGAGGCAGGCACCCTTCCCAAGTCAAAGCGAGGCGGGGACCTTGCGGGGATCCCTCACAAGAGGGGAGAGTCCAGGACCCAAGGCGGGATCCAAAAAGTTCCCGAGGCAGCCCTTCTGGCGGCTCCCGGGGGGCTGCAGCTATGTGACCACCCTCCCGGGCGGTTCCCCTATCAGGCCGTTGGATCCTCCGTTCGGGGGCCCCTCTTGGGAAGGCCAAAAGATTCCAGATCGGTCAGGGAGAACTTGTCAAACCCCGGGGCGTCGAGGTCTGACCTTGTAGAAACCATGTGTCTTGTCGTTCGGGCGCAGGGAGGCTCGGAATGGCAAATCGACCACCAAATGCGTCAGGAATGGCGAAATTACCCTAGGGAGCAAAGTTACAAGGTTGGGTTTTGCAAAAGAAAGAAACTCTCCGCCCTCCCGGACGGTATCCCGCATCCACATCCTAGGCCAATTGACTACGAGTGTGATGGAAGTGAGCTACTTTGGCGCTTCTTGGAGGTGGTGGTCTTCTGGCCCGCGGAACTTGGTCCCGGGGGCAATGTCGGCGTTACGAGTCCATTGGCGAGTCAAATCGCGATTCCGGAGAGGGAGGTTGCCCGTCCCGTCCCAGGGGCCTTGGGGAGAGGAGTGGGGGCAAGCGGCTTAGGGGGATTTTAGGGTCAAAGATGCTACGGCGTCAACACCCCCCCCACGTCAAGTCCGCAGCGCAAAGGTCCCGCCCGAATCGACAAGGGAGGGCCTCCAAAGCGTAAACCACGTGGGTTGCCGGGTTCTAGAAGGGTTTCGTTTTGGGGGCGAGACTTGGTCTGTTGCACTTGGGACACGGCGAAATTTGGCCAGGAAATCTGAACAAGGGGAACTGGCGGGCGGAGTTTGGGCCTGTCCTCCTCCCGATGTGGCAAGTAGAAGTCGGGGCTTTTGCGATGGCAAGACATTCATAAATTAAATTAATGCATTGTCACGAAAATAAATTCTGATTTTTTTGCCGGTTGGATTCCTAATCCATCTCCGGCCACCTGACCCAATTTTTCGAAATTTTAGGAGAAGGTCTAGGTCAAAGGGTTAGCATTAGAGCGGTCGGGGCAGCCCGTTTCGGGGCAACTGTGGCACCCTTCCCCAAGTCAAGCAAGGCGGGGACCTTGCGGGGATCCCTCACAAGAGGGGGAGAGTCCGGACCCCAAGAGGCGGGATCAAAAAAAGTTCCAGAGCAGCCCTTCTGGCGGCTCCCAGGGGCACTGCGCTAATGACCACCCTCCCGGGCCGGTTCCCCTATCCGACCGTTGGATCCCTCCGTTCGGGGGCCCCTCTTGGGAAGGCCCAAAGATTCAGGTCGGTCGGGAGAACTTGTCAAACCGGGAAGCGTCTGAGGTGTGACCTTGTAGAAACCGCGGTGTCTTGTCGTTCGAGACACATAGGGAGGCTCGAGGAATGGCAAATCGACCTGCCAAATGCGTCGGGAATGGCGAAATTACCCTAGGGAGCAAGTTACAAGGTGGGTTTGCAAAAAAAAAACACTCCGCCCTCCCGACGGTATCAGCATCCACATCCTAGGCCAATTGACTTCTGAGTGTGATGGAAGTGAGCTACTTTGGCTTCTTGGAGGTCGGTGGTCTTACGGCCCGGGAACTTGGTCCCAGGGGGCAATGTCGGCGTTCTGAGTCCATTAAGCGAGGGGAGTCAAATCCCGATTCCCAGGAGAGGGAGGTCGCCCGTCCGGTCCCCAAGGGCCTTGGGGAGAGAAATTCCGGAACAGCGACTTAGGGGGGGATTTTAGGGTCCGTGCTCTTTGGCGTCAACACCCCCCACTCCCGCGTCAAGTCATGCGGCGCAAGGTCCTTGAATCGACAAGGAGAGGACCTCCCAAAGCGTAAACCACGTGGGTTGCGGGTTCTAGAAGGGTTTGCGTTTTGGGGGCGAGACTTGTCCCCATTGCACTTAGGACCTGGCAGAAAACAGCCGAGAATCTGAACAAGGGGAGCGGCGGGCGGAGTTTGGGCACTGTCCTCCTCCCGATGTGGCAAGTAGAAGTCGGGGCGCTTTTGCGATGGCAAGACATTCATAAATTACAAATTAATGCATTGTCTGAAAATAAATTCTGATTTTTTGCCACTGGATTCCTAATCCATCTCCGGCCTACGACCCAATTTTGAAATTTTAGGGAAAGGTCTAGGTCAAAGGGTTAGCATTAGAGCGGTCGGGGCAGCCCGTTTGCGGGAACAACCCCAGGCACCACCCTTCCCAAAGTCAAGCGAGGCCCGGGGACCTTGCGGGGATCCCTCACAAGAGGGGGAGAGTCCGGGACCCCAGAGGCGGGATCCAAAAAGTTCGAGGCAGCCCTTCTGGCGGCGCTCCCGGGGGCTGCAGCTAATGACCACCCTCCGGGCGGTTCCCCTATCCGTGGTTGGATCCTCCGTTCGGGGGCCCCTCTTGGGGAAGGCCCAAAAGATTCCAGTCGGTCAGGAGAACTTGTCAAGCCCGGCTGAGGCGTCTGAGAATTGACCTTGTAGAAACCCTTGATGTCTTGTCGTTCGGGACACTAGGGAGGCTCGGAATGGCAAATCGACCACAAATCGTCGGGAATGGCAAAATTACCCTAGGGAGCAAGTTACAAGGTCGGTTTTGCAAAAAAAAAACTCTCACGCCCTCCCAGGACGGTATCCGCATCCACATCCCCAGGCCAATTGACTACGGTGTGATGGAAGTGAGCTACTTTGGCGCTTCTTGGAGGTGGTGGTCTTCTGGCCCTTGGTCCCCGGGGGCAATGTCGGCGTTCGGAGTCCATTGGCGAGGGGAATCAAATCCCTTGTGGGAGAGGGAGGTCGCCCGTCGGAGTCCCGGGGGCCTTGGGAGAGAAATTCAGGGGCAAGCAGCTTAGGGGGATTTTAGGGTCCCTGCTCTGGCGTCAACACCCCACTCCCACGTCAAGTCACGGCGCAAGGTCCCGCCCGAATCGACAAGGAGAGGGCCTCCAAAGCGTAAACCACATTGGGTTGCGAGGTTCCTAGAAGGGTTTTGCGTTTTGGGGGCGAGACCAGTCTGTTACACTTGGGACACGGCGGGGGAGCGGTAGAGAATCTGAACAAGGGAAGGCGGAGGGCGGAGTTTGGGCCTGTCCTCCTCCCGATGTGGCAAGAAGTAGAAGTCGGCGCTTTTGCGTTGGCAAGACATTCATAAATTCGCAATTAATGCATTGTACGAAAATAAATTCTGATTTTTTGCCAGCTGGAATCCTAATCCATTTCCGGCACCACAGGCCAATTTTCTAAATTTTGGGGAGAAGGTCTAGGTCAAAGGGTTAGCATTAGAGCGGTCGGGGCAGCCCGTTGCGGGAACAGCCGAGGCTGGCACCCTTCCCAAGTCAAGCGAGGCGGGGACCTTGCGGGGATCCCTCACAAGAGGGAGTCCGGGACCCAAGAGGCGGGATCAAAAAGTTCCCGAGGCAGCCCTTCTGGCGGCTCCCGGGGCTGCAGCTAATGACCACCCTCCGGGCCGGTTCCCCTATCCGGCCGTTGGATCCTCCGTTCGGGGGCCCCTCTTGGGGAAGGCCCAAAAGATTCAGATCGGTCAGGAGAACTTGTCAAACGTAGGCGTCTGAGAGTTGACCTTGTAGAAACCCGCGGTGTCTTGTCGTTCGGGCACGGGAGGCTCAGGAATGGCAAATCGACCACCAAATGCGTCAGGAATGGCGAAATTACCCTAGGGAGCAAGTTACAAGGTCGGTTTTGCAAAGAAACACTCCGCCCTCCCACGGCCGTATCCGCATCCACATCCCTGAGCCAATTGACTCACGAGTGTGATGGAAGTGAGCTACTTTGGCGCTTCTTGGAGGTCGGGTGGTCTTACGGCCCTGGAACTTGGTCCCCAAGGGCAATGTCGGCGTTAGGAGTCCATTGGCGAGAGTCAAATCACGATTCGGAGAGGGAGGTGGTGGCCGTCCCGAGTCCCGGGGCCTTGGGGAGAGGAAGTGGGGCAAGCGGCTTAGGGGGGATTTTAGGAGTCCGTGCTCTGGCGTCAACACCCCACTCCCGTCAAGTCCAAAGGTCCCCGAATCGACGAAAGGAGGGGCCTCCAAAGCGTAAACCACATTGGGTTGCGAGGTTCTAGAAGGGTTTTGCGTTTTTGGGGCGAGACTTGATGCATTGCACTTGGGACTGGCGAAAAACTGCCGTAGAATCTGAACAAGCAAGAGGCCCGGCGGAGGCGGAGTTTGGGCCTGTCCTCCTCCCTCCGATGTGGCAAGTAGAAGTCGGGGCTTTTCTGATGGCAAGACATTCATAAATTAGCAATTAATGCATTATGCGAAAATAAATTCTGATTTTTGCCATTTGGATTCCTAATCCATCTCGGCCTGACCCAATTTTGAAATTTTTGGAGAAGGTCTAGGTCAAAGGGTTAGCTAAGGTCAAAGGAATGGAGTTTGTGGGATCGTTGTACTTAGGGTTGACCTTGGCTTCAAAGCGGGCGTTATACTTGGTCTAAGATTGCATTGAGAATATAAGCATCATAACTATTAGAATGAAGATAAATGATTCTGAGAAAAAGCATCATAACTACTAGAATGAAGATAAATGATTCTGACAAAAAGCAAAAGACTAGTCTCCCCCGTTGGGGGTTAGATTTGGTTGCTTGTGATGATGGTTGTGTTTAAATATCAAGGGCATATGGATGTTTGAATGCCCTTGTTCAGGAGAACTTGGTTGCTCCCTAAAGCTATTTGACATGGATGGCATAATTAATTTGTAATTCGGATTCCGGGATCTCGGGGCAAAAGCAACTTCCGGGGGAGTTTAGGGGTCCCTAGACCTAAAAATGCGTCAACACCCCCACTCCCATGTCAAGAATCGGTTTGCAAGGTCCCCCACCCAAATCGACAGGATCGAGGGCCTCAAGCATCTAACCAATTGACTTGCGGTGTGATTCTAGAAGGGTTTTGTTTTGGGGCGAGTTTTGGTCTTAAAGCCATAGAACTTGGTCCCCTAGGGGCAATGTCGGCGTTGGGAGTCCATTGGCAGAGCCAAATGTGATTCCGGGAGAGGGAGGTGCCCGTCGAGTCCCCAGGGCCTTGGGGAGAGGAGAAGTTCCGGGGCAAGCAGCTTCGGGGGATTTTAGGGTCCGTGCTCTGGCGTCAACACCCCCTCCCCCACGTCAGAGTCACGGGCGCAAAGGTCCATTGCCGAATCGGACAAGGAGGGCCTCCAAAAGCGTAAACCACATGGGTTGCCCGGGTTCTAGAAGGGTTTTGCGTTTTGGGGGCGAGACTTGTCTGTTGCACTTGGGACTGGCGAGGCTGCGGCCAGAGAATACGGAACAAGGAGGCCCGGCGGGCGGAGTTTGGGCTGTCCTCCTCCCGATGTGGCAAGTAGAAGTCGGGAGGCTGCGATGGCAAGACATTCATAAATTCACAATTAATGCATTGTCTGCAAATAAATTCTGATTTTTTTGCCGGCTGGAATCCTAATCCATTTCGGCACCGCGGCCCAATTTTCTAAATTTTGGGAGAAGGTCTAGGTCAAAGGGTTAGCATTAGAGCGGTCGGGGGCGGCCCGTTGCGGAGCAGCCCGGGCGGCACCCTTCCCCAAGTCAAAGCGAGGCCCGGGACCTTGGGGGATCCCTCACAAGAGGGAGAGTCCAGGACCCCAAGGCGGGATCAAAAAAAAGTTCCCGGCAGCCCTTCACAGCGGCGCTCCCGGGGGCCGCTGCGCTAATGACCACCCTCCGGGCAGGGTTCCCCTATCCGACCGTTGGATCCTCCGATTCGGGGGGCCCCTCTTCGGAGAGGCCCAAAGATTCCAGATCGGTCAGGAGAACTTGTCAAACCATGAGGCGTCTGAGGTGAAGCCTTGTAAAAATGATCAGTGTCTTGTCGTTCGGGCACCGGGAGGCTCGGAATGGCAAATCGACCACATAAATCGTCGGAATGGCAGAAATTACCCTAGGGAGCAAGTTACAAGGTCGGTTTTGCAAAGAAAAACCTCCGCCCTCCACGGAGGTATCCGCATCCACATCCTAGGCCAATTGACTACGAGTGTGATGGAAGTGAGCTACTTTGGCTTCTTGGAGGTCGGGTGGTGGTCTTCGTACCCGCGAACTTGGTCCCCGGGCAACGTCGGCGTTAAAGGAGTCCATTGGCGAGAGTCAAATCCCAATTCGGAGAGGGAGGTGGCGGAAGTCCCCGAGGGCCTTGGGGAGAGAGGAAGGGGCAAAAGCGACTTAGGGGGATTTTGGGGTCCGTGCTCGGCGTCAACACCCCCACTCCCACGTCAAGTCCGCGGGCGCCAAGGTCCCGAATCGACAAGGAGAGGGCCTCAAAAGCGTAAACCTGTGGGTTGCCCGGGTTCTAGAAGGGTTTTCGCGTTTTGGGGGCCGAGACTTGATACATTACACGGGACTGCCCAAGAAGGCAACAGAGAATCTGAAGCAAGGCCCCGGAGGCGGAGTTTGGGCTGTCCTCCTCCCGATGTGGCAAGTAGAAATTCGGGCGCTTTTACCGATGGCAAGACATTCATAAATTCGCAATTAATGCATTGTACGAAAATAATTCTGATTTTTGCCACGGTAGATTCCTAATTCATCTCGGCACACACCCAATTTTGAAATTTTGGAGAAGGTCTAGGTCAAAGGGTTAGCATTAGAGCGGTCAGGGCAGCGGATTTTATTGGGCAGCGAGCTGGCACCCTTCCCCAAGTCAAGCGGGGCCGGACCTTGGGATCCCTCACAAGAGGGAGAGTCCAGGACCCCAAGAGGCGGGATCCAAAAAATTCCCCGAGGCACCCTTCTGGCGGCGCTCCCGGTTTTGTTTTGCGCTTTTGACCACCCTCCGGGGCCATTTCCCCTGGATCCGACCCGTTGGATCCTCCATTCGGGGCCCTCTTGGGAAGGCCCAAAAGATTCCGGATCGGTCCGGGAGAACTTTGTCAAACCAAGCGTCTGAGGTCGAAATTTTTAGAAACCACATGTCTTGTCGTTGAGACGCGGGAGGCTCGGAATGGCAAATCAACCCTTTAAATCGTCGAATGGCGAGGAAATTACCCTAGGGAGCAAGTTACAAGGTCGGTTTTAAATCTTAATTAAAACACTCCGCCTTCCACGGCGGTATCCAGCATCCATCCTAGGCCAATTGACCCACGAGTGTGATGGAAGTGGCTACTTTGGCTTTCTTGGAGGTGGGGTGGTCTTACGGCCCGGAACTTGGTTCCCGGGGCAATGTCGGCGTTCACGAGTCCATTGGCAGAGCAAATGCGATTCCGGGAGAGGGAGGTGCCCGTCCCGTCCCGGGGGCCTTGGGAGAGGAGTGGGAAGCGGCTTAGGGGATTTTTAGGGTCGTGCTCGGCGTCAACACCCCTCCCGTCAAGTCCGCGGCGCAAAGGTCCCCGGGATGTCGACAAGGAGAGGGGCTCCAAAAGCGTAAACCCGGTGGGTTGCGGGTTCTAGGGGTTTGCGTTTTGGGGGCGAGACTTGTGCTGTTGCACTGGGACTGGCCCAGGGGCTGCGGCCAGAAAATCTGAACAAGGGGAACGGCCGGGCGGAGTTTGGGCCTGTCCTCTCCCGATGTGGCAAGTAGAAGTCGAGAGCGCTTTTGCGGTGGCAAGACATTCATAAATTCCCGCCCGATTAATGCATTGTCTGAAAATAAATTCTGATTTTTGCCAATATGGATTCCTAACCCATCTCCGACACCCACGACCCAATTTTTTTCCCCAAATTTTAGGAGAAGGTCTAGGTCAAAGGGTTAGCTAAGGTCAAAGGAATGGAGTTTGTGGGATCGTTGTACTTGGGGTTGACCTTGGCTCATTTGGGCGTTATACTTGGTCTAAGATTGCATTGGGCGTAAACCACGTGACTTGCCGTTTCTAGAAGGGTTTTGTTTTGGATTTTCTGCTCCCTAAAGCTATTTGACATGGATGGCATAACTAACTTGTAATGGTGGTTTTGTTTCTGAAACAATTGTACCTTGATGAAAGATTGCTTCATAGTTTCCAAGTGAAAAAATTTTTTAATGTCCCTTAGCCTTGTTTGCCCCCCTGGTCAAAGAGACTAGCCTTTTTTAGATGCACACTCTTTTAGTTATGCATTTTATTGCATTTATGGTTTATAAATTCATAGTTAATGCATGGCATGGAATTAAATTATGGTTTTGGTCAGTGGCTTCCATGGTCATCACCGGCATCTGGGAAAATTTCCAAATTTTCGGATAAAGTCGGACAAAGCGTTGGGGTTAGAACGGTCCGAGGCGGCCGTTGTTGGGCAAGCATGGTGGCACCCTTCCCCAAGTCAAACAAAGGCGACTTTGAATGGCCACCTCGGTAGAGGGAGAGTCCGATCCCGGAGGCGGACCCCAAAAATGTTCGGGAGGCTGTCCACGAGCACGCGCCCCCAGGGGCTGGCGTATGCTAATGAACACCCTCCGGCTTCCGGTTCCCCTATATCCAGGCCCAGATTTGAATCCCTCCAGTTCAAGGATCCCGACCTGGGGGCATTCAAATAAGCCTAGGGACAAACTTTAATAAACTTCACATTAAAAAAGATGCAAAAACAATAGCGTCGCTATAACAAAATGCGTCAGCGGGGCGTCAGCGTCGGCGGCATTTGAAATAACGTCGCATCGGCGTGGCGTCGCATCTTGGCGCTCACGTAAAATATTTTGAAACCCCTTGGGCGGCCGGCTTTTCGGAACTTCTTTTTTGCCCTACTTCTTGAGGGTTCTTGGGCGATCCTTGGCTAGTACCACGATCTACACCGCAAGCAACTATTCTAAGGTTAGTATATCATGTTTTTTTAGATTGAATAGGTTTTTGGATTGAATGGTGCATGCCCAACCTTCCTCTTTTTTTGGTTTCCTTTCCTTCCTCTTCTTCTTTGTTCTTGATTTTTTTTCTTCCCATTCTTCCATGCCTCGTTCATTCTTCCTCCTTCTTTCTTTCTCATTCTTCATTTCTTACTCATTCTTCCTCATGCTTCATTTCTTCCTCCTTCTTCCATATGCTTCATTCTTTCCTCATTCTTTCTTCCCATATTTCTTCTTTCCTCATTTCTTTCTCATTCTTTCTTCCTCATTCTTTCTCATTTCTTTCTTCCTCATGCTTTCTCATTCTTTATTCCTCACTCTTTCTCATTCTTCCTCATTCTTTCTCATTTCTTGCTTTCTCATTTCTTTCTCATGCTTTCTCATTTCTTTCTCATTTCTTTCTCATGCTTTCTCATTTGTTTCTCATTTCCATTCTTTCTCATGCTTTCTCATTCCTCATTCTTTCCCTTCCCCTCATTTCTTTCTTCTCTTCCTTCCTTATTCTTCATTTTTTTTTCTTATTCTTCATTCTTTTTAATTTCATTTCTTCATTCTTCATTTGTTTCTTATTCTTCACATTTCTTCCTCCTTTCCATTCGATCCTTTTCTTTCCCCTTCCTTATTTCTTCCTTCCATTCTATTCCCTTCCCTTCTCTTATTTCCTCTTATTTTTCTTCATTCTTTCTTGTTTCTTCTCTTATTTCTTCTCTATTCTATCCTTATTTCTTCTTGATGTTTTTTCTTCTTTGTTCTTATTCTTCTAATGCTTTGTTACTTACGTTGCAGCTTTCTATTACGATTTGGACCAACCGGGATCTTGTACCGCAGCGTCCTTATTTTGGTAAGTAGTTGATCGCACTTGCATTTTATTTTTATAGTTTTAAGTAGGTTAAAAAAAATTGATGGAGTGGCTTGTTCAAGGAGCGCGGGTGGGCTCCACCTAGAGTGGGGAGGACCATGTGCAGGGTTGAAGTCCACTTTCACTACAATCATAAATGTTTCCTAGGTTAATGAGTGGCTTGTTCAAGAGACGCAGGTCGGCTCCACCTAGAGTGGAGGGACCCGCGTGCCGGTTCAAGTCCACTTCCGGGTTCCACTTGTTATTTTTAGGTTTAAAATAAAATTGTAGTGGCTTGTTCAAGGGCACGGTCGGCTCCACCTTAGCGTGGAGGGACTAGGTGTCGGGGTCCAAGTCCACTTTTCTTCTCATTCTTAGGTAGATGTGGCTACGGCAAGGACATGGTGGAAACTCCACCGCAGTGGGAGGACCAGGTGTTGGGGCCTTAGTTCCACGTTTATTGTCGATTTTAGCTAGAGGTAGCTAGGGCTAGGTTAAGTTAACGATGGCTGGATGATTCCCTTCACACCCGTGCTAGTTAAAAAAAAAAGGTTAGGCTAACTTAATGTAGTACTAATTCACACTAAAAGCGTTGGTAAAAAAATAACTTAACTAATTAACTAAATTATTTGAACATGTCTAGTTAAGTTAGTCAAAGGCATAAAAATTATATGTACAATTAACTAAACTTAAAAGTGACCTCTATAGTGCTAATTTCTAATTTAGTTAATTTTTAGTTAATTTTGCTAACTAATCCAGAACAAGGTGCGAAGATAAGTTTAGGTAGTGTTTTGGTTAAAAAGTTAACTAAATTTTGGGACTATCTGCTAACTAATTAACTAGTATCTGAATGTAAATTGGCCAGTGGAGTGCGAATACCCCTAATCTAACCTATTTAGTTCTTCTTGTTTCTTCTTCTTTTTTTTTTGCTTTTTGGGGGGAGTGGGATAAGGTATTAGTAAGCCATAGGGCGTGTTATAAGTAATGATTATATAGTGCATACATGTTTGATATTGTCATTATTATGTTGCATTTACTTTGTGCATGCTTGGCTTTTGTATTCATTATTTTGTTTTGTTTGTAGGCATAAAAATGGCCTCGATGGGGACAGAGATGCTTAGTGAAATTAAGCATCCTCATCAATCACATATCGCCTGAGACCAGGCCGGCGACATATACAAGCGATGATCAGTGCTTAACCGTTTTGTAGCATCGGTTGAGAAAGAATGTCGATCCGAATTATGTGGGGAGGTGGCGAGGCATGAGTCGAGTTGGAAGATATGATGAGAAAAAGAACTTAAAGTCTTGGGTTTGCAATCTGAGCGAGAATGAGGATGCTACTTAAGTATAAAAAACCACTTATGAGCCCCTATCTTTGAGGCATCATTGGGGACGATATGGCTAATTAAATGGAAGTGCAAAGGTCCGACGCAAAAAGATCACAAGATGGCGATGCTGTCTCAATGATGAACATGTGAAGGAGTTAGATAGTCTTTATCCATGGTGGGAGCTCTATTGGTGCGGGGGCTAGATTATCATTACATGCTCATGATAAATGTGTTTGCATTTATTGGCCGACATTCACAATGGATCTTTGTTGGAGTTGTAAAAGTGCATTGGTAGTAAACAAAGGCGCCGGATATACCAAATCCGGATCTTGGGAACCACGTACTTTAATCAAGATGATTATTATCTTGGCATTATGTGGAGAGGCCAAGATAGAGCTGCATCATGGTTGTTGGTGACAAAATATATCCGTTTCAAGAGCCCAAGTCCGGCATTGGCCACACCCCCTTGGACTTGCCCACGAGGTCTTTTGTGGAGATGAGCCACGGGGACCAATGGTAGTCACCTGCCATTCATGAATGGAGGAACCTTTGCGAAATTACTTGACCATCTTAGAGCCAATTCTCTTCTTATAGGAGATGGTCAAATGCAATGCATAGTGCTCCAAGAAGGGCTGATATGAAGATAAGTGCGGTGGAAAGCCAAAATGAGACTACCGTGTATAAAATGCGTCCAAATAGCTCTCGCTCTTGCGGAAGGAGTCTATGCCATCCACGCTCAGGTTGGACACACACAAAGCTCAATTGCAAAAGGGTCAAACTCCATTTTGATGACTTCGCTTACAAATGTGTGGGTGGCTATTGGTGATTGGGACCACGGCCCTCGTTTTTTTGCAAGGAGCGAATGCCCAAATTGAAGAACGTTATACACTACAAGATGGAGCAGTGCGATATCCTTGGTGGGAGAAGAGAGTTTTACATCATCATCGGATGACCAAGCATCATGGGGGCATGAGATATCGACATATATTCCACACAGGCTACATTTACGAGATGCTCCTTGATTTTGTCCGGGCAATGCGGCTTATGGGGTTGTGTGTTGAGATAAACCCAACCGGCCCGATACTCTAGCACATTGGACATCATCCAACATATGAAGGTCCAAATGATGATGGATAGAGAGTTGGTGCACATGGATAAGCCCATCTATTGCTCGGCGTCGTCGATGTGTTCAAAAGCAAAGGGGGGCTTTCTTACGATATAGTTGTGAGAGAGAGACATATGAAGTGTGGTGATCCACTTGAGATGGCTAAGCTACTTGTTAAATGCTTGCAAGAAGTGATTAATATAATTTTGTCTTCCTATTTGAGGCTTGTTGCAACCAATAAATGTTTTTAGTCAAAATTACTAATGAAAAAAAGTAATTTATTAATCAAAAAAATTATTATTAATGGTAAATAAATTATTAATCATAACTTGTAGATAAAGTGTAAACTCTGGGGCGTCAAACCCTAGGTTTTGTGTGCTACATCATCAAACCCTAGATTGTAAATGCCATGTGGCACAATCTAGGGTTTGATGATGTAACTTCACTGTTAGGTTTGATGACAACACTTTACTATGATGTGGCAATAGGAAGTCGCGGCGTGACACAACCTAGGGGTTTGATGATGTGCCACCGCATAGCGTGGGGTTTCATGATGTGGCACTAAAAAAATGCCGTGGGATAATTTAGGGTTCGGTGTATGACATGATACATGGCCTGATAATATGGCAACCTAGAGTTCGATATGCACCCCATACCTATATACGAGATACTTTTCTAATATAAATAAGAAGATAAGAATATAAATTTAGGTATTTATTCAAAGACACTTGTTCAAAGCTTTTCTCTAAGCTAATTCTCGTTATGTTCAAATTAATATATATAGTCATGGCGGAGGCTCAATTCTTAGCGGTTTTCCTCATTGTGGCCCTCTTTACTGCTGATGCAATATTCATGGCATTATCGTCTCCCCCTCAGCCCCCGGTCAAGGCGGTCAAAGGCTGCGATAAGTCTGCGGGGGCTCATTAGTGGCACATTTCGAACCATAAAAATACTATTTTTCATCTCTATGGTTTGTAAGTATCATTCTATTATTGCAACCAATATCATTCATGGTTATCAAATGTTTCTCTCACAATTTCTTTTGATCTAGGTGTGCTCTTTTTTCGGCGATGAATAGAGGTAATCGCAATCGTCGGAGAATGAGCAAGGCGAAGGTAAATTTTTATATAGTTTTTATTATAAAACTTTACCCTCTAATTAGGTATGTGAGTTTATGCATGGAGTTTTAATTTGTTGTGTAGAGGAAAGGGGCGAGTTTAGAGAAAATAGGAGGAGGACTCCACGGTGGTAGGGGCAATCGTCTTTGATGTTCCTCCAAGGCGCCAACCTCCACCTATCACTACACCAAAGCGGTTTGGGTATTAAGATAGTTTTTATAAAAAATAATAAATAAATGAATTGTTTTTGCATGATATTTGTGCTTACGCAGCTCCTCCATGCTCCCCTTCCTTCCTGCAAACATGTCTCCCTTGCCGAGAGACCAAAAATTGCGCATATTTTGCCTCTTTGACACCAGCGCCCGGTTAAATGACCCCCGGCTCCTATTCCCCCCGACATAGTGTTGATTATCGGCCTCCGCGTTCTTCGCGAGAATATTGAGAATGCTAGGCGTAGTATGGACTCCGTTCTAGGCAAGAGGCGCAACGATTTTTTCTAATGCAAGGAACTTGGAGGAAGATTTCAACGGTAAATATATATCCCTCACGTACCAAACATTTCTTTGGTTGCGGCATGTTAAAGATGCTCATTCTCTCATTACTTCCCGGTCAAAAGTAGTGGAACAACGGACTCTAGCGTTCAAGATCGCGACGATCATCAGGGGTTCGGGATCCGAAGAACATGGTCGCTCGCGACTTGGAGAGGGAAGGATCCCGACGGCGTCCACGTGTCCATTGAAGAAGAGCGTCCATTTAAACTTTGTTTTGAACCGCGTAAGTCTGGGTGAATTGGCCCTGAATATACCCGACTATCATATTAATAATAATTTTTGATGTAAGTTATGTGAACATATTATTTAAGATATCAACCTTAAATATTAGTACTTTGTCATCTAAATTTGTTGTTTTGTTCATTCTCTTCACTTAGAATACATTGTAAAGTGCTCAAAAAGGTTCTTAATCGGGACGGGATATGTATATTGACGTGAGACATAAACACGCTTTTATATACCCACCATTTATGCTTGGGGGACGCTCTTCCTAAGAAGGATGATGAGGGAAGTGTCTTTTATACTACTACCGAGGGGCCTTGGTCACAAATAATATCTCGTTTATGGCCTCCCCGCGGTATAGGGAGTGGCACAGTGCTTATGACCAACGCGAAATAGAGGCGTCAAAAATAAAATGAAACGAGTTTCCCGGGAGATAGAAAAAAAGCAAAGGCGTTTAGCGGAAGAAGCTCACTTGATGATGGGCGACTTATCACGAAAAAGGAGGTACATGACCTAGTCATAGTCTTGTTTTATTATTTTGATATTAAATATTGATCTATCGATGTATGTCAAAGGCACAATGTGGTCAAGGAACCGGGCGGACTTTGCGAAAAAGAAGGAGGCGATTGGTCAAAGTCCCTAAACCACTTAATCTCCACAAGGAAGATATCAAGGTATTTCTTATTTTTTGTCATTCGTTCACTTTAACTTGTGATAATGTTGTGTGCCTTGCAATCGGTTGCATTGAGCGTGCAAAGGATCGGAAAAAAAAACATAGAGCTCGGGCCAAAAAAAGCAACTAAAAGCAAAGCCAAAAGTCGTCTCATTTAGGCTCCGTGGTCGGAAAGGGTTTCATTATAGATTCGTAAGAGCTATATTAGTTCACATTAATTTTAATAAGAACTTTAAATGTCACTAGCTAATACTCGTTATATTGTCATAGGAATATCTATACGGGTTTGCCCCTAGCAAGCAGCAGGTACAAGTAGCCCGCGGGCGTGGAAGCTGTTTATCGTATCAACAGGTTATCTGACGAGGGAACTCTCCCAATTCGCGGGAATGCGGGGGTGCGTTGTAGAAAATTATTATAATTCTATGAACTACATTAACGCCATATTCTTTTGGTTTTTATAGGAAGCAGTGGCGGATATGAATGAAGCTATAGAGCATGACATGGGGCTCGGGGCCGAGGGATCTCACAAAACGTCATTTGAGCCATCCAATCGCAATGGTCTTGGTGGCGGTTCGGGCGTTCTCTAACTTCGTGCTTTCGGATGACTACTCCAGCGAATCACGAGAGAGAGTAGCTCTAGGCTAAAAGGGTGGATACTCCTCTTAACGAGTCTTTTGTGATTATTTAAAAATATAAATACAATTCACTTTTGTGATTATTTAAAAATATAAATATAAAATAATTTTGTGACTATTTAAAAATATGAATATAAAAACACTTTTGTGATTATTTAAAAATATTTTTATATTTATATTTTTATATAAATATTTTTTATTTTTTTATTTTTTTTTCCTACACGTCGCGATCGCGGCGTATCCAATGACTTTTTTTTTTTGCCACGTGGCTTTTCTATCTGTGGTTTTTGAATTTTCCGTTAAAATTCCGCGTGTCGCGTCGCATGCGGCGTGACCGTCGGCTTTTACGCTGCGTGTATATTGACGCGTGTATATTCCGTGTATATGCCACGTGTATACCACGATGTATATACCCACGTGTCGTTCCGTCGTGTCACGTCGCGGGCGTATACACGTGGCTTTTACGGACGCAGCGTGGATTTTGGTGATGTTCCACGTGTATATTCCACGTGTATATTCCACGTGTATATTTCACGTGTCACGTGCCATGCGGCGATACGACGCGGCGTGCGTGTCACGCGTCGCGCGACGTCTGCAGCGCTGCGCCGCCAAGCGTCGCATGCGGCGCGCGTCGCATCTTCGCGGCGTGTACGACGCTCGGCGATACGTGCGGCGTGCGGGCGGCCGCCGTCGGGCGTCAGCGTGGCCGTCAGCGGGCGTCGCTATTGGCGTCGCTAAATGCCCCTTTTCTTGTTGTGTATCATGCCTAAGATGATCACTCATGCCTACACCTTTAGTTGCCTTTGGCGTGAAGGATGGCGTCCTTCCCATAGTAGGCATTGACTAGAGGTGCTTTCCTATCAATGCATGCCTGAATGACCTCTTATCTCTCAAGTTCGTCTACTTCCGTGGGACGGAAGTAGACTTCTTAATATACCTCACACTCACTTATTGGTTCGGTGTCGACTACTTCGGTGAGGAGCCGACCCTTGCATTGCTCCATGAATTGGAGGTACTGCTTCTCCAAATCTGATTGTAGTACCCACGTAGCGTCTTCCCCAGGTAAGTGCGTCCATTTTATTAGGTATTGGAAAAATTGGGATCTTCTTGTCTTCTTATAGGACCTGTCAAGAAGAACCTCTGGGACGATTTCAAGCTGGTCGTCCATCATTTTCAGTAACTCTGTTGTCTCCAATACTTCCTCTGGATTAGGAGTGTACCTCTTCAGGAGACTTACCTGGAAGACCCTATGGATTTTGAGATGCATTGGCAGGTCCAAATTGTAGGATTGGCTACCTACTCTTTTGGTTATCCTGAATGGTCCAGCCCATCTTAGAGCAAGTTTCTTGCAATTGCCGATGCGGAGCTTCGCTTGCTTGACTTTGATCTTCAGCCATACGTTGTCCCCAACCTGGAAGTCTCTTACCGTTCTGTGCTTATCGGCTATGCTCTTCTGTCTGCTTCTCGCTGCTAGGAGATATCCTCTCACCTCCTCCACTAGCTGCTGCATATCCGATAACATCTGTTGAGAGACTTCTACTTTGGACACTAGATTGTGCCACGTATCTGGTGTCAAGTATTGATACCCATAATTAATCATGAAGGGAGACATTTGGGAGGATTCTTGCCTGGTGCTATTATAGGCGAATTCCACCAAGTGAATAAAGTCATCCCATTTAGACTGCTTGTTCCAGACGTAGTTTTTCAACATATCTTCTATGATTCAATTTGTGCGCTCCGTATGCCCATCCGTCTGAGGATGATAAGCCGTACTCATGTCGGCATCTCGTGGAGTCTAAAGATCTCTTTTGTGAACAATACGGCGATGTCTAACGCCGTGTCTGTGGTCCTGCACGGCATGAAATGTGCCACCTTCGACAACTTGTCCACTACCACCATTAGGGCATCTTTGCCCCTTATGGTTCTCGGGAGCCATGTGATGAAGTCCATGCTTATTACTTCCCATTTCGCATTCGGCACAAGCAATGGCTCTAAAGCTCCAGAAATTCGGAGTTGTTCCGCCTTCGTCTGCTGACATAACTGACACTCACGAATGTACCTGGCTATCTGCTTCTTCATACCGGGCTAGAAGTAGCTGCTTCTGATCTTAAAATAGGTCTTCATAAAACCTGCATGTCCAGCTATTGGGCTATTGTGTGTGTCATGGAGTATTAACTTCCTGACTCCTGATGATTCTGGTACACACTATTTATTTTTATGGTACAATAGGTTACCTTCCTTCTTAAAATGCTTGAAGGTTTCCCTCTTTTTGTCCGTTCTTGCCTCTTTAGAAAGCTATGCTTTCTTGAAGTCTCGATCTAGAGGCAACGTCTCTTCTATCTTCTTGCCAAACTCACTAGTAAGTGTTGATATGGCATTGCATTGGACTCTCGTCGTCAAGGGATGCCTTGAGAGCGCATCCGCAACCACATTGACTTTGCCTGGTTTGTACATAATGCCAAAGTCGTACTCCTCCAGGAACTCCATCCATCTCCTTTGTCTCAAGTTGAGATGTGGTTGGGTGAAGACATATTGTAGACTTTGATGGTCCGTATCCAATTAGAACTTCCTTCCCAAAAGGTAATGCCTCCATATTCTCAATGCTCTCACCACTGCTAGCAACTCCTGGTCATAGGTTGGGTAACACATTTCGGTATCGTTCATCTTCCTTGAATCATACGCTACCACCCTTCCTTCCTGCATCAAGATCCCTCCTGCTGCAATCTTGCTAGCATCTGTTGCCACTATTTTATCTCTCTCTGGGTCAGGCAACACTAAAATTGGGGCAGTCGTTAAAGCTTCTTTCAATGTCTCAAACACTGTATGAGCCTTCCTTTGTCAATGACTCGCCCAATCTTTTATCTTCTCCGCTTTGGTGAGTCCGTTAATGGTGTTGCTATCTTTGCAAAGTTCTTGACGAACTTCCTATAATACCCTGCTAAGCCGAGGAAGCTCCTCACTTCATGGATGTTTCTTTGGTGCCGGCCAATCAATTACAGCTTCAATTTTTGCAGGGTCTGTGGAAATCCCTTCTGCTGTGATCACATGCCCCAAGCACTCTACTCTTTCTGTCGCGAAGTGACACTTGAATACCTTTGCATAAAGTTGATGCCTCCTCAATTTTTCAAGTATCTTCCTCAAGTGTTGAGCATGCTCCTCTAAGGATTTGCTGTAGACTAGAATGTCATCAAAGAAAACTATGATGAATGTATCTAGAAACTCGCGGAAAACATCATTCATGAGCCTCATGAAAGTTGCTGGAGCATTGGACAATCCAAATGGCATCATTGTGAACTTATAATGGCCATATCTCGTCCTGAATGCAGTCTTATGGATGTGCTCTTCCTTGATTCTCTGATCTGGTGGTAGCCTGACCTCAAGTCTATCTTGGAGAAAACCTTCGCTCCTTGCAGTTGATCCATCAAATCATCTGATCGAGGTAGCGCATACTTGTTCTTAATGGTGTGCTTGTTTAATTGATGATAGTCAATGCATATTCTGAGACTTCCATCCTTCTTCTTGACAAAAAGTATTGGCGCTCCAAATGGAGAGACATTAGATCTTATAAACCCTAGGTGTAGCAACTCCTGCAACCACTTCTTCAATTCCGTCAACTCCTGAGGTGACATTTTGTAGGGTGCCTTACTTGTTGGCTTCGTTCATGGCTCAAGTGCTATTTCACACTCGACTCCTCTGTAGGGTGGAAGTTGCTTAATCTCATCTCGGAACAAATCATGGAATTCCTTCACCAACTTGGCTATAGGCTTTGGCAGCTTGCTCAATGCTTTGGCCTCTTTGTCTTCCTCTACTTCTGGCTCGTCAACTTCGAGCTTAAAGACATAGGCCACTTGCTCCTTCTTTATGCATTTAAGTAACTTCTTACTAGACATGCATTGCATGATTGGGATGACCGCTTTACCTGTTATCTCAATGATCTTGCCATTTGGCGTCGTTAAGGTTACAATTAATCACAGCTCCAGCCGAGCCAAGGTATTCCATGCCTATGATCAAATCGTACTTGCCGATGTTCATCACTTCTGCTCCAATTCTAATGTTGGGCAAGTCTATGTCGAAGTTGATCCTTTTCCCTGCTGTGTGTCGGATTGTCCCACTTGCCAATACAACCGGTCTAGGCTTGGACTTCAAAGGCTTCAGCTTCAACATCTCTACCATCCTTGGCGAAGCAAAGTTATGGGTGCTCCCTGTGTCTATCAACACTATAAAGGACTTGGCTTTGACTTTCCCAATCGTCGAAATGACCTGGTACTGATTCTCAGCATTTTCGGAGTCAATAGCGACAAAGATGTGGCACTCACCCTGGATGTAGTCGCGAGCATCTTCTTCGTCGATCTCCAGGGGTGTCTCCCATCCTCCTAGCTCTGCCAATGCCACATTCATCACAAATGGGCAGTTATGTGTCCGATGTCCTGGCTAGAAGCACCTGAAGCACAACTGTTTTTCAATACATTCTTGTCTCTTCTCCTTGGGGATAGACTGTAAAAACTGCTTCACTGCTTTGGAGTCGTTTGAACCACCTGCTTGGAGTCGTTTGAACCTCCTTGAAGCTAATCTGCTTCTTGTCCTGTTTGCCAAAATTTGCATTCCCTTGCTTTCCATAGTTTGCATTGTACTGAGGTCTAGCAGCTGCTAGGCTTGTTGCTCTTGGGTTGTAGCTTACTGTAGCCCTCCCCTTGTCCCGATAGTACTATTGCCTCTGTCCGCTTCTTTGAGGTCATGTTCCTTGTAAGCTCACTGCTTTAGACTCTGCTTCTGACACCGTTCTGGGGTTTATTGCTCTCACCAGCTTCCTGATCCCTTTGTTCAAGCCTTCAATGTACCCCTCTACTGCGTGTCTTTCACTCAACTTTGGCACATAGAGCCTCAGCTTCATGAACTCTTCGGTGTACTTCTGGACTGTCTTATTGCCCTGCACCAATATGTAGAACTGTTGCATCATATGACACTTGTGTTCCCTCGGCACGTAATGACGCTTAAATGCCTTGGAGAACTTCTTGAATCTGCAGCTATCTCTACTTAACCCATGGGCTTTGGCATAGCCTTTCCACCAAATTCTGGCTGCCCCCTTGAGGTTGGTTGTTGCTACCTTGTCCTTGTCCTTATCCTTCATGCTATAAGCATTCCCATACTCCCTCATTTCGTCCAACCAAGCCTCAGCTTCCATTCCAGACCTGTTGTCTCCTGAGAACTGTTCTAACTTCCTGGCTTTCCACACGTTGCTCAGTGCGGAGTCGACTTTCTTTTGGTAGTCCGCTTCAATTCTGCCCCTATCACGGTTGGAACCCTCCCAGCAGTCATGCCGATCATTCTCCTGCTCTTCAGATTCGGAGTCGGAGTCGGAGTCGGAACTAGAGTTGGAGGAATCTATGCTAGGTGATCTCCTTCTCCGGCTTCTCTTCTTGCTTTGTCTGTTCTGTCAACCGGTTTTGAGGTAGTTGGACATTCTGGTCTGGTCTGATTGTTGCCGCCCCTGCCAGCAAGGCTCTTATTTCGTGGATATCCGATCTTTTTTGCGATATCTCCTCTTCTGGAGTTGGCGCTTCGAACTCTTGGAATAGGTTCCTTGGTTGAAACTGCCTTGCGGGTGTCTGCTCCTCCTGAGGTTATCGATCTTGTTCTATATTCCTGGGTGCTCTAGCTACATACACATTAGATTGCACTCTCGTGATTAGCTTTTATTTGTTATTCCATTGGTTTGTTTGATGATATAGTTGTGGGGACAAAATATATCAAAGAACACACATAATGCTATAACTTATATTCATAAAGTGCAATATTTATTGATAATAGAGAGAGAAAAGTTTTAATCTATTCATGGACTCTTCTATATGCCGGGTTGTCTTCCAAGAACTTCTTCACTTGGGTTGTATCAACTGTTCGCCCCAAGTTTCTAAGGATGTTGGTGGCCGTACCACCTTGGAGTGCTGTCACCAAATCTTCGATCCTTCTATCTGACGTGTAGGCTGCAGTGACGTCCAACCTGCCATGCCGTCTATATGGGACTGCGAAGTCGAAGACGTTCAAAGCCATTGTCCTCTTGACCAGGATGACATGGTCGATGTTTGGAGGCATCCGGGCATGCCTTCCAAATCATGAGAGGGCAATCAGCATGAAGACTCCTTCTCCCCATGGGTCAAACTGGCGGTGTGTGACCGCTATCCTTCCGTTGGTGAGGAGTGGCAGGTAAAACCTGAAGGCTTTGTTGTGTCCTCCCTCTGCTGCTTCTTCTCCGGTTCTGATTCCTGCCATGTATCTTCCGGAGTATTCATCTACCGGCACTGCTATCATTTCTCTGTAGTCGTCGAAGATGGACTTAGAAGAGGTCAATTTGATGCCGCCTCTTTCTAATCCGACTGGCGCTACTGCTGAGGTGCTGGGTAGGAGTGCACTTGTTATTTTTCCCCTGATGCCCATCCGCTCTTGGAGTGCGATAAATTCCTCCTTTGAGGGAAGCTCCTGTTGCGTCATCATCTGTCGGATGCCAATGTAAGCTTCGATGTTCGATGATGACTGGCCAGAGTACGTGTGGGCCGCCCTGATGCTGATGGAAAAGTCTTGATTCTCCTGGTCGATGAAGTCGTCGAGGTCGGGCTGCTGGCGTAGAAGGTGCAGGAGTTCGTCCACCATGTAACCTCTGTCTCTGCACTCCGGGAGGTTCTTTATATCATGGAGCATCAGGTACTCCTCCCCTTGGATAATGACTGGGGTTAGACTGATGATGCCTAATCCAAGTGGAGGTGATGTCCTTGTTACTCTCAACCCTTATTCGAAGCTTGCAAGATCCTCTTCTGCTTGTTGCCTTTCTTGTGTGGAGTCGACGTTGACGATGTCTTCCACGCCGTATCCCTGTCCTTCCTCTGCCTCTTCCTCCTGTTCTGACTCCTCATAGTCGAGAAGCATCTGCTCCTCTTCGCCTGCTTCTGTGGCCATGGGTTCAATCTCTAGAGGCTCAACGAAGGGTTCCCCTATCAGGGTTTGGGCTCTTTGGGACAAAAAGATAGCTACAGCTGCAGTATAGGAGAAATATCTCTTCCTATTTATAGATATAGCCATGTAATTTGGCATGCGAGCAGCTTTATTTTTTAGGTACTTATCTATATTTGGGATATCATTCAGGGCTCTACAGAGGGTTGTTCTAGGTGCAAAATATCCTATGAATGGGGGAAGTTCTACTAGAGAAGGCCCTATTGATACGACTCATTGTTTATAGGGAAACTATTCAACTGATCAACAACCTCTTAATTGTAGAACATGATCCAATTATCATTCATCACAGACAAATACATTGATGAGCACGTTTAACCACCCAACCGGGTCCACAAGGTTACGACAATCATCTGGCAACTGGCTCAGCAAACAGTATCTGGCTACTCCGCATAGACCATGAGCAAACAATATCTGGCTACTCCACGTAGCTCTTGAGCAATCTAATAATCCACTTATCAGATAAGAGACTCCTCCATTTACATATCTGCCCTTTACATCAGACTTTGAATAGGCTAACAACAACAACCAATAGCAGCCCACTGCCCGGAATCAGTCCAATCAGTCAGAAGATCTCAAAGCTACAGTAACGATGAAGATTTTGGACTGTCAGTGCCGGATTCTGTAGCAGGGTCCGTTCCCCCTGTAGACTAGCCGATCCATCTCTGTGAACTAGATGCCGAATTGTCGCCCACGAACCTCTGTTCTGTCCAAGAATCCCTGTTCACAGCCCAAGATCACTGTTCAGGACCAAGAAGTACTGCTTCCGGTCCCCACCTGTGAATCCCCTGTACAGGTCGATGACCTTATATACTTTGTTGTCCCTGCCTTTTTCCAAAAAGGCCATAAACGTAAGGATCCATTATCTCATAATAATAGCCCCTTCTATATGTGCTCACGTTTTCCCTTTAAATAAAGGCCCATCCCTTTATTTGGTCGTCCATCTTTAATACTTATAAAAAGGTGCTCCCTTAGCTTCGTAAAAGTCAATGACCCTTTTTCCCATAATAATTGATGCACTCCTTTACCTTATACTTGCCCTTTCAAATATAATTATATGCATCTCCCCTTCTCAATGGTTATCTTTTGCCTCTGTAATGTTTGCCATATTTCCACAACTTTGCCATGCCCCATAACCTTGGCGCCCTGGACCACTCCCCCGTGCTATGACTCCGTATCAGTCCATCCCTTCTCAAAAAGAGATCGTCCGCGATCGTCCGAGTACGTTCCAGTTTGGTCCATCCCTTCTCAAGGCGATTGTCCCATGTTCAACGTACACCTGGGAGTTCCTAGACCCTGCGAACTCAAGAATGGTTATATAAGTTATTGTATTTCCACAGTACCTTATACCCATTGGAACCTCCGTGTTTCCATTCTTTCAATCCCTGCAAAACTCTAAAAGCAGTTATGGATATCCGCGTACTTCCACAGTACGATATATCCTTGTACCTCCGCGGTACATTATTATCTTTCGTACCTCCGCGGTACTACTTGATTGTATCTCCACGATACAGTATCTCCACGATACCAACTATTGTATCTCCGCGATACTGATGCAATTTTTGTCAGGCCTATTGTGTTGCAACCACAATTACCACTCTTCAAAAATATACATCTAATGCACTCTTGTTCAAGCCTATTGTGCTGCAGTCACAATTACTGATCTACCAAGAGGCATTCACAATTAGTGCACCATGTTCAGGCCTATTACGTTGCAAGCGTAATTACCAATCTACCATGGGTACACACAAGAAATAAAATTCTTATTCTCTATTCCACATAAAGAAAATCAACTTACGAACTTTACCCATAAGTCTGTCCCATAGGAAATAATTTGAGATTCCGCATCCAAATTTTGCATCCATATCCTTGACAGCTTGTTCGTAAAGTTCCTTCCCCTGCGCTTAACACTAAGGAAACATGCAAATAAGGTCAAGTATTAATATGACTTCCAAAGTCAAATGTTTATACCACGGCCAACCGGCTTTACAGATCACCACGATCTGACTCTGCCAATCCCATTTTATTTATTCCATAATCCCCCAAAGGATCATAGGAATTTCCCCAATAATCCGAACTCGTTCTCAACAAGTCGGTCCCATATGCTTCGAGCATTCTCCACGAAAGCACCGAGCTTTTTCTCTGCTACTGATGCTCCAGCTTCACTTGCAGCAGTAGTCGTCAAATCTTCCTTACTTGGACTCCACGTTCCAAGGATTCGCCAGTTCACTCATATACTTGACCCCAACACACTTTTTGACAAAGTTCAACCCAACTGTACTTGCAGCACAAACGCACAAACTTGCAAGATTCTTAGTGTGTCGCAGTCTTAGAGTATAATACCACCACTAGTTCCGTCTTCTTTGATTCAAATCAAAGTAGGAATACAAATCCCGATGATGTTTCCATAGCCCATAGATTCCCAGAAGAATCGTAAACTTCCGCTGTGATACCACTTGATACGACTCATTGTTTATAGGGAAACTATTCAACTGATCAACAACCTCTTAATTGTAGAACATGATCCAATTATCATTCATCACAGACAAATACATTGATGAGCACGTTTAACCACCCAACCGGGTCCACAAGGTTATGGCAATCATCTGGCAACTGGCTCAGCAAACAGTATCTGGCTACTCCGCGTAGACCATGAGCAAACAATATCTGGCTACTCCACGTAGCTCTTGAGCAATCTGATAATCCACTTATCAGATAAGAGACTCCTCCATTTACATATCTGCCCTTTACATCAGACTTTGAATAGGCTAACAACAACAACGAATAGCAGCCCACTGCCCGGAATCAGTCCAACCAGTCAGAAGATCTCAGAGCTACAGTAACGATGAAGATTTTGGACTGTCAGTGCCGGATTCTGTAGCAGGGTTCGTTTCCCCTGTAGACTAGCCGATCCATCTCTGTGAACTAGATGCCGAATTGTCGCCCACGAACCTCTGTTCTGTCCAAGAATCCCTGTTCACAGCCCAAGATCACTGTTCAGGACCAAGAACTACTGCTTCCGGTCGCCACCTGTGAATCCCCTGTACAGGTCGATGACCTTATATACTTTGTTGTCCCTGCTTTTTTCCAAAAAGGCCATAAACGTAAGGATCCATTATATCATAATAATAGCCCCTTCTATATGTGCTTACGTTTTCCCTTTAAATAAAGGCCCATCCCTTTATTTGGTCGTCCATCTTTAATACTTATAAAAAGGTGCTCCCTTAGCTTCGTAAAAGTCAATGACCCTTTTTCCCATAATAATTGATGCACTCCTTTACCTTATACTTGCCCTTCAAATATAATTATATGCATCTCCCCTTCTCAATGGTTATCTTTTGCCTCTGTAATGTTTGCCATATTTCCACAACTTTGCCATGCCCCATAACCTTGGTGCCCTGGACCACTCCCCCGTGCTATGACTCCGTATCACCTATCTTGGCATGGAACTCGATCATGATTTCTTGGTAGAAAGGTGTGGCATTTATGGTGGCATCCACATCGATCTCCTTTTGAAAAACAGTGAAGATCGAGTTGATGTCAGCCTCAGCCACATGAGCAGTGCCGTTGTACCATCGCCTAAATGCAGAAGTGGCCATGATGCTAATGCTGCTGGGGTTATCAAACAGTTCTAGAAGTGCCTCTGGGCGCTGAAAGATCGTCTTGGAGTGGGGAGTGATAGAGTAGGATGCAAATGAGGGTTGTGGTCATATTAATAGGCAAAACCCTAATCTGAGAGATTTTTAAGGTGATCTAGATTAAAGAGTACCTCCTGATGATCCTATTGCCAAAAAAAAAAAAGAGAGAGAGAGAGAGAAAAAATTATCTAATTTGGAGGTACTTGGGATAAATTTGGGTCATTTTAGTCTGACCACTCACACATGCGTGAGAGGCATTTTCAAAACTTTTGGAAATGGTCCTGGCGCTTTCTGTGAGGGGTGGCTCCTGTTTGGATCCTAGATAGCTCTAAATTTACAATCTAAGGACAGAATCCTATTTATCTCGCCGAGTTAAGGTGGTTTGTGCCCTTATTTTCTACATTTGGACAAGTCTAGACATAGATCAGTGGCCAAACACTCACACAGTGTGCGAGAGGCATTCTCAAAACTTTTAGAAATGCTCATGGCGCACTCTATGAGGGGTGGGGCCCAAAACAATGACTTTTTGTCCAATTGCTCATGCCATTATTACAACCTTATTAAACACATCTTACACTTCACAACTTGATCAAAACATATTTTTATATTTACAAAAATTTTTACAGTTACATCAAGTTAGCAATCTTCCTTCTTTATGAACCTAGCTAACTTCATGTCTCTAGGCATGCAAGTGACTCTCTTCGCATGGAGAGCACATGTTAGGGAATCTTCGAAGTGCTGTCTGGACCAACCTTTGCTCTACTGCCTCCTGCAATACAAGTAACATGTCATCTATTACTCTCTTGGTCTTGTCAAATTCCTGTAGGATTTCACGGGTTAGTCTTGCGAAGGCAACTCTTGGAATTAGTAGTCCGTAGCTCCTCTGAAAGTGTCGAATCTCCCGAGCCGCTCTTGTAAAATAGGAGTCAGCCTTTCTCTTCATGGGTTTCTTAGGTGGTACGGGTCTCTCCGAGAGCGGCTTCAAGACGTTTTTCTTTATCGGCCTTCCTCCCTCCACGTACGTTACCTTGTTTGCTTCGTAAAATTTCGAGTACTCCTCGTACATCTTCATGTACTCATTGTACTCCTTCAACTTCTTCCTGTACTCCCGCTCGTGCTTGAATACGAAGGATTCTCGTGCCGGTATGCCCTTCTTGGGTTTAATTGTTGGTTTCGGCCACTTTGGGTATGGAGGTGCTGTTGCAGATTCTTCCTCCTCTTCATCTGGGTTTGAAGGTCCAGAACCTTCTGTTGGGCGGGGCACTCTTGATGCATCTTCATCCGAGTCTTAGTCCGATGAAGACGACGGTGGCCTGTCGGGCTCTCGCTCTCTTATGCTAACCCCTTTGGCTGGTGTTGACTTCGTCTTCCTTCGGATTTTCCTTGGCATTTCGGAGTCCTTCCCTTTGGCCTCCTTCAGCTTTTGTTGCTCCTCCCTTTGTCTTCTGCGCTCCTCCCTCTCTGCAATTCTCTTTCTCTTCATTGCTCTTTTCTTCTTGGCCATTTTCTTTAGCCGACGTGCTAGCTCTTCAGGAATTGGCTTGCCCTCCTCGTCGTCCCCCTCCTGGCCATTTCCCTGATCCTCAGGGTTTTCTTGATCATCTGGATTCTGGGTTTGATGTTGGTCGTCCTCCTCAGCATCTGGATTAGGGTTAGGGTTTTCTGCTTGTCTGGCTCATTCTTTTGCCTCTCTGGCCTTCTGTTAAGCTGCAAGAACTTGGGCGCTGGTATAATTGTCTGGCATAACCACTCGAGCAGTCTATTTGGTGCGGGCCATGTTTTGAAATATGTCAATCGCCTTCCGAGCGCCTAAAATCGCCTTCTTGGCCGGAGCGCAGCTAGCTGGAGAAGAGAGGTGAAAATGAAGAACCCTAAGGGTCCATCTATAGGTCTGGGAATTTTAGGGTTTGGACCTGCAATTTCGTATTATACCATTTTGTAAAGCATTAGTGTTTGCTAGATTAACACATTGGGTTCGTTCAGGCAAAACGTACCTACCACTCACACAGTGCGTGAGAAGCATTCTGAAACTTTTGGAAATGCCCAGGGCGCACTCTGTGAGGGGTCGCTCCTTTTTTACTCAAACTTTTGTTTTGTAAGCAGTTTCTTATTGTTAAAACATACATTCCTAGCTCAAATTCAAGCTTTAAGGTACTCTAAGCTATCAGATTACTCTAATTATGCATCTAACTAGGTCAAAATGGGTCAACCACTCACACAGTGCGCGAGAAGCATTCTCAAAACTTTTGGAAATGCCCAGGATGCACTCTGAGAGGGATCACTTCCTAATGGTTAGAATTTTTCAGGGTTTTTCTAGCATTCTTCCTAACTTAACATTACTCTACTTTACTGCTTTAAAGATTGGAAAAAAAAAAATTCCAATTTTTTCGAGGTTCACGCTTGGGTTGATATTCCCAAGGCTGAAGGTCTACTGTTAATCCTAACAGGGAATGGTCAGTGCCCGATCTTGGTCTACCAAGATCATGCTCTGATACCACGATGACGTCCCCTACTTCTTCTAAAATGCTCCCATCGTATCAGTAGGCGGAGTTCATTTCCCTGATAGCCAAACTGACGGGGGCCATCCACCTGACACCAATCCTTGACAATGGATTGATGAGGAAGAATGGATGGGTCATTTGCCCGTCTTCCCTTGGGACCGTCCTAGCTGCGGAAGCGTGAGTAAACATAAGCACATGACATCAATATATCAACAGAGTCACCTCGAAGGGTGACTACACCATAACATACATGTAATAACATATCAATAATATCATCATCACATGGGGGATCCTACCCAATGGCTCCAACTCCATGGTATGGACTAACGACTTGGGCCTCCAGAATCATTGCAGACGGAGTTCATAAAAATGGACTGGGCTGGCATAGAAACATGGCTATTGGGTAGTCCACTCCATCCGCCCATCCCGTGCACACTTTGCAGAATAGGTTGAAGAGTCTAAGGACTGGACCGTAGCCTGGCGAGTACTTAGCCAGAAGGGCTACTGATGGGTTGCATCTCCCGAGTCCCGATGAGGCAGGAGGAGAGTCACCTTCCGTTCAGAGGCATGCATGCCCATCATAGGCGGCTAGAGGGCCACTGCCCATATTCGACTTGAACCTCATTGAAGGTGACACATCACCCAAGAGGTGTCGAGCTTATACCTTGCCCACATGCAGTGGCAAACCATTAAGCCTAGCTCACTAAGATCCCCGGTAGGCTTTACACACCCGAGGGATCAATCAGCGATGGGAGAAGTCCCCCTTATTCCACCGGTCTAGCCCCGCCACTCACAACCAGGTGGGCTCTTGTACACGGGCCGCATTAATTGGGAATTAATGAGGTTATCTAGGATCATCTGCTACTGAAGGTTTCAGGGTCTCTACCCCCCTTCTCACATAGACATGAGAGCATAGAATGGAACAGCATCATCATCAAAGAACTGAAATATTGAATAAGATCTAATCTATCTTACCTAAACATACATGGTTAGGTTCCTTCATTACGGCTAGTGATCTTAGGATCTACAAGGCTGCTAAGACTGATCTAACATACTATCCTAGCTCATTGCCAGGCTAAGAGTCGGCTTTGCACAACAGAATCGCGGGTTACCTGACCCTTGACTTGCTCCAGCTCCCCGAATCGCGTCCATGCCTTCATTCTTGCTGAAGACAGCTGCTCTTGAGGAAACTATTGTGCAAAGCTGGCTTGGCAGCGCCTAACAATGCGAAATAACAGCGTGGCTTGGCCGAAATGGCTCAAGGAAGCCAAAATACGAAAATGGGAAAGATTTAGGGTTTTCTCTTTTGTTCCTTATACATGAACTTTTAGGGTTAGGTTAGAAGGGATCAAATGGGGCTTTGCCACTTGGCAACGGGGTTTAATTGCATATGTTTAATATACATGTGCAATATACGAGGTTGCCCCCTAGGCGCAACTCTTTACGGCTCTCAAGGACTTGTCATGGTGACATTTTTTGTGACGTGGTAGTATAATATACATATTCGGACCGTATCTTATGCTGGAACATCATAGCTCCTCCCTTTGCCAAATCTTTGGCCAAAACTTTAAATGTATCCCAATCTACTTTTTTACCTGTTAATTGAAGGGCAAAGGCACGAGCAAAGTACTCAGATACATGGCGGTTGGTGACCCCCCGCTTACCAAAAACTATTTCATAATGCTTGTAGAAGTTTTTAGACCACTCTGACTTCAGGCTAGATTCTTTGAACCCCCGTAAGTCTTTAGGCCCCCACTGCTCGTCCATGATCTGTTGTAAATCTAGTAATATTTCATCTGCATTGACACATCTTACATGCTTTGCTTCCACAACAGCGGGTTCTTCACAAATAAGTCTTCTTGATTTGGCTATGGTTCTTCAAATGCTTGAACCTTCCACTTGTTTTTTTCCACTTTCTTGCTAGAATCGGCTGTTTTCATGTTCTTATTTAATTTGGGTGACTTCCGGGAGGCAAAGGCGTCCATTGCTTGGATTTGGGCAAGGATTTCAAGGAAGAAGAACAAATTGCAGTCGAATTGTTTCTTTGATCACACAGAAACACCAAAAATTGGAAGGGCGGCAAATTTTTTTCCGAAAGAGAAAACACTTTGCAATCTCCCTCCCGCTAATCCTAATAATTACATATCCCAACTAACTAAAATTAAAAAAAAAAAAAAAAAAAGCGTGCCTACATTGCCCTACATTATACATAATGTAAGAGCATTTTTTTTAGACACCCTAACTTTCTTTTACCCTTAGGTTTTAGAACCTTTTCGATTGGTGACTTGGCCATGGTCAAAACCCTATATCTAAATGGTAATAAGAGTTATTTTTTGGATGCCAATGTAGATATGCAAAGCGTGTCATTTTCAACTGAGCCTTTAAAACATAATACTTCCCTTGTAATTCAGATATGTTACCTTCATGCTTTCTCCAGTATGACAATATCTTGGTAACGTTGTCGTTGCCATCAAATCCAAGTTTCTGCAATCATATGCTATGGTCTATTTTACAAGAACATTGTAAGTGTTTCCACATAGTTAGAGAGTTCTTCCATTGCAATTTAGGTGCGTTACTCCATGCTTATGCCACACATCTTGGCAACTTTAATATTCCAAAAGTTTAAATTTCTGCACTCCTAATGGGTGATACCATGAGGCTACGTCTCCGGCAGGTTATAGTCACCCCAAAGTCCGATTTAGCCCATCTGCAAAGTATGCATAGGAGGGGTGGAATGAGTGGTCAACCCTAGTCATTGTCTATAGCCAGCCCCGCCATCGTTATATCTTGGTTTGCTCTATCTTGAGGTCCAGCCGTCAGTCTACTTCCCTTCTATGAGTCTAAGCCTGGGTAGGAGCTCATATATTTTACGATATATTGTTATCTTTGATATATCTATGGTGGGATGGATGTGCTACCCTTCGTGGTAGTTGTTTATGTTGTATTGTTGCCAGTATTGACATTGTAGTATGCTTTTGCTGTTATAGAAGCCCATATGGGACGGGCGCGTAAGACACCTCCGTGTCTCCCTACCCGCGTCCTGGCCATCCCAGGAACGTGGCAGACGGAGGGCCCATGTAGTAGTTGATGTTGGATAGGGGATTTCTCGTAGAGTATACGGCGGGGTGTCGTATACTTTGGGGGAGCATCACAATGGTATCAGAGCACAATGGTGAGTGTCATAATGGTATCATAGCACAATGGCATCACACTGGTGAGCTTTCTCTTATCCAAAAGCCCACCGGTGTACCGGTTTTTGTGACGAGTTACCACTCACACAAATAGTTCCAATGGCAAATTACTTGGAATTGCAAGTTAAGGAGGTTTTTAGGAAGGCATCCACCAGTATATACCTAAAATGTTCTCATCCGCCACACCACCGAGGGTTTGCCTTGGTGGAGGCAACCCAAAAATAAAAACGAAGCAGAAAAACGTGCACGATAGCACGATTGTATATATGGAATATAAAAATTTAGGAGCAGAAGCAGATCCGCTGCAGTGCAGGATTCATTTAATATTGCGCTATATGATGTCTTAAAACGCGTAATTGCAACAAGGTAAAGTTTAGTGAAATTTGGGATCAGATATGGCGAATCAAAAAGTAGACTATGTGTTTAAGGTCGTATTGATCGGGGATTCTGCGGTAGGCAAATCGCAGCTTTTATCAAGATTTTCGCACAATGAGTTTACTTTGGAATCGAAGGCCACAATCGGAGTAGAATTTCAGACTCGCACAATCTTTGTGGACAACAAGACAATCAAGGCACAGATCTGGGATACAGCCGGCCAAGAACGGTAAGCAGATGCGTCCTCCTCTGTTCTATTTTGGTTTTGGTATTAAGAGACTAAAAGTTAGGGTTTGCAGGTATAAAGCCATAACTAATGCCTATTACAGAGGCGCCGTAGGCGCTATGCTTGTTTACGACATTACCAGGCGAGTTACATTTGAGCACATTGCTCGCTGGCTTCAAGAGCTCAAGGTATACGCAGATAGCCATATTGTTATCATGCTTGTTGGCAATAAATGTGATCTTAGTAATCTTAGAATGGTTCCGACCGAAGATGGCAAGGATTTTGCAGAAAATGAGGGGCTTTTTTTCATTGAGACTTCTGCTCTGGATTCCACAAATGTTGAGAGTGCATTTTACACTGTATTGACAGAGATTTACAATGTGACCAGTCGCAAAAGCCTTACTGCAGATGATAGCTCTAAGAATGGGCATGTACCTTTGGCTGGTAGCAAGGTGCTCCTTAAGGTTACCGATGAACAACCTTTAATTAAGAGTTCTAGCTGCTGTGGATCGACATGACTAATGGATCATTTTTAGGTTTTCGTTATGCAAAGAGAGCCTACATAAACGGCATAAATTGCTGAGTTGTCCCAGCATAAAATTTGGACATAAAATGTTCCGTGTTACAATTCACTTTTTATGTTGGCTTTTACTTTCCGGCGCCCCCTTTGCTAGACACATCTTTACTTTTAAGCATCTAATCATGGACCTAGCTAGCAAATATGGGCACTCTTGGGGCAATCAATCTACTTTCGTTTTTTGGTTTTAGGCGCCATGTGTGAGCAGCTTCAAATGCGATGGTAGATGAGTTTTGTAATTCTGTAGCTTTAGGTTTTATGCCATTATGTAAATCTTTTATTTTTATATTCCTGGCATTTTGAAGTATCCAACTCCCCTACTTTGGCATCAAACTTATCAAGAATGCTAGTTTAGGATGTCTTCGCGCCACTTATAATTCCTACAAGATCCATTGGGATCGTTATGCATGTTGTATGTGCAGAAATACTTCCTATAAGATCCATGTGGGATCGTTGATGTAATTCTTTCTATCATATGAATAAAAAAGCAGTTCCATTTCTTCAAAAAAAAAAATAAAAATATCCAGTCCACACTAGCCTTAGCAACAGCCAGCTAGCCATGACATCTACCATAGGTCAATCCCTCCGGTAGTATTATCAGACCATACTAGGACCTTAATCCACGATGGCACCGGATTCTAGCATCAAGTATTTAGTTCATAACCTACTAATATCAATGTGTCAAATTAGACTTAAATCCAATGTGCCATTAATTATAAAAACATCAGAAGCAATCTTGCCTCATGCATACAAGTTTTCAAATATGAACATATTATGTACAAGTTAGTCCATAAACCAGCAAGATTCGTTTGAACCTGTCTTAATGCATGTGAAACAGGTCATAGCCTCAATCTTTCATTGGAATCATTATCACTTATCAATGTGTAAACGTTAAGCATTAAACTGTTTAACTTGGCAAGAAAAACGTAAAAGCATTGCCCACCAAAGGACCATAAAAAATTAATTCAGTTTGTATTACAAAGACCACTCAGTTTAATAGATCTTCCCTTGATTATAGTAACTCCATTTGTTCCATACGAATCCAGTCTTCCTTCCAACCAGACTTGTACTTGAACGCAAAAAAGATGACAAAAGGAAGAGAAACCTGTACCTACAGCCAACCAACACAACATTAGCATGAAAATGGTAATGAGTGAGGGGCCAAAAGGTACATTAGGTTTCTCAGCTCATCGCTGGTCACCCTTTGTAACCCTTTAAGCCCCAAGTTAGTCTACACTGGAAGTATCAAAGCAAATGCAATTTTAAAAGCGAGTAGCAACATTAAAGCCTTAATACCAAAGTAGGCAGCAAACTATCCTGCTTATAACTGTACTAAATAGATAGAGGTGAACACACAGATATTATTCTAGCAAGCTTTTGTAAGCCCATAACACAATCATTTGACCTCGTGTATCATGGAATCATAATAAGGAAATGCATGAGTAGAGCATAAGCATTTAGATGCAGGAAAGATTAAGTTACATTTCACATACTACACATGTCAAATGTCCATTTAGCATAAGCATTTAAATGCAGGAAAGATCCCTAATCTGCATGCCTCAATAGCCTAAATAAATTGTTTATTCCAGAAGACAACCCCAAACCTGATTGTCCACGATTTCATGCTCAAATCCTCATCGTATTGTGTTTCTGGAGGAAGAAACCATCTTGTTTGTTTCCCCCTTGTATATGCTTGGCCATTGATTCCAGATTGAATGTCAAGGACCCGAGATTGCATTGCTATGGGCTTTTTGCCCTGCCTCCATATCCATACTCGCAGCAGGCTTGGAACACGGCAGTAAGCCGCTCCTCTTCTAAAGTAGCTACCCCAATATGGGTATCCCTCTCTTCCGTGTTTCTTGTAAATGCTTTCTCATAGTAGAGCCTCTTGAAACAAAATCCTACCCTCTGTCAGAATATCAAGGCTTCAACACCGGCATATATTGCCCGAAGAATCGTCTTCTTCTACACATCCCGCGACCGCCTATGGCATTATCACTCACTTTTAGCATTTGGACTAGGTCTTCTGGGTTGAAATCGGCCCATCACACACTTGCCTGTACCCTAAAATCAGAGTTTTCATTTTACCTTAGATTTTGGATACTACCGTCGATATGAACGACCATGGTTTGTCCAAAATCCCAATCATCCTTGTAATTATCGAGATAACAAATACCTTTAATGTATAGCACATTAAAAATCCTTATTAAATTATACAATCCATGTGTGACTATCACGTATCAAGGTAAAGTATATCTTTGGTAGTGCATGCAAGCCCTTTTGCACACCAAACGCCAAGTGTCTATCTTTGGTAGTGCATGCAAGACCATTTGCCCACAAAACACCAAGTGTCTATCATGCCTTTTATGGAAAATGCATGCAAACTCTTTAACGCCAAGTGTCTATCATGCCTTTTATGGAAAATGCATGCAAACTCTTCAACTTTGAAGGGGAGAAATCTTCCACTCTAATATCTTTAACAAGTTCCAAGTTAAATTTAGATAGCACTATGTCTTATCTTCTAGGTACATCCACTAGAAATTAAATAATGCTACATGAATAATGTTCCATGTTAAAAAAAAAAAAAAAAAAAAAAAAAAAAAAAAAAAAAACTTCTTGCACTCATGGAGGATGGATCAATGGAAACTTCTTGAACTCATGGAGGATACTCAAGGGGATCGACCAATAGCTCGGGTCTCCAGAGGTCAAAGCAGACAGGGTTCATAACAATGGACTTGGGTGGCATAGAACATGGTCATTGGGTAGTCCACTCCATCTGCTCCTCCTGTGCATACTCTACAGATAGGCTGATAAGTCTTGGAGCCTGACCGTAGCCTGCCAAGTTGTAACGTTCCAGCATAATATACGGTCCAAATACATATATTATATTGCCCCCCACCCGTACATGTCACCTTGATGACATGTACTTAGGAACCATGACGTGTTGTACCCTAGGGGGCAACCTCGTATGTTGCACATGTCTATAAACATATGCATTTAACCCCTTTGCCTCATGGCAAAACACCATATATCCTTTTAGCCCTAAACCTAAAAGGTCATGTAAAAGGAACAAAAGGGAAAACCCTAAACCTTTTCCATTTTTGCATTTCGGCTTCCTTGGGCCATTCCAGCCACGCCAAGCTGCTAGTTCGCATTGCCAGACGCTGCCAAGCCGCCTTTGCACAACAGATCCTCCATGTTCAGCTGCCTTCGACCCAAGCAAAGGCATGGACGCGATTGGGTGCGGGAGCAAGCCAGAGATCAGGTAAACCGTGATTCTGTTGTGCAATGCCGACTTTTAGTCCGGCAATGAGCTGGGATAGCATGTTAGATTAGCCTTAGCAGTCTTATAGATTCTGAGATCACAAGCCTTAACAAAGGAACCTAACCATGCATGCTTAGGTAGATAGAATAGATGTTATTCTATATTTCAGTTCTATGGTGATGATGTTCTATTCTATACGCATTCTTGTGTATTGGGAAGGGGGGTAGAGACCCTGAAAGCTTCAATAGTTGATGTATATAGATAGCCTCATTAATTCCCAATTAATGCAGTCTGTGCATAAGAGCCCACCTGGTTGTGAGTGACGGGGCTAGACCGGTGGATAAGGAGGACATGTCCTATTGCAGATTGATCCCTCTGGTGTGTAAAGCCTACCAGGAATCTTAGCGGGCTAGGCTTAATGGTTTGCCACTGCGTGTAGGCAAGGCATGGGCTCGATACCTCTTGGGTGGTGCGTCGCCTTCAATGATGTTCAAGTCGTAAACAAGCAGTGGCCCTCTAGCCCCCTGTGATGGGCATGCATACCTCTGGAGGGAGGTGAACCCCTCCTGCCTTATCGAGACTGGGGAAATGAACTCAATAGTAGCCCCCTTGGCTATGCAACCGGCAGCCTATGGTCGAGTCCCAAGACTCTTCAATCTATTCTGTAAAGTATGCACAGGAGAGGCGGATGGAGAGGATTACCCAACAGCCATGTTCCTATGCCAACCCAATCCATTGCCATGAATTCTGTCTGCAATGACTTCTGGAGACCCAAGCCGTTAGTCCATACCCCTTGAGTCTGAGCCTTGGGTAGGATCTCCCCTATGATGATGATGTTGATATGCTTTCACATGTATGCTATGGTGAGCCACCATTCGAGATGGAGCTATTTATGTTTGATGTCATGTGCTCATGTTTATTTATGCTTCCGCAGCTAGGATGGTCTCGAGGGAAGACGGGATGAATGACACGTCCATTCTTCCTCACCGATTCCTTGGCAAGGGATGGGTGCTAGGTGGACGGCCCCTGTCAACTTGGTTGCCAGGGGGATGAACTCCAGCTTCGGATACGATGGGAGCATCGTAGACGAAGTAGGGGACGTCACAGTGGTATCAGAACCATAATCTTGGTAGACCAAGATCGAGCACTAGCCAAATTCCCTGATAGGACTAACAGTAGACCTTCAGTCTTGGGGACAACAACCCAAGCATGAACCTCGAAAATTGGAATTTTTTTTTTCCAATCCTTAGAACAATAAATTAAGACAATAATTAGAAAAGAAAATTTTAGAAACCCTAAAAAATTCTGGCCATTAGGGAGTAACCCCACACAGAGTGCGCCCAGGCCCTTTTTAAAAATGTTGAACAGGTCTCTCGCGCACTGTGTGAGTGTTTGACCATTTTTTACCCAGAAAGATGCATGATTAGAGTAATTTGATAGCTCAGGATAGCTTAAAATTTGAATTTAAGCTAGGAAAATATGTTATAACATCAAGAAACTATTTAGAAAACCTAAACTAGAGCCAAAGAAGTAACCCCTTACAGAGTGCACCCAGGCCCTTTTCAAAAACTTTGAACAGGCCTCTCGCGCATTGTGTGAGTGGTAGCAGTATTTTTTGTCTAAAAAAACCTAATGCCTTAATCCAACAAATACTAATGTTTTAAATAATGGCATAACATGAAAATTGCAGGTCGGAACCCTAAATTTCCCAGACCTATAAATAAACAATTAGGGTCCTTCAAAGTATAGGCCATGAGGTTGACATCATCAGCATATATGAGTTGCCGGATTGTGTGACGCATGAGATGGCGCCCGCACATCCGTGCTCAGAAAGCCAATCTTCCAGCTGGTCAATGTATAGGCCAAAGAGTGTGGGGGGGAGGGGGCAACCCTGACGTACTCCAATATTACTGATTACCGGTTGTCCTGATGATGTGATACGGCATGAGCATGCCTTGTATAGCCTGTATATTGCATTGGGGGTCCCTAGCTGCCGCAATTTGTCCCATAACATGTCCAGGAGCACTGTGTCAAAAGCTTTTGCGAAATCCATGAAACAACAGTAGAGGTTCTGTCAGCGATTCCTGCTATCCTCAATCAGGGTACGCAGAGTGAAGATATGATCAATGGTGGAATGCCTGTCCGGAAGCTTGCTTGTGTGAGAGCTCGCACATCTGCCTCCTCTGCCCATATTGTCAGTCGCTGCTCAAGGATGCCAGCCAACAGTTTTGCAAAGAGAGAGCTTACCATAATAGTGCGATAGTTGGCTGGGCATTGAGGATCCCCGGCCTTGTATATGGGCACAACTCTACTAGTGGTCCACTGCGGAGGGAAGCCTTCTTGCAGTGCTTTATTGAATAATGTCGTGAGGACAGGCACTAGTGGAGGCCCAGCCCATTTCAGAAGTTCCGCCTGTATGCCATCTAAATCTCCTGCCTTCCCATTAGCTAGGCATTGCAAGCCCCTGATGACATCTCCCTCTGTGATGACCAGAGCCATGCCTATCTATGGAGGGACTGGGGCCCGGCCCCCGAGCGGGTCGTAAAGCTGTTGCAAGTATTGTACCCATTGCTCCGAGGTGATGTTCCCTGAAAGATCCATTCATTCAAGAAAAGAGGCAAGAAGAGGGTGACGACATCGCTTGCCAGCAGGTGGCTCGCGAGGCACCTCTTCGTGAGGCTTTCAATGTTCTTCAGATTGCTCCCAGAGCTCATACTTGATGCGAAGATGCTCCGCACGTTTGTTCCTCTAAGGTGGAAAACCTATCATAAGGATGTAACCCTAGTGACACGGCCGCCGTGGTCTCTTCGTCCATTGTAATATACATTGTAACCATCTCGTTTATGGAAAAAAAGTCTTTTCAGATTATAACTTTGTTTCGAATGCGTACACAATTTCTTTGATTTTGGTTGTGTTCTTGGTGTTATTGATTCGCGATTATAGAAAATAATGGGATTTTTAATTCGTGCTTGGACCGACTCTCGAATGGAAAAACAGGATTTTTAGATAGTTAAATGGACCGAAAACTTTTTGCACATCCTTGTTGTGTAAAATAACAAGGTTCCAAAAAAAAACTAGGAATCACATGTGACACACTTTATGGTAGTCTTATTTCTAAAAGTCACATATTTTAACAAATGATGTTTGGCCGTCTATTGTCCTAAAAGAAAATCACTTTTCCATTATGAAAATAGGGTAAAAGCATATAGCTGGGGGTCATTTTTTATGTCAGCGACAGTAGGTGCTTAGGGGGTGCTTTAGGTGAGGGCCCCCCTTTTTTTTATGGGTTGAAGAATTTTTGATGGGTTGAAAAACGGTGAAGAACGCGCGAAACAGGTTTAGCTCTCCCATCCGAATTGGGAAATTCGTTGGCCATGTCAGCGATCCGGCTGTAGGGGCTGATTCTCCCGCTCCAATTTGGCGGGTTGAATCAGCTCCAAGAAAATTTTGAAAATTAGATGGAGAATAGTTGGTTTAGCAAAAACATTTTCGATGAAATTCAATGGATTTGGTTGAAAGATACGCTGCTGAATTTGCAGCACAGTTTGATGGCCAGGATCTAGAAGACCTTGCTGCTGCTCTTGGTATTGATCTGGATGAATTCCTCCCAAACTTTGTTGTGCAGCATGAGGTATCAAATTCACAGGATGTTCATGAAATTGTGGATCCATATGCATCTGCACCTGCAACTGTGGTACCTTCATCTCCAGTATATTTAGTTCCTGAAGCCTCTACAACATGCTTTGGTGATTGCAAAAAGGTGTGCAATTGTGCATCCCCAAATACTGTATGTAGAAGAATTCTATCAGCCAGAAGGAGATTACAAAGGAAAAGGAAGAGAGAGCAAGAGAAATTCGTCCTCGAAGCAAATAAGGGCAAAGAAAAACTCACCACCAGGCAGAAACAAAAATTCGCGAAGCAAATTGTGGATTTCACCAATAAGATATGCCTTAATTTGAATTTTGAGGATAGAAAAGAGGTTTTTGCAAGAGCAGCAGAACAGCTTCCTGAATATGGTATCATAGGAAATAAAGAATTGAATGTTTACAAGCATGCTGTTAACAATGTGAAGGAGACTCTTGCTGTCAAGAAACGTTGCAGGACTCAGGATATCAATCAAGCAAGGTCCTCTACCTTGATGATGGTCATCCATCGAATGTAGCAATCGTACTCTTTATTGCAAGGGTTCTAAACTTGAAAAGAAGGGTTGTATGTGCTGCTGTGGACAAGAGGAAATTGGCTGAGATTGGAGGACCCTGGTCCATGTTCAATAAGAAGTCTAGATCAGATAGGCTCTCCGATGAAGACCGAGAAAATGTATATAACTTTTGGATCTCGAAAACCCGTGTCTCTCCTAGTAAAAGGCAAGTCATTAATTTAAGGAGACATTTGAATGGGAAGAAAGTATCAAAGCCTTATAACTTGCATGCAATTCACTTCTTGGAAGAATCACAGGTACTTAATGCTTTTTTTGTTATGAAATTTGGATTTAATTCAAAATAGATTGCTTTTTAAAATGCAGGTAATGTTTTATAAAAGATTTAAACGTGTATATCCGGACATGAAGATAGGTTTGAGGTTTTTTAAAACCTTAAAGCCTAAATTTGTTAAAAGACTCAAAGATAGAGAGACGTGTTGTAACGGGCCCATGGTAGACCGCTTGAGTATTCGAACCTTGAATGTGCCTGTGGGGCGTTCCCGAGACACCGGCATAAATGGGTAGAAGCGACTACTCATAAACGTCTAGACGGTTTTGCCCAGTTGGTTAAGGGCATGTCGGTTAGGAATGTTACAGTTGGTATCAGAGCAGGTCTCGAGTTCGAGTCTCCATGGGTGCCTATATGCATGGGTAATTTGCAAAGACTTGGTAATCATTGTGACATGGTATGACATAAACATGGTATAGCCTTGGATGCTCGAGGACGAGCATAGTTCTAGTGGGAGAGACTGTAACGGGCCCATGGTAGACCGCTTGAGTATTCGAACCTTGAATGTGCCTGTGGGGCGTTCCCTCGGTTTCACCGCATAAATGGGTAGAAGCGACTACTCATAAACGTCTAGACGGTTTTGCCCAGTTGGTTAAGGGCATGTCGGTTAGGAATGTTACACGTGTTGCTGCATCTATCACATGAGAATGGAGTTTGTGAGGCAGGCATTGAACAAAATGAGACGAGATCTTAGCATTCACGGTGGAAAATGTACTTGTAAGTGTGCTATTTGTGGTGCAGGCCCAAGATGTGAAGCATACACTCACACTTTCAATAGTGTGAGTGACATGTGGAGAGTTATAGTATGTCCAGAGAATGACACAACAGATTGGTATAAGTCAAAGTGTTTGAAAATGGAATGTAATGATTGTGGCCTCAATTCATTTTTGAAATGTCCGAAATTTGCATTTATGAAATTTTATAGCATTCTACTGTTTACAGGTGAAAGAAACTCATGTGAAGGATGTTGGTAAAGGGGGTAAATCCATTGTCAACACGAAGGATGTAATGAAGTTGGTGTACAAGAGCACGTCCTTGCATGAATTCATGGAACATGCTGATGTAGTGGTCAAACAATTCATTCCTCATAACTACACTGCAAGATGGCAAGCAAATCAGTTTAAAGAGTGTTTGCAAACTTTCCCAACCAATACTGTCATATCTGTCATTGATTTTGCTGAAAATTATACTTTCAAGATTCAGCAAGAAATTCAAACACTACATTGGAGGAATGATCAATGTTCGATCCTTGTGCATATCACTTACAGACATGCTAATGATGGTGAATGTCCAAATCTTGAAGTAGGTGGACGCAAGTTGGTGAAAGAGACTCATTTTTATATGTCCGATGATCGAGAGCATGATACTTCATTTGTGCAGCATTGCCTCCAAAGGCACCACGATTATTTGAGAAGTAAAGGTATAAAATTCACAAACCATGTATTTTGGTCTGATGGGTGTGCTGCCCAGTTCAAGTCATCCAGGGCTTTTTATTATCTAGGAAGGTTCTATCAGATCAATGGAATCCAGATTGCATGGAATTTCTTTGCATCTTCCCATAGCAAAAGGGAACATAATGGTGCAGGGGCTGTCATAAAGAGAATACTCATCAGCGAGATGCTTAAGAGGGCGAGCACACCTCTACGGAATGCAGAAGATGCCATTAATTTCTTGATCGGGTATTTCACAGTTAAGAGAGGCACAAAGGACGACAATATCATTAGGTAACATTTATACCTCATTTCGCACTTCTCTACTAGGTTACATCATTTGCTAACTTGTATATTCATGTGCACAGGGTATTTTGGCTGATAAGAGTAGGTGAAGTGTGCAGAAAGTTTAGATATGATTGTGATACCTTGAAGGGAACCATGAAGATCCATACTATTAGGCCTATCTGTCAAAACAAGCCTACCATGGTAGCACATAAGTCCTTGTCCTGCTTTTGTGATAGCTGCTGGGACCTCCAGCCTCCGATCAACCTGATTCATCCTGATCTGTGAAATTTTATCAGTTTATCTGAGCCTTTTAACCCCTCCGATGGATCAATCTCTGTCTTACCTTGGCAGCGAAGTTGGGCCTGCGCCCCTCTGCAGTTCAGCGACCTGTCCTTTCTCTGCCCCTTTGTTGCCTATCCGGTCCGACCCTGTTTAACCCTAGTATGTTCGCTCCTTACCCAAGCGGCCATCCTTTTGTTAATGTTTGGTCAATTCTTTGGTTCACTCCGGTATTAGACAAGTGATCTCATTTTTTCAATTATCTAGATTATCTTTTGAAGGGCTTGCGTTTGTTGAATAATTTTGTTTGCTAAGGGGGTGCTGTGGGATGCTCGATTGCTTAGGTCATTTTTGTGCTATCTAAGTTAGGTTATTTATTTGTATAAGGGATTCCGAGAGATATGAGGTTGTGTGTAGTTGTTATGTTAGAGTTACCCATTTAGGTTGGTTTTGTAAGATGGGCTTAGAGATGGATCTTTGGGGCTTGTCGAGAGCTTATTGCTCGTTTGATGTTTTGGATTTCTTCTTTTCACCCCATAAGCTTAGGTCTAAAATGTGTGGGGGTCATCCTTCGGGTAGACAAGTTCGGTCCCTTTGTCGAGTCAGTTAGGTAGTTAGTTATCTTGTTTACATAGTTTTAGTTGTTCTAGCTAAGTAGGTTTGCTCATTCTCGTAGAGGTCTTTGGTTGTCTGGTAGCTTTTAATGGAGGTCAGTATGAGTAGGATACTCTTTTTGTGTGTAGGGAGGTTGTTACGCTAGTTGCTTTTAAGAGTAGAGATTTTGCGGTTTTAGTTATCAGTTGTTCCTAGGGATTTACGGGTGATGTGGTTATGTTCGTTTTTACTTCCTTAACCTAGGTGAAATGGGCAGTAAGGATTTGTTCATTCGTTGGTAGCGCACATGCCTTGTTTTTATTTCCTTCACTGTGTTAGATGTCGATGACCACATTGCTTCTGGCGGACCACTAATGGTTTGATGGTGCGAAGTTCATTCAGCTTATGGCAGATCAAGCCACCTCGAGTGAGGCCCGCACTTCCCTCCGCGGTCGCAGAGGGAAATGGGTTGCTACTGATGGGCCGCTCCCTGCACCTCCTTCTTGCCGTACCCGCATATCCTATGCACCTGAAGCCCCTAATGTTTCTGCCATCTCGACCCCCTCTACCCCTATTGGAATCACTCCGCCTTTGGTTTCATCTGCTACAAGCTTGGGTTCCTCAAGTTTGCCCCACATGTTTGCAGCTGCTGGGCCTTCTCGAGTTGCTCCCCCCGTCTCATTTGCATTAGTGTCCATGCCTCCTCCTCCGATATTCTCTCATGCCACAGTCGGTCCCTCCATTGGTGTAAGTCAACCTTTGCCTTCTATGGGAAATCCAGCACCTTCGCCCTCCCACGACCTCTTACCACAATTACTTCAAACCTTACACCTTCAAATGTCTCAGATCCAGGACTTGCAAACATCTTTATATGCCTAGTCTTCTGTCCATGAACAAATTGAGGCCTTGCGGTTGGAGGTGCGGGAGCGTGCTGCACGTTCGATGCCAAGTTTTAAGCGGGAGTCTTCTCGTCATCAATAAGAGTTTTTATGTGCTACTGAAAACAGATTTCGCGAACTGCATTCACGATTGATGGCTTTATCTCCTAGGGTGCCAGATACAGTACTCCAGATCATCCATAAAGGATGCAGAGGAATGATCGTAACATGGGAAGATATCTGAAAAGCCATCAAAGAAACATCAGAACTATGAATAAGGTCGACTCTAAATGCACAACATGGACTCTTACAAACATACAACAAAGCAAAGTGTGTTCTATACCCCATAATAGAGTTTTATGCTAAAACATATGTAAGAACCATCGCAACAATCTAAATCAACCAGTAGAACCTAACGACAAATCTCCATCCATAAGATAATATTTTGAATGAAGTATCAATCAAATATAATATTATGAAGATAAAAGGTCATTAAGAGAAAAATCACACCGCAGGGCGAACAATGCTACATGGCGACGGGAGCCAGCAATACAAGAGGATGTAGAGGGTAGTAGAGCAAAGGAGAACTCGGGAAAGAACAGAGTGTCACGAACAAAAGGCTGCCATGTGGAAGAGTCCTTAGCTAGTAAAGGCCACCACGGGGCAGAGGGCCATGAAAATACAATCAACGTGAGCTTGGCGTGACAAAGGCGGGCATGATGTAAGACTTCTGGAACTAAAGCGGGAGGAGGAAAATAGTAGTTATTAAATAACCACCAATTATAGGAGAAAGCATCTGGGGCGATGCGATGGGGATAAGCATCTTTAGTGTTAAAGACGGGTAGAAGAGCATTGGAGGGACTAGCAAATCTGTCAACATGGTGGGGACCCCACCGCAGCTCCAAGCACTGAAATACTGCAGGAGAAAAGGAAAACTCATCAAAGCTGCGAACTTTAGATAAGTAATCTGCCCGTTCATTTTCATAACGTGGGATCCATACAGGTTCCAGACGGATATGGTGCTGATAACAAAAAATGAGAACTTCCAACAATAGAATATATAACACTGGAGAACGGGAACCACCATTCTGCAAAAGAAAGAACACATTTTGGTTGTCACCACGGGCGATCACCACAGAATTGACCAATAAGCCAATACATATTTGGAGGACTTGAAAGAAGGCAAATAATTCCCGCCAAGTTGAGGACAGGGCTGCACATAAGAGACCAAAGACTAGGTGCAAAGATTGGATGAATCCCAAGAATTGAGCAACTCTACGAGCAGTGACCTGCGTTGACATAAGAAGATCAGCACATATGGATAAGACCCTATTCTTTTTAGCGGCCGAGATGCGAAACACCCCCTCATGAGAGTCAACGATCAATTCTAAGAAAATGGTGCGATGGGAAAGACGGAAACGACACTTTTTCCAGGCGAAGAGGAAGCCAGCCCGCTGCAAATCGGCGATGATATGAGATTGAAGAGAAACTGGAAAAGACTGGCAAAGGAATAAGATGTCATCCACATAAGGTAAGCAACGAATGCCTTGGCCATGCCAAAGATGAACTAATTATCTGACGAGTTGTAAACACAAACGGGGCCGTGGCTAAACCAAAGGAGAGGACCCTGAAATTAAAAAATATCGTCTAGCTCGAACCCTAAGAAAGTGCAATGGGGCGGCCAAATGGCAACATGATGATAGCCGGATTTCAGGTCAACTGCAAAGAGGAAGTCATCTTGTTCACATAAATGTGAAAGCAATTCTAAGGACTAAACGAAAGAAGGGTGTCAACAAGAAGGTGTTCAGAACTCGCAGATCTAAGATACGGCGAAATTTATTAGGACCTTTAGGGACCACCCCCAAGGGGGAACAGAAAAAGGGGCAGAAAGGGACCAAGGACGCAGCACCTGTCTTAAGAAGGTCAGCGACAGCGGAACGACTAAACTCTATATGGGCGGGAACAGATGAATGATTGGGTGCTAAAAAGGGGACTGAGGGAGGCTCGGAGGACCATCGAAGACGATAACCGAATTGGATCCAACTTAAAACTTGTTGTGAAGAGCAAAATGATTGCCAAAAAGGTAAGGCTGCAAGAAGAAGGGTTGATGCCAAGATGAGGGATGATGGAGGGAAAGGGTGTATATTACGAAAACATGACCAAAGATGTCAGAGTTAAAAAAACACTTAATCATGAACAGCTAAATCATCCATATAAACTTGCTAAATAAACTTCTACCAAGTTCCAAGAGACCCAATCAGGACAGAGATAAAAGCAATGATGCCTGTCTCAAAAACTAGATGCTTATCCTTCCTAACAAGAAGCCATAAAAACACTAAACAATTCCATCTAAGCAAAGATCAAAACGAGAAATCATTACGAGAGCTTCTATCTAACCTATAGAGCAATCCAAGACATAGGTATAGCTTCAGTCAACATCAAACATGCAAATCTCAAAACAACAACATTATAGCATCACATTATCGGGAACCCTGGCGCTGGGGCTGGGACAAGGGTTCCTGGTGGAGGGACTCCAGACGGGAAATTAGCAAAAGGGACCCCGGCATTCATGCGTGCAAAGCATCTCTCAATGGAATGGTTGCCGCGCCCACAGAAAGTGCAAGATGGTAACTGTCCTCGCCGTGATGAAGGAAACTGTGACTGAGGAGCAACAGAACTAGCAGGTGTAAGAGTAGCCGTAGGCTTAGAAGAGGCTGGTCGCCGCTCCTGGTGCATCTGACGTGCTAACTTCAACTTGCGAGAGTCATCAGCAGAAAGAGCAAGGCCAGAATGGTCATCGAAATCAAAGGCAACATCATATCCTTCTCGGTCAGCAATGACTAAAAATTTCATGCGCTGTTGTGTGGCCACTTTACCTTAGTCTCTATCCTTCAGTCTTGTGCTACTTCCACTTTGTTAAGTTACTCCTCTGCCTAACTACATTTTCGTGGGTGGTGTATGTCTCATGGGGTTCCAGCCTTGCCAGCGTCCTCCTTGCATGTGGCTGCCTTTCTTTCCACCTTAGTCTCTAATCAACGTAGCTCAGCTTCAGTAGGAGTTGCCGCTGCTTCAACTGCATTCTTCCACAACCTGATCAATGTTCCTTCCCCTTGTGCAACCCCGCTTCCTATCTTAGTCCGCCAGGCGGCTCCACGCACGCAGTCAAACACACAGTCTCGCTTACCTCTTGCAGCATCCCATGTTCGCCAAATCATTACATTGCTTGCCCATCCGCATGCCGATTGGCGTAGCCTCATGAAAGCCTCTTTGGTCACGATTCGCTTTGCGGGTTTTCTTCGTATTTCTGAGGCCCTTCACTTAAATTGGCGTGATCTCACCTTTTTTCCAGACCATGTCCTTTTGATCATTCGGAAATCTAAATGTGATCAAGCTGCTAGAGGTCAGGAAGTCGTAATTGCCCGTACTTCCTCTTCCTTTTGCCCAGTTGCGTTGTTGCAACGTTTGCTAGCTAGTTGTTGCTTTCGTACTATTGATCCACCTGAAGGGGGCTCTCTTTTTTGCTTGTGTTTATCTTCTCCTCGCCCATTATCTTACTCTACTGCCCGCTCCTGGTGGTTTGAAGCTGTAAGCCTCATCGGCTTGGATCCCCATAGTTTTGGCATCCATGCAGGTCATGGTGGTGCCACCGCTGCTGCAGCTGCGTCTATCCCGTCTGAGGTTGTTCGCTCTCATGGGCGATGGCGCTCGGTATCTTCCCACTCGCGCTACATTCGTCCTGACACCAAAGATCGTCTCGTGGTATCACACAATCATGGTTTTTAAGGTAGGTTCCTCTTCTGTCTGCCGAATATGTGTGTTGTAGGACCCATCCTAGGAATGACATGGGTTAAGGCAATTATCACGTAAATGTTATCTCCTAATGGTTTCTAGGAATATAACTAAAGGGGACTTAGGAAAGCATTTTTCCAAAGCATTGCAAAAGTTATCCAAGCAATAAAAGGGGCTATCTAAATGTGAAGGGGGCGCTTATGCAAAATTCGGCATTTGGTTAAAGCCAAGACATCAAATCAGAGGAAAAGGGGTTGGGTTAGGCCGGGTCAAGAAAATAGCAGTGATCTAATACAAGAAGGGCAAATCAAATAAAGTTAAATCTTCAAATAGAAAAAGGTAGATTGACTATAAATTAGGGAGGATCGGCCAGTTTTGGGCATGGTGCAACCTCTGCGACAGACCAATGACCAATTCCGGCCTCACCATATCAGCGACCTCTTGCTACTTCTATTCTAGAGCTTTTCTGAAGAATGCTGGTGTTCAGGGACATCTGATTGCTGCTCCTTTGTTTAAAGTTGGAGATTGGGCCGAGTTTTCCATTCACAGCTCCCTCTAAGCCAATTCAAAGCCTATTACTGTTGTGAATCGAGTGATCTCAAGCTGAAGGAAAACAAGTTGTGATCAACTCTAAATTCCTAAGCTATCTTGGAAATTGCCTTAAGCCCTATGGATCTGGTTGGGTGGATAATTAGTGTGCTCCATATCTTGTTGCTGAATCATTGTTACTCTTGTTCTTGTACTGAGTTGATTTATTGTCAATAGAGTTCTTGAATTCATTCCTTATCTAAATTGTTGTTGTCCAAAAGCTTTTAAACTCTTTAAATTATATCGTGGTGTTAGAGCCCGTCAATCCAAATACCTGATCAATGACCCAGAACTGCTTCAATGTCTCTGAACGATAATACCAGCAAGCTTTGTCCAATGCAAACTATATGGCATCTCAGTTAGCATTGCCTACACCGCATAACCAACAAGAGTATGATAGGCAAGTAGAATTGTTGTCTATCTTGTACCGCTTCTTTCCAGATAATTATCTACAACCCCCTCTGCCTAATGATCCCCCACTAGTAACTCCTCCACTAGCACCAAAGTTGAGAAAATGGTTAGAGAAGGCAGACATGTCGTCCTTCAAAGGAGGAAAGACGAAGCCAATTAAGGTTGTTAGCTTCATAAACCAGAAAGTTCTTTGGATGTGTGCAGGCAACGGATGTGGAAAGACTGCAAGCCATGGATACTTATTTAAAAGACCAAGCCCAAACATGATAGCAAGGCAGACGAGAATGCGATCCTAAAATTAACTATTGGGAAAGTTTCAAAACTGCGTTTGAAGCACATCATTTACTATCTAACTACCAGAGTGAGCTCCGAAGGGAATGGGACCGCTTGAAACAAGAGGAAACAGAGAGTATTCAATTCTACACTTCCAAATTCACTCATTTGGTGGCACTTAAGAAATTTGGATGGGAATGAGCTTTTAAGAAAATATGTCAGTGGATGTAGAGATGATATCTATGCGGAGATGGAAATACTGCACCCTAAAGATCTGGACGAGGCTATAAAATTTGCATCTGCAGTAGAGTGGAAAATAGATCCAAAATCTAGAAAATTTGATTTTTGGAATGAGGAAACCTCTGATCAGGAGTATAAAAAGAAAAGCAAAGAGGAAAATGGAAATAAGGAATCTTTGAGAAATTTCAAAAAGAAGAGATATAATGACGAGAGTAATGGTTCCGAAAAGAAGCGAGAAGAAGGAAATCAAAATAAGCATCGAAAGAAATCCAAGGAACCAAAGGGAGGGTGCTATAGATGTGGAGGAAAGCATTACATAAGGGACTGTGCATTTGGAGAAGGGGGAATCACAAGAGCTGAGCCACCTAAACCTCAAAAAGTTACTCAAATGCATGCAAATGAAGTTCCCAAACCTGTGGAGAATATCGCTGAGACTTCTAAGGCTGTCGATGAGCAGAAGAAAAGTGCAAGTTTCCAGGATGAAGAGCAATCAAGAGCTATCGCCAAAGAGAGGAAGTGGCTCCAAATTGGAACCATGGGGTAAAACAATTAGGAGTTACATTTCTTTAAGGAAAGATTTGTAAGTTGTCCTTTTATATGGAATAAAATTAGGCTATTATCTTTAATAGTGCAAAGTGTACCTTTGATAGATTGTTAATTACGATTGCAATGTAATAGGCTTGAACATGGTGCACTATTGTGAATGCCTCTTGGTAGATCAGCAATTGTGCTGCAGCGCAATAGGCTTGAACAACGGTGCATGACGTATATTTTTGAAGAGTGGTAATTGTGGTTGCAACACAATAGGCCTGACAAAAATTGCATCCGTGACGCGGAGATACAATTGTTTTGTAGAGATTAAAAGAAAAGGAACGTGGAGGTGCCAAAGATATATGGTGTACAATAACATGTATAATTTTTTCTTAAGTTCACAGGTTTGAAAAACTTCCAGGCTCATGATGATCGTGCAACAATTACTTTGAGAAGGGATGGGCTAAATTGGAGGGTACTTGGACATTGCGGACGATCTTTTTGAGAAGGGATGGATTGATATAGAGCAGGCACGGGGGAGTGGTCCACGTTAAAGGGTTAAAGCAATTATCATGTAAATGTTATCTCCTAATGGTTTCCAAAAATATAACCAAAGGGGGCTTAGGAAAGCATTTTTCCAATCCATTGCAAAAGTTATCCAAGCAAAAAAAAGGGGTTTTCTAAATGTGAAGGGGCGCTTATGCAAAATTCGACATCTGGCTAAAGCCAAGGCAGCGGATCAAAGGAAAAGGGGTTGGGTCGGGTCGGGTCGGGTCAAGAAAATAGCAATGATCTAATAAAAGAAGGGCAACGACCTTTTGATCAAATAAAGTTCAATCTTCAAATAGAAAAAGGCAGATTGACTATAAATTAGGGAGGATCGACCAGTTTTGTGCATGGTGCAACCTCTGCGACAGACATATCGCATGGCCTCAACATATCAGCGACCTCTTGCTACTTCTATTATTTCAGGGACATTTGATTGCTGCTCCTTTGTTTAAAGCGGGAGATTGGGCCGAGTTTTTTATTCACAGCCCCCTCTAAGCCAATTCAAAGCCTATTTCTGTTGTGAATGGAGTGATCTTAAGCTTAAGCGAAATAAGTTGTGATCAACTCTAAATTCCTAAGCTATCTTGGAAATTTCCTTAAGCTATGTGGATCCAGTTGGGCGGAAATTAATGTGCTCCATATCTTGTTGCTGAATCATTGTTACTCTTGATCTTGTACTGAGTTGATTTATTATCACAAGAGTTATTGAATTCATTCCTTATCTAAATTGTTGTTGTCCAAAAGCTTTTAAACTCTTTGAATTGTATCTTGAACCCTTTAATTACCAATGCTTTGGGTTCCACATTCACATTCCAATTCGTTATCCATTTTCTTAGAGACACTAGCAATCTATTTTCATCAAAATATCCCAGACCACCCTGTGGTAAGCTTGATGTTGCTACTTGATCATGGTTCTTTGGGCCTAGCATGTATGACATACCCCCGTGCTAATTGTGGACATTTTACCTTCTTGACTCGAGTTGCACTCCATCTTGCTTATTCTTTCCCGAGGTTAGGACATACTTTCCTCCCTCTTTCAGAAAGTTAGCTATTCAAGCAATCCTTTGCTGTTGGAAGTGAATTTTACAGCTATATGCATCCAAATTACAACTTAATATAGAATTTATCTAATATTCAACTTGGATGATATACTTACAAGAGTGTAACGACTCCCCAAGCCCTGTTTAGACTCTTGACTCCACTCCTTAAGCCCTACTTATAAGAGTTTTTACTATTCCCTAAGCCCTACTTAGAGTCTTGGCTCCACTCCTTAAGCCCCCCTTATAAGATTTTTTTACTACTCCCTAAACAGTGCTTCTAAGAGTTTTTAAAGCAAAAGTTATCATCCAATACAAACTATTCCCAAATAGTCAAATTCCATGGTTGGTACTTAAATAAACAGTCTTTAAAGCACAACTTATCATCCAATACAGACTATTCCCAAATAGTCGAATTCCATGGTTGGTACTTAAATAAACATACTTAACCATAGCTCTGCCACCCTATGCTTCCTTCTTGAGGACATTCAAAAATATTATCAACAATTTTTTACATTTGACATTTGGCCTATTCAATGCCTTTGTTGAGATTTGATTCTAGCCATAGTGCTCTCCTAGAGACAACACCATCTCTTGGTCCTTAGAATCTCTCAAACTATACTTACTTTGTAAAAGATAACTTGTTACTCAATATAAAATCGTAGGCCTTTTATTTGTTAGTCCAAGTTGTTAATTTCAAGCCCAGCTTAAGACAACTTATATTGGATTATCAATAGCCGCTTTGCAATATCCCAATGGTTAATTGCTTTGGGTTTTTACTCGCAAGGTCCATAAAGATAATCATTTAATTTTATACAAATGCCCTGTAGTTGTAATCAAGTGAGTCATAACTTAATTGATGAATAGGTTGCCCTAGGCATACTTATTCACAACATATATTGGTTGTGTTCCATTGTTCTCAACATTAGTGGACAATTAGTAGAGGCTCATCCATAGGGGTTACTTTATAATTGCAAAACACCTCAGGTAGTTTGCACTTTCAACCCTATTTAGCAGTTCTTACATCCCCCTATAGGAGTAAAATCTTTCTGTGCCACAATATAATAAACAATCATGGTTGATAAGGTTCTATCCATGTTTGAAATCATGCATGAAATGCACCTCTATCTCAAGCCTTGGTTATGTAATTCACCTCGATGCCTAACCTATAGGCGTGCATTTAACATGTGGAATATACCCTAAATAATCCCAACAAGGAGTGAACGTTCACTTTCAAATCCTGCTCGAAGTATAAACCCAATTGAAACTATGCATTAATGCCCAAGCCCTTTTGAGGTACACTAGAACTTACTTCCAAGCCCTGCTTGAAGGGCACATTCCTGGGTCTTTCTTGTCATCAAAGTTAGGCTTGAATTCCTAGGGCAATATTTATGCCACACATCGTCATTGCCCCTTTATATATGAGCCATCCTTATGGAACCTCCATAGAGGGCCATCCAACAACACATGTAATGGATATGCATCTTTTAGAAGGGTTTTAGCTATGATCTAGCAAATGGTGTTTCTATTAACTCTCCATATAAAAAAAATTAGACTATTCTAGGACCATCATTCTTGAGTGGTCTAGTATAAGGAACCTTGCCTTATTTCAAAAACTCCATTGCCCTATAATGGAGCGACAATTTTACGTTTTTGTAAAACGTTATTAGTATATGTTGAATTCCATTAAGCCCAACTTAACCAACATAACATCAATCTTCGCTCACCGTTGACTTTTATGTACTACCATGTAGTAACATTTTTTAGGAGTAACAAAATAGTGTACTCAGATTAAATGTAGACTAATTTTCCAAAAAATCCATTCTTCAAAAGTGGAACTATAATAGTAGAAAGCAAGCTATTCATTTCTTCCTCTTTCTTATATCTTGAACCTAGTATCACAGTCATCAGATTCGTCAATCCTACGACCCAGATCGTATGTTGGGGCATGTGAGCACCTCTCGTTTCGCTTATATAGTCATTTATGATTGGAGGCGCCTATGATTTTCAAATTTGAAATATGATTTCGCCTAAGGTTTTGAGAGAATATCGAACCTCTATACGGCTTTGCCTAAGATTTTAGAATATGAATTACGGGGGCTCGAACCTCTACCAAAATATCTCAATGTCCTAATAAGGCTACTTTAACCAATATACCCAGTGAGCTAATATAATTTTTTTTTATCTTGAATCTATATATTTTTTTTATAACAACCCATTCAATTGTTTTAGGGATATATGCTATGGTTTCAGGAATTGTTATTTTTTACATCCATATCAAATCCCCCTAGAACCCCCTGTTATTTTGCTACATATTCTAAACGAGGTGCACCTTGGACTACCACAGTCGTCGGATTCGTCGATCCTACGACTCAGATCGTATATTTGAGGCATGTGAGCACCTCTCGTTTCGCTTATAGTCATTCATGATTGGAGGCGTCTATGATTTTGAAATTTGAAATACGATTTCGCCTAAGGTTTTGAGAGAATATCGAACCTCTATACGGCTTTGCCTAAGATTTTAGAATATGAAATACGAGGGCTCGAACCTCTACCAAAATAACTCAATGTCCTAATAAGGCTACTTTAACCAATATACTCAGTAAGCTAATATGATTATTTTTTATCTTGAATCTATGTTTTTTTTTTTTTTTTTTATAACAACCCATTCAATTGTTTTAGGGATATATGGTATGGTTTCAGGAATTGTTATTTTTTACATCCATATCGAATCCTCCTGGAATCCCCTGTTATTTTGCTACATATTTTTGGGCTCTTACACATACGAAGAGCCATCTCCCCCTCCAAAAAAAAAAAAAAAAAAAAAAAAACAAATGGAAGGTGATCCTTCACAATGAGAATTTAAGCTTTTGGCCTCCAAGCTAAAGGGGATATTGCAAAGCAAAATCAATCCAGTTCAGTCTGCCTTCCTTCCTTCCAGGAGTATTCTTAACAACTTTATAGGGGCACATGAAGGTCTGAATTGGGCCAAAGTCTGAAATAAGAAATTTATGCTCTCGAATCTGGATCTCAAGAGAGCCTTTGACACAATTGATACTCTCAGATAAGCTGATTGCTTGCTTCCTTTGATCCAAATCATGCCATATCGTCACTTTTAAAGTGATTATTTAGCTTAGCTAAATTTGTTAATTTATTAAATGGTCATGCCCCATGTCTATAACATCCCTCTACCTAGCCAGCATATTGTGCTCGCTATTTATCCTAATGCATGGCCCACACCATGGAAATGAGCTTTTCATTTTGTGTGTGGTTGGCTTCCATTTTGTAGAGAAGGAAATTGTATATCCTTATGGGCATCGACACTATAGATGAGATTTTTTCTTCAGCAGATGCAGAATAAAATTATTATGGCTTATAATAGTTCTTCTCTTGACCAAGAAAACAAAGTAAGTCGCATTTAATTAAAGTGGGCCAAATTCTGACGTTTGGAACTCATGCAATAAAATGAGACTCGCACAATAAATAAATAAATTTTTCATTGAATCACTGAGGACAATTTACATCATAGAACCACAACCAGTTTTTTTGTTTTTCTCATAAGTCCTAGACAAATAGTGGAGAGAGTTTTCAAGAATTCGAAGGAACATGCTTAGCATGACACCCAAATAAACCCTCATACAATGCTATGCATAGAGGTTGCTCTTGGCTTTATCCATTTCCCTCTTGGGGATGGGGACCTTGAGGGTCTTGTCCTTTGCAATGTGACAAGCAGAGTTTGACCATAAGATACACTCCACCAATTTTCTCCTTTGAGGATCAACATGATTAATCTCCCACTTTTTCTCCCATCAGGCAGAGTATTTCCTTCAAGTTTCCTTTCTTATGCCTCCCAACGAGCTTCCAATATTGAACCTGAAACCCAAGACACAACTCTTCCTCATCAGGCAAGGTGGTGGTAGCATCAGAGATTGCCATCCCTAACCATATTGTACAGTTCTCATTGTCAGGCCTGACTAGCACAAAGTAGCCTTCCTTGATGTCCTCGAAAGGATCCCACTCAAGAAGGTCAAACCACTTTGGTTTTGAAGTTTCGCTTCCCACAAATCATTTGGAGCTATTGTTGGGACCTTGTGCAACTTCCTTTGATGTGCTTGATCCCTCCCACCTAGTCTCTAGCGAGAACCGTCTCTCAACTCCCCCTCCCCCCCCCACATGTTTGTTCTGTTTCTAAGCATGACACTACTTTCTCCCCGTAATTGATTAGGGAGTCCATGTGATTTTTCTTGAGTGATGAAGTGTGCTTTCCCTTTCAAATATCGTCCAGTGTGCTATGTAATCCCGGATGCCCTTCACTAGTTTGCTAGGGTCTTTAGTATTTTTGAAAGGAGGAAGTAGTTTTAGCTCACCTGTAGGAAGAAGAACTTCACCCTTAGGCTCTCTTTGGCACATTTCGATGCCTTTCACAGGCATCCACAACTTATCGCATGGCTTCCACTTATACTACATGATTGGTATTCCATCTCTCACCCAAAATATAGATTGTAGTGGCTTTGAGTGGCTTGTCAACTGATCCTTACCCTCCAATAAGTATCCCTCAACAAATGATTTCCAATTTGCAACCTCGTCCACCAAGAAGGCTATTGGGTTAGGGTCAATGCCACTTTCGAACACATCCATGAGTTCAGGGAGACTCGTCATGTTCTCTCCCTTGAGCACCGAAGAATGCATCCATATCATCATTACCTTCACAATCTTGAAGACTCCTACTGCTATCAAGTATTGCTCCAAATGTCCATCTATTCTTGTTTTCTTTCCAATAGTTATCCAGTTGAACAAATAGCTCCTCTGGCAGTTGCTTTTCTTGAATGGAAAACTCATCCCAAGTCTTCGACACTTTTAATGTGAGCTCCTTTATCTCCTTTGGTAAGTAAGTGGTCGATCATCCATTAAGGCATCAAAATGGGAGCAGATGGAGAATATTTCCTCCCTTCTGTAGTTCCTTTATCTAGTGTTCTTAAGCACTTGAAAATCGAACTCACATGGAAATTTGGATCATCCTTCCAAAGATTAAGCCCAAAATGTCTGTAGGTGCCAGTGCCATGTCCAGGTATTAAGACACCCATTAAGCTTACTTTCATTTGAAAAGTGTTTTGACAATGCTTGGGCAAAGGATCTAGCTTTGGCAAATCCCTCACAATTGTAGCACTTATTTCCTTTATTTAGTTTAGGACAATTGGCTTTCAGATGGCCATAAGCATTACACACAAAACAAGGACCCAGTTTACCTTGCCCACTACGTGTCTTTCCACCAGAAGTGTACAGGATTTCACTTTGCTCCTCTTCAGCTTCAACAGCCAGGTTGTGTTGTTCTAATTCTGTTTGTATCATATTCTCAGCATCCTCCCTGCTTTTGGCCACATTTCTGACCAAGGTGGACAGATTCTTGTATTTTGAGAATGCCCTCGGCAATTACAGAATTTGATATTCACATGTTATAGGTACTCATGCAGCAACAAGGTCAGCAATCACATTATCAAATTTTCAAAGAAGTCTTTAATATCTTCTCCTTCTTTATACTTCAACTCTCTCAATTCCTTGTCTAATCTCGTAGGTCTTCAATAAATAAGACCACATTTCTCTTGGGGATATCCCCCTCATTCTTAAAAGAATGCTAGAGCTCAACTTGCTCTTTATGATTGCTTTTGCTTCCAGAATCTTTGCCTTGTGAGAGGCATCTGGTGAAGCACTTGTCACCTCTGTGGAGCTGGAGCCTCCACCTGCATCCTTTCCTGGAGTTCCAGCAGTACCTGAGGCTGCTGCACTAGCATAGGATTTACCTCTGCTATTGGTTTGACTGGTAACAGGACCATGCTCTACTTCTTCTATAATTTCCCACATGCTTTCTACTCTCAATATTTCTTCAGTTTTCTCCTTCCAAACTTGGAATCCAGAACCTCCTTTGTACACATCAATGCCATTCAGAAGTGTAGCTCCCAATATGCTAGCCATTATTGAACTTGCTCTGATACCAGATGAAGTTAAAACAAACACTTAGTTAGCTAATTTCATCTATGCAGATTGAACACCATAGTTAACATTATATCAATGAATGGTCTAGCATAATAGAATAGCAAAAACCATTAGCATAATAGAATAGCAAAAACCATTATATCTATGATACAGGACTGTAGCAATGGTATTGACCATGCTACTGTTCATTAGTTGACTATGATCCCATTGTCAAAAACTCAAACCTTACTACTTTGTATTAGATCGGATCTGGCACCTTTCGATGCCTGATCATCTTCTGATTACAGGTTAAGAGCTCAAGGATCCGTCGGTCTAGCAGAACTGATCGGATCTGCATCTATGTTAGCTCGAAACAATGAGGCCAACTTAAAAGATAAACTTAGAAATATCCCCTTAAACATATAAATAGGTTAAAAAAAATATCAAGTGTTTATGATAACTTTAACCTATATTAAGGTTCAACCATTGAATCTTAATTCTATGATATCATGGCATGATTTCCAACAACACATCCATCCATCCATCCATCCATCCATCCATCCATCCATCCATCCATCCATCCATCCATCCATCCATCCATCCATCCATCCATCCATCCATCCATCCACAGACAGTTTTGCAAGATTAACACAGACAGTTTTGCAAGGGCTTAGGATTAAAGTAGTGGGAATCGAGAAATATTATAGCATCACACTAAGCAAAAAATATCAGCGTTCTGGTTCTTTGACAGATAAAACCAGGATTTTTGAGTTGTGCAGGCATTTGAAGGAAGGGGTATTGAAGCAAGGGACCCGGAAGAAGGGGATATATGGCTTCAACTGGGCACAAATTGTTGGATATTTAGGGCTTCTGCATAGCAACTTGGAAATAAAAGATCGATTTTGGCTATTCCTTCCAGCTTCTTTGGATAAAAGGAAGACCATCTGAAACAAAAATGTCATAAGAAGCTCATTATCTCAGAATTTAACTGGACGTTTTTCCGTAGCCTAAGTCCGTTTTCGGTCTCTTCAAGCTGCAAAAACAGAAATGGATTAATAAGACATTCATCTATGGATAAATAAAGGCCTGTGAAAGAATGGCGAAAGAAACAGAAGATGCATCTGAAGAAAGAATTTACCTGCTTGTGGCAAAATCCAGAGAACTTGCAATCCCTAAACTGGATTTAAACTCCATTTCCTTTATCATGGAAGGAGGAAAAGATACCGCCCCATGATCTTCATAATCTTCGCCGCCAGCAACCAGAGAAAAACAGACAACCTTGGCATTCAGGACTGGAAGGCCTCTGGCATACAGACAGGACAAACATAAGCATTGGTTCATCCCCATACTGGGAAATGCAGCAACAGAAGACCTTATTGTAGTATTGAGATGAACCAGAAATCTTTTCCAATTGAATTTCTCAAGATTTCCTGCAAGAAGCTTGCACCAAAAAACGTCTATATGTAAGCAAGGATTTTTTCGATGGCAGATTTTTTTTTGCTGGCAGAACTTATTCCAACGGGGCAGGACTTAAGCCATATAAATGTATAAAGCAAGCACGTACTTAATAAGCTAAATCCACGACAGGATTAACACAGACATTTTTGCAAGGGCTTAGGATTAAAGTAGTGGAAATCGAGAAATATTATAGATAGCATCACAATAAGCAAAAAAATATCAGCGTTTTGTTTCTTTGACAGATAAAATCGGGATTTTTGAGTTGTGCAAGCTTTTGAAGGAAGGGGCGTAGAAGTAAGGGAGCTAGAAGGAGGGGGTATATGGCTTCAATTGGACACAAGTTGTTGGATTTTCAGGGCTTTTGCAGAGCAACTTGGAAACAAAAGGTCGATTTTGGCTATTCCTTGCAGCTTCTTTGGATAAAAGGAAAACCATCTGAAACAACAATGTCAGAAGAAACAGCATGCATCTGATTACCTCAGAATTTAACTGGACGTTTTTCCATAGCCTAAGTCCTTTGTCGAACTCTTGAAACTGCAAAATAGAAAGAGATTAATAAAACATTCATCAAAATTCAGAGAACCTGCGATCCCTAAACTCGATTTAGACTCCATTTTCCTAATCATGGAAGGAGGAAAAGATACCACCCCATGATCTCCATAATCTTCGCTGCCAGCAGCCAGAGAAAAACGGTTCCATCTCAGCTACAAAAATTTAACTCAGGAAACGACGTGGAGAGGGCTTTAGAATGCGTAGATGCAAGAGGGCAGAGGGTGTCGAACAGTCTTGACTTTGCTAGAAACTTTGCTAAAACGAATACGTCTGTTTGTCACCAACGCACCTATAACTGCTTTTGGATTTTCATGAATTTCTGGAGCCGTAGATCAAATCAAACGATGGAAATATCAACCACATGCACAAAAAACGTACTTGTCTGCAACATGGATAGCCTCATATTGCTTCAAAGTCTCAACTCGTGTTTGTGCAAACGTGCCCAAAAATAAAATAAAATAATAATCTCATGTTGGCCTATATTTATCCTCTAAAAAAGCCTCAAGCTCCATCCAAAACATAGCAAGCTAAGGTGTCCCTAGAGGAGATCAGGATTGTGTACAATAAGCATTCCACAATACCAATCGTAGAGGCTAATGATTGACAACTTTGTATATTGACATTTCACCCAATCTTTGGCTCCTCCTCAGCTTTGTGATGCGGGTTCACATTGTTTATGTATTTACAACAATGTCCATTATTGACTAGTCCTAGTTTCTCCAGCTTTATTTAGGCCAAAAAACATTGTTTCTTGGATATACAAGTAAAAACGTTTTCTTGAAATAGATTTGATTGTCTCCAAAACAAAATCCGCTTTGCCGGCTGCTGTGACGGCTTTAATCATAACAGTTATATATGTCTATGGCTCACGATTGGCCTCGTCGCAATCCTTTTTTTGGCTGTACGGAACTATCTTCCAGGCAGCTTCCTTTTCATCTTACAAATGCATCCTCCAAATATGCACATTATTTTAGCACTGCCCATTGCTCAAGTGGGATGATGATTAGCTGCTTCTTTTGCAAAATCTGGCAAGCTTTGTCCGGACAGCACCAGTTAATTACAGAATCTGGCACAGGACATTGTCGTATATTTTGTAACCCAATTTCCAAGCATTCCAGCGCATGTGCTCAACCAGTGAGACAGTAAATCTCTGCCACTGCAACTATGTTGGCCTTAAACCCACCCACATGATGGACACTTATTCAATTGCTTTTTTAACAGCCAATTTTATGCTATAAAAGAGCAAGCAGCTGCCTATATGGCTTAAAGCAAGTTCTAGCTAAGTAGGCGAGCAATACATTGGTCACTGTGAATTGATTGCTAAAGAAAATGAGGGATGGGCATGTCATCAATATTGGCATTGGAGGCGGAGCAAGGCTTTCAATGTGCGAAGAAATGTATTTTGATTTGCCATTGGATAGGGATAATTTTGAGTTAACAAGCTCAGAATCTAGTGAGGAAGATGAGGCATGTAATGGGTGTGCGGATCTTAATGGGAAGGCAGATGTACAAGAGGCGATGAAAGAGAAGAAAAAGCACATGGGCTGGAAAAGCTGGTTTTTGGGATCGGGCCACAAAAGCAAAAGCAAAAGCAAAAGATCAGAATCAGATGAAGAGGAGTGGCACAAATTGGTTTTTAATAAGAGTAAGGCAAGCCCACATGAGAGGGTGGACAAAATATGGAGATCCAAGAAAAATATGTTGAAGAAAGCCGTAATGCCGAGCAAGGGCCTGGGCTTTGGCAGCTGCCTCGCCGGATCTTGCCGGGTTTCTCCATCAGCTCCACTGCCCATCAATGCTGCTGCTGCTGCTGGGTTGTCGCATGTTGAGAGTGCAGTAAAAGAGGCAATTGCCCATTGCAAGCTCTCTCACGCTCTCTTGTAACTTATCAATATATAAATTTATTCTTTTCTTTTCACCAAACTCGAGTTCATGCATCTTACCCTGCATCTATCTATCTATCTATCTATCTATCTATCTATCTATCTATCTATCTATCTATCTATCTATAGATGAGTGTCTTTCATGAGCATCTAAAATTTGCCATGAAATAGAATGAAATGGAACACTAAGAGTGTGTGTATTTGTAGTGATCATCATGGATTATTTGCCAACATATCAGAGTGAAATTCGACGCACATGAAAAAAACATAGATTCTACATACTTTTTTCTGCAAACAGCAATTTGAGTTGGGCCCAATTCGGTAGACAAACACTTGTACTTTCAGGTCCACACAGATATACATATTTGTTTCCTTGACCGTGGACATATAACATGGTGCAACATCCCTTACACTTGTAAATTTCGAGGCAACTTCCATAGGAGCATCCTTGAAAAAAGCCAGTAGTTTATTGATGCATTTTACTGCAACAATCACTTATTTTTTTGTAGCATCACGTCCAAGATGCCGTAACAAAACCCACCCACATGCTCGTGCCTTTTTCAACTACAACTTGCCAATTGCTGAAAAAACAATCCGAACCAACTTGGCATATTCAGTCATTGCACTTTGAATGTAAATCAAAAGCCACCAAGCTTCGTTACGACATCTTGTTGGTAGTTATTGAAAGGTAATCGCATTGCAGATGCACATAAATTGAGTCTATTTTCAAATAATATTAGAAACATGTGCCCGACCAAGAGAGTTTGCAGGTTGAATATAACCTTGCCTTAATGAAATGGAGTGCTAAGACGTGAATAGTATTTTGCCCAATTGTAGTCAGAATTCCACGCCAATATCATCCTCCCATATGTAAAGATCCACGAGAGATGAGCTGACGGCAGAAAATGTGGAAGTGAAACATTGCAACAAAATGTATTAACACCATCCTTTCATAATAATGCTCCACAATGATCACATTATTTTGGAGAAGAATCGTACCAAGCTACTTTTTAGAATCCAACTCTTCTCCTCTTTACCATGTTTGGTGGAGGACAATGTTGTCACATACGTTGCATACCGTACCGGTACCAAACGTTTTTTAAGTTTTTTCTAAAGTTTTTTATTTTTGTTTTTTAAAATCTTAGAATACGTTTTTATAACATTAAAAATGTTAAAAATGTAAAAAACATAAAAAAAACTTTAAAAACCCTCAAATAGCCTCTTTGAAACAAATTATATAACATTCTTTAATACAACACCATATTTGGGTTCCAATCAAATCACAAAAATGTATATTCAATTCAATTTAACTTAATAATACAAGAATTTAACTTAATCTCCAACCTGTTGCGAAAGAAGTTTTGTGGTAAGTCGAATAGATCTCAATTCTGGACATCCTTGCAATGCGAAAGAACATGCATGAGTTGAACCTGCACTATTGCCATCTGTTTTGCATCAAGGACGACATGGTGCCCGAAATTACCTCATGTCCTCAAGATTTTGTAGCAAAAATGTCTTGAATATAGATGGTAATCAAAATTATGTAATTATTATTGGCTTTAAACTTTTCACATCTTCCCCTTAACACCACCTTGCCCCTAATCCTTCTTGGCTTAAGCTTTTTGCATTGTCTCCTTAACTCATGTGTGCCAAGCCTTGTGCATATAAACTTTAAATGTTGAAAATATATTGCATGGTTGATTTGCAACTTTAGAGGTAAATACAAATTTTAGCTTTTTTCATTGATGAATTGAATTAAATTGAACTAAATTGAAGAGTACAATAAACAGGTTCTTTATGCTACCTAATCTTACAAATTTTAGCTTTTTCCATTGATGAATTGAATTGAATTTGAAATGTTGTTTATGCTAGTATATCTGACCAAAATGTGGTGTCTAATTTTATCCAATAATAGCATTCTATTTTTTATTCCAAAATAGCTAAGCGGATGCTCCTTCGTGAGCGTGAGTGACAAATTCTGGGGAACCTTTGCAATCTACTTGTTGAAATCAAGAATTTTCAATAGGAACTTTTTTTTCTCAACAAATGGAAACCAAAGGATTTTTCCAATTTTTCGAAGGGGGGGACCTAGGTTTTTGTATAATGCTTCCTGCTAAACTAGAGTTTTACATAATGCTTCCTGTTAGTTTAAGATAATAGAGTTTGTCACTCACTAATGGTCCTTCGTAAGGCCAGTAAACTTCAAGAGTGACATCGGGGTTGATATTCCAAGAACCTAAGATTGACGAGAAAAACTCTGATCCGTCGATTTATTCGGGGAATCCAACTATGCCAGCCCACGAACAGAGCAGAGGCGGGCTGTCAGGCAAGCGACAATGATATTTGTCGAGCTTAAATAAAGGCTCTATCTTTTTTCCTGCTTCAAAATCCTTCAAAATGGGCTCCTGTGGACGAAGCATCCGCCTTCCTTCCGCAAAAGAGTTTAATTTCTAGTCTAAGTATATGTCGATGTTCTAACTTGACTGCGGCCCCTTCTTATAAATATGGGTTTGCAGAATCTGAGACCATTCCGTTCTGCAGCCTTCTGCAGCCCATTTCTTTGAATGGAATGAAGGCTTTGAGCTTATGTTTTTCTTCAGAATCGGATCCTTCCAGTCCCCTTGAAGACATTTTTGAAGCATAGAAGACGTTTTTGAAGCCCTAGACCCCTAGACCTTTGATTCTCGCCTCAATTCTCAAAACAAAGCAGATATTTGGCAGCTTTTCGGATGCAAGAGGTAAATTGTTTAGGATGCTATTATTTGCGTTGCAAACTGGGTCGCTTGTTTTCTGATCTGGCAATCAAATTATTTGAGAAGTAATTGCCTTCTCCCCTGCAAATATTCTGAATTAACTCCTGGTTGAACTCTCCTCTTCTGAACAGAGGCATCGAATTCGCCCCAAATTTGGAGCGCTGGAACATGCGACAGGAACATGGCAGCTTCCTGAGCTAACCAGAAGTGAACTGTCATATGCAAATCGGAGGTGCAATCAGACATCGCAAATTGGAAGTCGCCATCGCCTGGAAACGCCTAGAAAAGGCGCTCTTGTTTCTTGATGGAAATCTGTCCTGGTATCAGACTTAACAAAACCCTTCACTCTCCTGCATCTACCTGCAGAAACCCCAATCTATTCGAAGTTGAGATTGCTGCTTCCAAATGCCATGCTTGTCATTGCTTGTCGCAGAGTAACAGAGATCCGATGGTGGACCACATAGCAACCTTGCCATATGTGTCGCCGTTGAAAAATTTATGGATATCTGTTTTTCTATTTTTTCCCCCGGACAAAATCAGGGACGTGGCAACAAACTAGCAAAAGAATCTAAGAAATATTCTAGAAGCATCTTGCCTATAGCAATTATATACTTTAGATAACAGTTAACATAAAGGTTTAGCATATTATCATACTCCAACATCTTTGATTTAAACTTCTTTGCATGCCTACATTATGTTTTCTAGTACTGCACTGCTGATCAAAAATAAAAAGTAACAAAGCATTAGCAATTTAGCATACAATGTAAATAGAAGAGAAATAAAAAGAGGTAAAAAAAATTTATTTGAAGCAGCTATACCTCTGGAACGGTATTGGGTCACTTCCTACTTCAATTTATCACTTATGGCAGTCGGATCTTCAGAAGCAATACAGAAAAAAATGAATCGAAATAAAGTTAGTTGGAAAAGAAGAAAAATGAAAAAGTTACCTTGGTCGGCTGGTCTTGGATTGGCGCAAGAACCATTTCCTGGTTTGCACGGTGGAGTAAAAACCTTTCTTTCATTGAGAAAAAAACCAAAACCCTGGTTCTACATGCATTCATTATGTTTCTACATGCATGCGACCGCTCATAGTTCCAAAATCTTGTTTGCTAGACCAAAAAATCTAAATGAAAGCCATTCGAGGCATTAGTAATGGTTTTTTTTTTTACATTTTTTGATAACCCCCAATGGTTCCAAACATTTAGAAAATGTACGCGTTTTTTAAGAAGTACTCTATGGTTAAAAACATGGTTTTTTAATAACACTGGTGGAGGAGGATCTCCACCCTCAATTCTTCTCGTGCTGCCAATGTCGAATCCTACTTTTGTTGTCCATTAGTGCTTGAAGTGGGTCACTTTATAACTACCATGCCCAAGATCACAGTTTCAATGTCTCATTGTGTTAGTGAGGGAAGGACCCGCTTTAGCCATGTACAGTGGTGGGGGCAGGTCCCCTGTGTCCCATAAGTTTCAACTTCTAGTGGACATTAAAAACTCTATCTATCTATCTATCTATCTATCTATCTATCTATCTATCTATCTATCTATCTATCTATCTATCTATCTATCTATCTATCTATCTATCTATCTATCTATCTATCTATCTATCTATCTATCTATCTATCCGAGACATCGGATCGCCATTCTAGAATGGGACGAGCATGCATGTTTTGCATGCATGTGGGCGGCGCATGCCCATTCTGGTTGGGAGTTCGCTATTTTAGGCGCGATTCTGCATCAACATCTCATCGGCGCTTCCTCTTCTCTCTCAGCAGTACCTTATTCTCTTTGAACCCACCCTCCCCCCCTTTTTTGTTTTTGTATTTTTATCGCATGGCACGCGCGTAATCAGCCCCTCCACTCTGGGAGGTTTGTTTTGTCTTGTTGTTTTGTTGGTGATGTGCAGGTACAGGTGAGCGAGCGGCATTTGTTTCGTCTTTTCCATTCGTGGGTTTTGGGAGCGATTTTTATGCCTTGCGTTTGTCCAAGCCCCTTGCCGAAGGCTTATCACTAGGGTTTTTCCTCGAAAACCTGAAAGGGCGGGGTTTTTTAATCCCGGTGATAAGCTTTCGGCAGGTACACTAGCCCAATCTCTATTAGCATTGTATTTTGTTGGGGTCCAAATGATATAATTGGATTTTCCCTTTTATTTTTTTGTGGGTAGTTCGCATGTGTGCGGCTACCCACTATCCACCATTGTAGAAAATCTGCTGAGATGAATGAGAAGCAAGTCTAAGTCGGGCGGTTTGTTGGTTTCATGCGAGTCCCATTCTAGAATCTATCTATCTATCTATCTATCTATCTATCTATCTATCTATCTATCTATCTATCTATCTATCTATCTATCTATCTATCTATCTATCTATCTATCTATCTATCTATCTATCTAAACTCGTAAGCCCTAATTTTTAACCAATGTTTGTGTCTTCATATGATAGAAACTTGAACATTCCATTAGTTGTCCATGTAGATTAGTGCTCAGTGATGCCAAGCATTAGTATCAATGTTCAATAAAAAAGGTAAAAGCATGAAAGAGTGTCTAGAAATGTAGCTCTTTTTATACAGGTACATATGTACCCAATGCACAATTTTGCGAGTCCTCTAATCATAAATCGTCAGTAACTGCAATCATTAAGACTGTCCACCACACTGCAACTGCACTATTTTTGGATTTTAAATTTCTTTCCCAAATTCTTGCCTGATTTGTCTTGCATTCGCTATCCCGCCTCTACATTCTCTGATTCCATTCCGATGACCAATTCTTGATCTAGCTATGACCTCAAAATCCATTCCCCAACCCAGTGCTCGCTCTTCACCACAGCCGAACCAAGAAAACAACACTTCTAGCACTGGAATTTTACTTGCAAAGCGAAAACTTTTGGGTTCCGAAGTGATCCAAGCAAAAGACCTCCGTGCCGAGACCCATGTACTCGGACTAGAGGAGATTATGAATGAGGTGTGGGGTGCAGCTCCAAAAAATAGAAGAGGATTCAAGGAAGACAGTGTCCAGAATGCATGGAGAGAAGAAAATATTATGCATTGGTTTATGGCAAGAAAAAGGTTACAAATCTTTTTATTTTTATATATTTTGCTCAGGCATTTGCTCTTCACTTAAAGGGACGCCTTATTGATTGCGTTGATGTGGCTAAGACCGCCAAGGATCTTGCCAACTTCAGAGATTACAGAAGAGCATGCAACAGGTAAATCCTCAAACATCAAGGAGGAGGTGGTCCAGAATGTTAGGGCTCGTGGTTATTCTAAATTTGATTTTGACATAATAAACCAGTTAATTAAGTATGGTTCAAAGGAAAAAATTAACCTACTGAATGAAGTAGAAGCACTGGAAGCAAGAAAGAGGGATGCATTGAAGGTGATCAGCCGGATTGAGGGTAGAAAGGATATGCTTGAAGAAGATTTATAGCAGATTGCCTAAAACGTAGATGAGATAAAATCACAAGGCACCCAAAATTAAAACACGATATGGTTTTTCCCATGGTTATGACCAAAAAACCATTCTACAAAACCAATACATGTAAGTGGGTTGATATCATTAAAAACCATATATGGCTAAAGTTTGTGGTTTGCAGTGGGTGTTTACTAAGGTGATTTTTTAACATGTTTAACGGGTATAGTTTAATTTAGCACTTCATGTGTACGATTTATGAATGTGGTATTTTAACATTGTATACATATGTGGTTTATATATGGTGTTCAATATGGTGGTCCTCTAACATGTTTAGTAGGTATGGTTTATCATAACACTTCATATGTGTGGTTTATTAGGTATGGTTTATCATAACACATGTGGTTTTAAGGGTGTAAACATGGCTAAATGTTGTGAATGTTTTTTTGATTCATAAGTCACTATTGGTTGTTTGTCCATGATATTTCATGTTTAGTGCGTTGAAACCATGAATGGTTTACTAGTAGAATGCATTGGTTCTTAACATCGTTTTAACTGTGGTTAAGATTATAAATCACTAGTGTTTTGCAGTTCAAAGCATTCCAAGTTAGTTTGTTAACACCTCAAATCAATAGTGTTCTGCAGTTCAAAGCAGCTTGTTAACACCTCGTTATATTGTAGCTTTATATGTAGTGTTTATTTGATAAATCATCAATACTTAACCATTCATGATCACTAGTGTTTTATTGTTCAAAGCAATACAAATTAGTTTATTATAACTCCTCATTGTATTCTAGCTTTACATGTAGTGGTTTAGTTAATAAAACATCTAATACTTTCCCAATTCATAATCTGACGTGCCATCCATAATACTTCGGACCAAGGAATCGAACCTTGGATCAACCATACCCCATGATATAGCAACATGGCATAATATAATCCCTCGAGAAGGGATTCTTTCCTTTTTACATCAAAAAAAGGAAATTAAAAAAAAATGCTATTGTTATTACCTTTCCACGGTATAAAGAATATTTGGGCATAATTGATCCTAAAACTAAGGCATCTAGAGCAGCAATTGAACTGTAAAAAAACTCTAAGGTGGGCTTGGAAAATGGATGGAATGCTACCTCAGAAATTTAAAAGAAGATCAAGAGCACGAGCCTGGATGGAGTTGGTCTGCAGCTGATGCTCCTCTATTCTCCAGGTTAAAAAGAACATAAAATTTATGTTGGGGACCATCAAAATGGAGATTTCTGAAACAGAGCCAGAGCATATGTACCTAAACAACAAAAATTCATCAAAACAAAGAACACAACGATCAATCAACATTTGGTGGAGATGTAGAGGATGATGCTTACCTCCGTCATTCAAACTGGTTAAACTGGTTTTTTGTAAATATACATCTGCCAGAAATGTAAAGCATGTTATTACTATGAAAGATTAGAGCAGATCGGTCACCCCTTTCCTTGATAAACTACAATAAGACGATAAGACGGGAAAAAAGTAGAAACATTTATAAACTATGATGTTTATGTATAGTTGAAGCTCCATCCCAGCATGTTGCAAAGTCAGACCGGCCCAATAGATCCAAAGTTTGAGGCTGGGACTGGAAATAAGCGGCAGACATAAATGTTCCTCATAAAAATTGGACATGTTTACATCCAAAAATAACAAAATGGAGAAACTTCCAAGTTTATCAAAGCTCAGCAGGTGTTTGCTGGATGTGCTGATTCGTAACTGTCGATGAAGGAAAAAAATGGAGTTCAGAGACAGCCATGTTCAAAGCTTTCGTAAAGCTGCATGAAGCCAGTAGCCTCAATTAGTTGTCCAATAATTTCAAATGTATCTAACAATGCAACAGTTGCAAACAAGCTATTGCTTCCTGTCTTTATCAAATGCACAATGCTAGGAATTTGATCAAAGTTCAAACCCATGCTTTCTGGAAATGGTACCAGTACATTAAACTCTTTATCCAAACTATTGCTCTCCCTTTCCTGTCTTGAGATGCCTACAAACATAGGTGCACTACTTGCAGCAGGTACTGCATCTACCTCTAAAGAACCTGTTAATATTAGTCCATTGAATTCCTAATGTACATTCAAATTCACCATAGTTTATATGATGCTTCAGATGATGGGGAGCCCTACTACATCTAACATGCCGTCGTAAAGGAGACATGATGTGACGTACCTTCTGCACAATCCTGCGCAATCTGATCCACCCGTCAAAAATTGCTGCAAATAATGGCCCTAGCTCTCAATTCCCTTACTGTCTCTAACATCTACATTGCAAAATCGTGTTGCAAGAGCTGCAAATATCATATCAGACTATATTATACAATGTCGATTGATGCTAGATGATTTCTCTGCCAAGCACATGTACGTAGTATCCGCATGGTCAAATTGAATTGAAAATGATAAGAAATGTTGAAGAAGCAAAGGCATTTACTTGGCCAGGCTTTAGTTTTACATCGCCATAGTTTGCCACTCACCCTTCAAGCTTCTGTCCACAAAATACAAGCGAAGAGTTCGCCAAAACTGGAGCAAATAGTGAGATTAATGGAGTTGGAGTACAAAGATATGGATCATCAATTCTGATAAACAAAATGCTTACTCTAGGGTTTATGAAATATTAAAAATCACAAAGCATCAAACGACATTTGTTCAGCTTACAGTTAGCAGCTTGAAGAAACAAGTCTAGAATCTTGAATATCGCAGAGCAACTAAAGGCGTTAGTGCAGCTTGTAGCATTCTTCAGCAGCTGATCTTCTGCCATAGTCTCACACTGCCATCATATCTTCGTCGGAATGCCATCTTTGCGCCTTCGCATGTCTTCCACGAAACATATGATTTAGGGTTAACCTAACCCTAACCCTAAAGGTATCCTTTTTATATTTAGGTGTACCTTTACCATTTTATTACACATCAAATGTAAGAGCTTTGTAGCACGGTATCTTGGTTCGGGAATTTTTTTCCTATCAGCAGTTTTCCTATTGGATTTAGGCCAGCAAACCAGCTATGAAGTCCCTTGCCATTTTTGCCGGAAGTGCCAAGAAAAATGCCTATTTTTAGCAGGAAAATTTTCTCATGTCTAAATTGTACTGCCAAATTTCATTTCCATACGGTTACAAGGCTTCCGGGGAATTTTCCGAACCAAGCACGGCACTCTAATGTCGTTAATAGCCTTTGAGATGTATTCTAGTACAGAAACAAAGATCGCCATAGAAAAAAAAAACGTCGAGAATAGGGTACTTTGAGACAAACGGCCATAGAAACTAGAAGAGTAGGGCGAGCGCCGAACCGCTAAGCGCCATCGCCAGAGCTCTGTTTGGAAAAAAATGCCAGGAAAAAAAAAGGCTACCAATTTCCATGTTGTGGGGGGATGCCCACCGGTCGCACTTTCCGGTGTGGCCAGTGACCCGCTCCCCCCTGCCACCGGTCGTGGGACCCCACCGTCCACACTGGAAAGTGCTCCCGGTGGACATTCCCCCCCATACATGAAATGTAAGAGCTTTGTAGCGCGTCGTTACTAGCCCTTGAGATATATTCTGGTCTCCTTACTAGCTAGTATAGAGTTTACTAAGCAGCACAGGTCATTGTGAAGATTGTTAGCGGCACTCGCCTCAACAAAATTAGTGGCAAATTACTCTCTTTTATGGCATGATTGAGTTTGCAAATGTTGTGATGAACATCTAAAGGTACATGTAAAGCGAGAAAAACCTTACTACGCAATATGATATCTAAAAGTGCCTTGGAGAAAAAAAATTGGACAACCAAAGAAATTGTTGTCTTATATTTATGTTTAATAAATATCGTATTTTACAAAATGAAACTGCAACCTAGTTCCAAAGCCTGCATTATCTATATTTAAAGGCTGAAACATAAAGCATACATTAACTGAAATAGGCATGCAAAAATATGATCAAATTACACTAAATTAGGTGTTGACTTAGTTGTCACTAGATGGTTTGCCTTCTCTTTCACTTGTATGTAGATAGAACAATTTGATTGGAAGCAGAGCCGTATTTTGGACCATGCATGAAAAGAATGGCTTCTAAAAGGCAAGCATAGATGTGGAGCCTAAGAACATAAATAATGAATATTCTTATGGGCACTGAACCCAATAAGTTCTTTCTTGATAAATCCAGCATAGTAAGAACAATTATATAGTCAACAGAGAAGGTAACATGGAATTTCTTAAATTATTCCCACTCTTGCTTTCCCATATGATTCCTTTCTATAATAATCAATGCTTTTATTGACTTTATAAACATTGCTTTCCTTTGGGTTTCCCATGGTCCTAAACAAGGGATGTGTTATGATTAGTCTGGGGCTCATAGCCAACAGCTAAATTAAATGAATCAGATGGAATTTTTCAATGACTGACAGCCAGAGATTTAGAGTGAGGAGATTCGATGTAAGATATATTCATCTTCTTTTGCTCTTAGGCTTTAAGAATAGGCAATGATTTAGAGGCTCTAATGTTTGCTTTACCAGGTCCCAATTGTGTAACAATGCACTTGCTAAAATGGCTACTTTGTTTGAGTTAAATTCTAGAATGGGGCTCGCATGAAAACAACAAAAACCTAAAGATAGGCTTCTCATTCATCTCAGCAGATTTTCTACAATGGTGGATAGTGGGTAGCCGCACACATGCAAATTACCCACGAAAAAATAAAGGGAATGTCCAATTATATAATTTGGACCCCATAAAATACAATGCTAATAGATGTTTGGCTTGTGTACTTGCCGAAAGCTTATCACCGGGATTAAAAAACCCCACCCTTTCGGGTTTTCGAGGAAAAACCCTAGTGATAAGCCTTCGGGAAGAGGCTTGGACAAACGTAAGGCTGAGAATTCGCTCCCAAAACCCACGAATGGAGAAGTCGAAGCTGCTGCCGCTCGCCAACCTGTACCTGCACATCACCAACACTAGAAAAAATGTGACAAAACAAACCTCCCAAAGTGGAGGGGCTGATCACGCGTGCCACGCGACAATAAAACAAAAACCTCTTCAAATAGAGGGGCTGGTCACGCGTGCCAGGCGACAAATACATTAAACAAAGAAGGGGGGGAGGGTGGGTTCAAAGAAAAGAGAATAAGGTACTGCTGAGAGAGAAGAGGAAGCGCCGATGAGACGTTGATGAAGAACCTCGCCTAATATAGCGATCTCCCAACCAGAGAAGGCATGCGCCGCATGCATGCATGCAAGACATGCATGCTTGCCCCATTCTAGAATTTCGATCCGATGGCTCGGATCGATGGGATTCTAGAATGGGGCTCGCATGAAAACAACAAAAACCTCCCGGATAGAAGAGAACTTCCTTATCAAACGGGATCGAGGACGAAGGTCAAAGGATTATGGCTAAAGAAGAGGCAAGGCCGAGAAAAGACATGCCGCAGCATGAAAGAAACGCCAAATTGGTCAATCCAAGCAGGGAGAAGCCCCTCCCCTGCATGGTTTCAAAGAAACGAGAATAAGGTACTGCTGAGAGAGAAGAGGAAGCGCCGATGAGACTTTGATGAAGAACCTCGCCTAATATAGCGATCTCCCAACCAGAGAAGGCATGCGCCGCATGCATGCATGCAAGACATGCATGCTCGCCCCATTCTAGAATTTCGATCCGATGGCTCGGATCGATGGGATTATTTTATCATGCTTAGACTTTGGTTACACATGTTGTATGGACTAGCATTTGAGATGTAAGCGCCAGTTCCAAATCTTCATGAATATCTACACCATATGATCATTTGAAATCAAATTGTATTATGTTTAACTTTTTTGTTTCTTGCTTTGGTATAGGACATTCTTTCATAATTATATATGTCTTTTGGCATCTTGACACAATATGCCAATGTCCACTAACAAGGGCAAGGTTGTTAGATTGTTTATGAAATCGAATTACGTTTCTTCTGATTCATTAGACGGTGCTTCTTAGTTGCATATTTCTATGGAGTTACATAGGCGATACATAGAAATTGATGCAAGCATGTTTATGGGTCGAATGTTTATGGGTCTTTGATGTTAACCTATGCAATGGTGGCCACAAGACCCTCTCAAACTGACAAGCGGGTTCAAAGTTCCATTTTAACATAAACTTCAATATTATTGCATAGAGCATTGAAATGTACATGTCCATAACTTCAAGGCGGCTTAATATGTGTTTACCCCCCTCACACATATCTTCTTCAATTCGAATGAAATGTTCATTCAATTTAAAATGGCCGCCCATCTACAAAACTCTGAAGCAATGACTTGCTAGATTTCCAACTTCTACAATAACAAACAATAGACAAAAATAAAAAAAGCAGTTGATTAAAGAAAGGAAAAGGAATGAAACGTAGATATCAGAAACAATTTTTTAGACATTATTGGTTTGCACCTTTATGATTGCCTTTGTACTGGATCCCATAGGCAATTTCTATAGTATGGACAATAAAAAATCAATTCAATCACTAAAAAAATCATCTCCAGAAAATCATCTCGAGAATAATTCCCATCTTTCAAAGACCATTATAGCATAACATTTTACTTCTTAATATATACTGGACGTGGATATTAACTTGGTATTGAGAATTTGAAAACCATGTTAGAAACCTCTGCTAATCAATATAAGAAGTGTGAATGCAAAACCATATATAGTTCTAAAAAACCACTATAGTTCTTAATGGTTTGATAGCGGCTAATTATGACAATTGTTTTTTGGGTGCTTTATGAATAACCACTATGGATAGCCCATTGTATGGGTCCCATGACCTATTGGTCTCCGTGGACGTTAAAAAAACTATTCTATTCTATTCTATTCTTTTAGGTGATACCTATGAATATGTAGCATAATAACAGGGGGTTTTTTTGAAAATTTTGTACACTTTTTCCAATGGTTTTACTATGATTTAGAGGTCGTATTGCATGGAGTGTACTAATGCGTACATCTAGAGTGCGCACTAAATTTTCATCTTTTAATTCCACTTTCCTATGGTTTGACCTATGTTTCCATGACATCCTCCTCCATGCCATTCCAACGGTTAAGATCAACCCTGTTACTTTTAATCTAAGGGCTTGTTATTTTTCCTCACATCTCAGAGATTACATGCACATGTCGAGCTGTTAATTTTAGGGTTTCTCTTATTTTTCTAAGTTCTTTATCCTAGTTTTTGCTTTGGTGATTGTGGATGCAATCCGACCTCCTGTTTTCGTGCTTCTGGATTTTTATGAGATGGGCGCTTTTGGATTCCCCTTTGCTTCTATGCAGGATGGACGATTTCCCCTTTGTTTACAGAAGGGGAAGAAGACTTGTGTGGGATTGGAGGTGCTTTTCCATCAGATCTATCCAAGCTTGTCAATCTCGAAATTTTGAATCTGGACAGTGCCCAGCTTTCGGGCCCTATTCCAGCTGGATTAGACAAGCTAATGAATTTGCAGGAGCTGTCTCTAAACTCCAACAAATTATCCGGCACCATTCCGGCCACACTGGGGTTGCTGAAGAATCTACAGACCTTAAATCTGACAGATAATGCATTGGAGGGGAGCATTCCAGCAACACACTAGGAGATTTGTCCAAGCAAAGCAGCTTACAGGCGATTGGCTCTCCAGGTACCAAACATACTCTGTATTTCATATCCACGCTTAAATTTGTTGTGCCTCTATTTCATATTTAAGTATTCGATCAAATTTCAAGTATATTATATCTGAAAATGCTCTGTTTTCAAATGTTTCTTCAGTATCATCCATTTCTCAGTATCCCTTTTAGCTGCACAATGCAGCAACATTAATCGGTCCATTCCACTGCCATATGTTCTGTTCTGAATCTTCTATTGCAATTTCATTTGGACTTCCATCAACATCACAAACTTTGTTTTCTCAGTTCCATCTACAGAAGCTGGTTTCCAGTAGCTGCATTTTGTTGAGGCTGTGGCATTCTAGAAGTCTGCAGAATTCATGGGTTATGTGATCATGAAGTAAGCATTTGTTTGCATTGATTTTTTTATTTTCACCATGCATACGCTCTTCTTACCCAAGTTTCTCAGTATCCTTTTTAGTTTCTCAATCAATCTCATGATGCAGGAAGCAAAAAAGAAAGCTGAGGAGGAAGAAAGTTTACACGCTCCTTGTTAGAAATCCAATTCACCACAAGGTTGTAAAATAAGGAATACCTTTTGCTGGTTATATATACATGTGCTTCAACTTTCTCATTTTTTAAATCTTGTGTGCTAGTTTCATAGTTGGAGTTTTAAGATCTTATGTGTTAGTTTGTTAGTTGGGACCGGAAATCAAGAGTATATAGAAGAGAGGAACTCCACATGAATCCTCTTATCCAGATGTTATGTTCTTTATAAAGAATGTTAGATATTCCTTCCTCAGCATGACTCTATATTGTGCATGACTCCATACGAAGAACTCCAAGTCCATACCAACATTTTTTGTAGCATAGAATGTGGATTATAGAATTTATTTTTCATTGCAAATATGTTGCCACATGACTAGATAAGAATTTATAGCGCGGAATGTGGAATTATGGCAAGTTGTTGATCCATGCAATCATCTTGGTATTTCAAACACAATAATAGCACTTCAAATTATGATGCTCATATGTGGCAATATGTGTATATCCGACTTTTATGTGCTTTAGGATATGGTCCAACCACTATCCTTTCCTTTTTTGATGCAATAGAAAATCTTAAGAATGTGATTTAGCACAAAATTTATGTTCTTATTATATGTCGATCTTTTTCTTTAAAAAATATGAATAATTTTTCCAAGGCCCCGAAGGGGCCAAAAAAAATTTCATAACACAAACCATTAACCTTCACACTTATAATTAAATTCCCCCTGAAAACCCCCTTTGGTTTGGGTGCATATTCACACGCGGGTGACGTAGGGCAGCGAGAGCCCCTAAAATTATGTTTTACATGTACAAAATGAACACCATATAGTACATTACCTTAAATCTTATAGTATTTTGTAAATCTTCTTATATAGTATGGCAAGTTTTGTACATGCATACCCCACAAACGAGGAACTTTATGTACGGTGTAGATCAAGGAATAAAGGGTGCATATGCCTATCCAACAGCTCTCGATGCCCGGAGTCACCCCCCGTGTGAATATGCATAATGACCATGACAATCAACTCAGTATCGAAAACCATTCTACAAACCACAACCATTTTATAACCTAATTATTAAGATAGTAAACTAGCATGAATAACCACTATGGCATCTAAATTGGTATAAAAACCCATGCTATAAATTCAACTTCTCTAAGCCATGTGAGAATAAAAAACCAACATAAACAACCATTGCTATACAAATTTTTGTTGATTTAATAAGTCATGCTATGTTAGAAAACCAATAAAAATAGTCACCAATGATGTTAGAAACCATGTAATAAACTAATATCGACTTTAATATACCACGTTATAACACAATATCAACATGAATAACCATGTACTAGTTATAAAAACCACTAAGCTATGTGGTTATTACTAAGAATAGAATTTTTAACATAAAAAATCACATCTATAGTGGTTTTTCAGTGGTTTATTACAATGGTTAAAGTTTTGGGTGCCTTGTGAATTGGAATTTGACAAATTGGTCAAAGATCCTGCTGGAAATCAAGTTAGCTATGGAGTGTTGAAGTACAAGTTGGAAGACTTGGTTATGAGTAGAACAGAGAAGGAGCGGCACTCTGCTAAGCTGGAAATTGGTTTGCAGGAAGCAACTAGAGACATTGAAAAAAATGAAATTTCAATTCAACAAGCAAAGAAGAGACTTAGTTGTATGGAACTGCTTCAACAAAGGCATTTGCAGATGTTGAATTTCATGAGGAGAGCAGGACCTATTGATCTGCACCCGAGGCCCTTTCCTGTAGGAGCTACTTCTGTAGAGCTGTTCATCTCATTCAGTTCATGTACCTGCTGTGGCCAAGGCTTTGGCAAATCTGGTTTGGTGATGTTGGCTCCTTGCAGAGATGCTTTGTGCGTGTCTTATCTCGCCTTTGGAAAACAGAATTGCATAAAAGGCTGCATCTGGGATGAGGGCATTCAAAGTCAGCTTGGCCTCTCTGCTAGGCAAGGTATGCATTATTCTAATTTTGTTTAATCTTAGATTGCTCTTCATTAATATTTGTTACTGTAATCTACAAAGTTCTACATGTACGTCTTTTGGTGCATCGATGTTCCTTGTACATGTATATCTTTTAGTATACGTCTGCAAGCAGGGGTACATAGGCATATATTTGCTTGTCTATTGATGCTTTTATTTCTGAGCTTAAACTGCACATGTAGGATTTGTTTCATGTATGAGTTGTACATGTGTCTAATTGAGTCTACATCTGAAAGTAATTGTACATATTTTATTTTTGGATGCATTTGTTCCTGTGTTGGAGTGCATCTGTAGATGATTCATATGTATGTGCATTTTTTTACATACATTTGCATTTTATGGACATAGTTCTACATTCTCTCTCTAGATGTTTGGGTACATTTAGGTACATTTATACAATGATGTACATTTAAGTACATAAAATGTACTATAGTTGTAGGTTGATTGACCTTTTAAGTACATTTGATGCATTTCGTGTACATTTGATGCATTTTGTGTACATTTGATGTACATGTTATAGATGAACATACCAGAATGTGCCTAATATTTCTCATGCTTATATTTTGTTTTCATATTTATTAATATTGAGTTTTGCTTTCATGTCCATTAACTTTTAGATCACTCAATATATCCAGAAGACCATTTGTAGGTAACCTTCCATCACTGATATTGTACTAAACGTGAAGTCGTCCACCACTTGTTATTCTCAAGATGCAAATGGAACTAACTTATAGAAGTTGGCGTACATCAGACTATGCTAACAAATGTCCAAAAAACATGAGCTGCTTCATCTCACTTGGATAAGGAAACTTAACATAGTACCAAATTTAAACATGCTTTGTATGCAATGTTCATTCTGAATAGAGTGAACATGTCCATGTTAAAAGCACCTGGACTTTACAATGTGATTTTGCAATCCAAAGACAACATCACACTTGCTTAAGATCAAGAGGCTTTGTTTTTAGAGATTGGAGGGTAATGATCTTGGAAGGCACAATTTGGTCACCTTTGGTGTGGAACACAATCTTGAAAGAAGCACATGCACAGGCTTTGATTCTTGCCTTGCAGAATAATTGTGTAATACATGTGAACAAAAGCTCCATGATGTAACCTATTATGCATAATGAGAGGTTATGCAACATCTATGTATTTTGAAAACAATGTTCACATTATTTTCTAAGTAGAGAGAGAAAACATCTTAAAAGAAACTACTTGCCTGGATAAGCGATATCTTAGAGAAATCTCTTACCTGATTATGGAAGCAAAATATGGTTGTAGTTTTTCATGAGATCTTCAAACAATCGGCACCATATATTTCTGTAAAACATGTAGCACAGCACAGTGGATGCAAAGAATCATGTTTTGATCTCTGATGTGCAAACCAATGGGTCAGGATGAGTTTAAAAAGTCCATATGGGTGAGAATAAGCCAGAAAGTTTTCAATCAAAACCTGCAATATGTGTCAAGCTTTGTAGCATCGAACTACATTGCAGCTTGCAGCTATCACCAATAGTTCTTCTCCCCTCTACTGCCCCAATCATTTTTACTTCTTCCTTTCCTCCACTTTTTCCAGGTATCAGTACAATTATCCTTCCAAGAACAAAAGGAAAAAATGGAAAAAACAATGCACATGTAGCCAAATCATAGTGGGTAAAAAGGGAACTGATGACGGGATGAACAAACCAACGAGATAGAGGCAATAATGAGAATAAATCTGATGAATCTGAATAAAGCCAAGGAACGCAAAATAACGAGAAGTGCAAAAATAGCAAAAAGGAGCATAAAAATACCCGTAGGTAGCTCGTCAAGATGAAAAAAATAAATGGGAAGCTAATGCATGAATGTGGAAACAATGAAATATGAGGAGACATAGAAGCAGGAGTAACACAAGGCAAAGAGTACCTAAGTGACAATCACCCAGAAACGTAAAAACTCTACTGACAAAATGAAACAACAGATTTAAAGGCACAAAGTACCTGAAAAACTAAGAAAAATGGAAGGAGGAAATGGGGCTGACAAAAAAATCGAGACAATGAAGCAAATGGCAAGCAGATGGACCAATCTCACAAACAAGTTTACAGAAAGAGAAAAAATTAGAATAAGGACATCAAGTAGCAAATTGGGGTAATCGAGAGCGAAGGACAAGTGGCATAAAAGGACTAAGCATAGTAATGGGATGCAAAAGACGCTGCGTGAAACAGCAAGAACAAGGGTATAAATGGAGCTAATGCCCGCACATATCCAAAGAAAAAGAATGCATCGAATAAAAACATATAGCCACATGTAAGAAAAACCTAAGGAACAACGAACAACCATGCAATACAAGCGTTATCTACCAAATGCATAAGACCAAAATATACATCAAACATACTACGTAGAATATTGAAGACCAAAAAATACCGTGAATGAAACTCCGTAGAAATGTCAAGAAAAGACGAGATGATAATATTTAACGTGAAAATCATCCTCAAATATACGTATAGCCTCATATACAAAAAAAAAAAAAATAGAGCAAACAATGATGGCATAGAGAACCAAACCCCGAATAAACATGTGCAATGCAACCTGAAATGATGTATAAACATTTCCATGCACGTTGTTGATCCCGCCCTCAACTAACTGCACAAACTCTTGAAAGAAAATGACCAAATGAAAATGGAAGCACACATATGAGACTGACAAAATATGAATTTGCATGTTAGTGAAATATAGATTGGCGATATATCAAGCCTGGCCATCAAACTAGATAGAGCACTCGAATCAAGGAAATCAAGGGACCAAGTAACCAAAAACGATATAAGCATATGCACCATATGGACTACGACAAACAAGAAACTGGAGCCACAAAGATGAAATGGCACAAGACAAGCGATCATACTAAAACAAAGGTCATAACTCGAAAATCGAATTTCAAGATACACCAGAACTAACATATGTATCTTAAGGGTCAAATGAGGGAATAGAATAGAATAGAATAGAATAGAATAGTTTTTTTAACGTCCACGGAGACCAATAGGTCATGGGACCCATACAATGGGCTAGTACAATCATTACTACTAGGATTAAAAAACCCCCTGCCTCGAAAGGTTTTCAATCTACCTGTCCCAATCCGTAGCCTGTGGGACCCCGTGCGAATTGATGCAATAGCTACAAGCTTGTTCCTGGACAATGAAGCAAGCAAATAAGCTTGGGGCCCTGGTGCCAAGGTGGGATTTATGTGTGCATGATAATGACCAGTTTTCACTTGGGCCAAAGTAACTGCGTCCCATATCTTTTGAGAAAAATTACCATTGAGATATTGTTGCAAAAGCTCAGGATCAGAACTGGCAAGCATCAGGCAGTGCTCTGGTTGCACAGCCCAACGGGCAAACCATGTAGTGCAATGCTCTTTCCAACATCGTTTCAAACGCTGAGGAGATTCAGCCATGGCAAGTGCAAGAACATGATACCTAACATCATCCATGTGGGAGAGGATAGAATGTGTAAACCATGGGGGCATAGAACCTCCAAGACCAATCTAATCACATCATCTATCAAAACAAACAAGGCCGATAAGAGTAGGTGAATAACACATGCATACCAAGGGGAGTATAATAGATTTAAAACTTTTTAAAGGGTCATGAAGAGGGAGTGTCGTGAAGAACCCAATTTGAGCATTGACTATTGCAAACCTGCATTTAATCGAGAGACTAAATAATGCACAAGAAAGTGATATGCACAAAAATTATATAAAGTGAGTACCGAGTGCTTTTGGAAAACTGATTTGAGCACTGACTAGATAGATAGATAGATAGATAGATAGATAGATAGATAGATAGATAGATAGATAGATAGATAGATAGATAGATAGATAGATAGATAGATAGATAGATAGATAGATAGATAGATAGATAGATAGATAGTATTTTTACGTCATGCCACATTGGCAGCATCCATGAGAACATATGACGGACCCCCAAAGACTTGAACACAAGATCCCTTAATTGCCACCATGCATTTAATAGATGGAATAAAATATGCATAAAGCACAAAAGTGATATGCACACAAATGATATGAAGGGCACTACGAAAGCTTTATCAGAGGTCATTTTATGAGGGAGTGCCTTGGGAAACCCAAAATGACTAGAGCAACAATATGCATGTAATAGAATAATAAAACGTGAGAATAAAATATAGATAAAGCACAACAATGATATGGAGGGCCTCGAATCTGCAACCATAAGTGACATAAACTCAAACTTCGACATCTCCACCAACAAACCAAAAAGCTTTAGACAAAAAATTTATCTCACAATTATCCTATATTTGGGAAACTATAGGAAAATGAACGGTTACAGAGGCCAAGAACCTAGGACTCAGACAACAATTAGTCTTTGAAAATAAAAAATAAAGCTGCGGAATATAGCGAAGAGGATATGCAGCCACCGCAATTGAAGCCAGTAGAGAGGAGAGCCCGCGTTGGTGGTTTATACAAGGAAGCTCCTATGAGGCCAGAACCAGCCATTTTGAAACCATCTCTAAGCCTATGCAAAACAAAGATATATATACAGGTTCCAACTCACACAAGGCCAAGATTCTGAGATTTTATTACTAAAGCTATTGATTTCCATACCGAAGCATCATTCATTCATACATCTCATCCTCATAAACGCATTTTGTTTTCTTCCAAACATCTCCATCATGCTGCTACCATCCCTGCCACAACAATAGCCCTTTGTACTAAAAAACATCTTGTCACATGCAGGACCATCCTTTCACACATCCATTTTATAATAATCTGCTCAAGAGTTGCCCTCAATCCATACAAGCCACTTCTACTTTATTATTGCCTATCAGATTCATTGAACTGCTACCACACCTCCATATAGCAGTTTTATTTTTGCTAACTATATACACAATTGTCATGCAGGTTCATCAGGTCTATACATTCATAATCATCTGCACCTCATCCGTCTTTCTGATCACCTTTCTTTGCTCTCACACATTGCAGGTTCATAAGTTGCCAACCATATATCCATATTGGCAACTAGCAAGAGCTTTAGATAATTCATCTGCAAATTTAGAGGTTGGGGGACCAGCCTACCTTTTTGTTTGGCATGATGATGCCACATTTTGGCAGCATAGAAGAGCTGTGCACACAAATTACATATCTTTGGTTGTCTATTGACTAAAGCATATGTGTGCAAGTACTATAGATATGAAGACTCACATCCTTGAAGACTTGGAAGACCCCTCAAAGTTACTTGGTATGTGGCTAATTTGAGATCATCTTGGCATGAATTCTATTTCACATGGTTCATCACATGAGTTCACCATCTCATTCCTTTCCATGACACCTTGCATGCCTTATAATCCATGCTTTACCTTCATTTCCCTTAGAAAATTTGGCAAATAGCCTTTTCTCTAGTCAAAACACACCACTCATACACCATTCATATACCACACACATATTACACCTCCACCATCTTGAAAAAGCAAAAAATTCCACTCAATTTGGCTTTTCCTATAATCCAAGATCACATTCTCTCTTCAAAAGTCAGACTAGAGAGAGAGAGAGAGAAAGTGCACAATTTCCTAAGAAAAGCATGAAGAAGTCAAATGACCCAGTTGATGCATAAGGGATCCAAGTTTATGTGCACTAGTGCCAAATTTGTCCATGTCATCATCATAAGCTGCCAAATCACCATCGTAATATACCATGTTCCATCCACATCACCACCAAGTATGTCATGTCATCATACACATATCACCTTCCATAAACTTCCTTTATTCAAAATATTTGACCTAAGAGAAGTCATTTTGACACTTAGGGTGACTTGTCATTGTGCCACATCATCATTAAATGCCTCCACATCATCCTACACGTGTCATTTCTACCTCATAAAAAGTGTTTTTTTTTTTTTTTTTTTTTTTTTTTTTTGAAGGCAAGATATTTAGTTTTTATTAATAGTATTATAAATACATTTATTCATGGCTCCATAGTAGCTAGATAGCCTAAAACTTAACAGCACAAGATCTCCCAAGGGTGGAGATAAAGGTAAAAAACACCATTGGACAATCCATCTCAAAGTGAGCGATCCTGATTTACCTGCAGATGATACTCCTTTAAGTTCCACCTCCGAGAATGCAACAGACACGAACAATGGAGTGGAGGCTTCATCCCTCGCATTAACTCGACCCCTATTCTATCTATCTTTGCAGCATTCACTTTGGAAGAAGGATTACTCTTTTCCAATTTCTTGTACTTAAGAGTACACATTCTCACCATCTTCCTTGGAATACAGATACAAGAGCCTCCCCCAACAGGGTGGTCCACATTCACTCCGTTTGTCCATGACATTTGCTTGAGTTTCGTCTGCATTGCGCTCTACTCGCCATTAGGGAGCAGCTATAAAGACATATGGTCCTCCCGTCCCATGCCTTATTGAATCCTTACCCTGCTGCAGATTGTTTTCTTGATGCAGATCCCTGAAGCCCACCCCTCCTTCCAGCTGGGATGGAAGAGGGACAACATGAAAGAGGCAAAATCTTTCGAAAATCATAAGCTAAACATCCGAAATAATTGTGGCTAAACTTGAGCCACAATTGAAAGCCCTCCTTCGCACACCCTTCGCGCTGCACTCACTGTAGCTTCTTGGGATTTAAATGTCAAGATATTGGTTCTCGTTACTTCATTCTAGAAAGGTATTTGAGCAGTAATAGTTGGTTGTGGTTTCTTCCATTTTCAACATGAAGTTACAGAATATTTTCTTAGTTCATCTGTGAATGCATTTGGATAAAGTTGGGGCAAGCAAGAGCCTAGATTTTGTGCAGTTTTACTATTTGAGATTCATACCTACACTTGATTCAGTTCTGGGTTTATCATGAGTGTAATCTACTACAAGCGAGACACAGTGAGAAGAGTGCATTGGCATATTTAGCCGACAGCTAAGGGTACTGTTATTGCAGTGACTGGCTTGGAGTTGAGTAGACTTGAGACTTATTTAGTCTTCTTGTTCTTGAGAAGGCCCCTTAGTATGAAATTCTTCATAAAAAGTTTTGACTAGAAAAAAAGACATTTTGCCAACTTGCTTGACACATCATCATCCTATATTGCCATGTCATCTTCCATTTGCCAAGTCATCATACCAACTTGCCACATCACCAATTCCACCCCATTTTGAGTCAAAAAACCAAATGTGCTTTTTGCAAAAAGGATTCTTCCATGTCATAGAGCATCAAAAAAGATTCCATATGGAAAAAAGAATTTTTGCAAAAGACCATGTTTTGACCTTCATTTTTGAGTTCTTGGGAATCGTGCCATGTTTCAAAAGAAAAAAAAAATTCCTTCCCCCCCCCCCACAAACTGGCCTAGTCACTCATTGCATCCAGTCTCCCCGCGCCATGTGGTGCCTCCGGGCATGTGAGCTGGCAACGGGCAAGACAGCATGTGGAGACAGCACGCAATTATTGATAATACACGTCAAACCAGGCTACATATACCCGATCTGCCAAAATTGAAAATGCCTGTGGGATATCCTAAAAAATCTGTCACACCAAGATCCGAATTTCTTCAACGAACTAGCTGTCTAATAATTGCTAAATGCTCCCGGATTGACCCATTCTAAGCCAAAAACACTCAAATTAAGCAAAAAGACAAAGAATTGAGCTAGATTTGCCAAGAACGGACTAAAATTGAGGATTATGAAAAAGGGGAATTATTTACAAAAATTTTGAAGGATTTGGGCGCATGAATCGATCGAGATCACTCATCTAGAGACCAGTTTGAATGACTGATGCTTGAAATTGCCTTCCTTGCTTTTTGAATCCATAGATTACTTGAAGCAATCAGATTACTTGCTGTTATAAACATTATTTTGATCCTGTGCCCAAGGCTATAGAGCTTGGGAATCTTTGACTGTGTGATGTTCCTTTGAATGCAAATCCGATCCTTGGTATTACAACTCTGCTCAATTTGCATTCCACATTCCAAACAAGGTAAAATAAAAAGATATAAGCGAAATTTGAAGGTAATTTGTTTGTCTGAAGCATATCATAAAATAGGTTGCATCATAACTTATTCTATTGATCGAAACCATCATAAAAATTAAATTGACCTTAGTATTAATCTGTGAGAGTATTTGACAAGTTTTGACACTATACATAGGGTAATGCATGAATCAGTCAGGTAAAAAGCATAAAGAGTCTGAAGGAACATCAAAAAAGCAATTTGCAATAGCCTATTCTCGATATTTTGTTAATTATTGCATTTTCTAAGTAAAATATTTCACTTTGTAGATTCTAGCTATGATTTTGATCAAACAAACAGTCCTCCCTTGATTGCAGACCACCAGAAATTGTAGAAAACTCTCAGAGCTCAGAAAGGATCATCATAAATTGATTTGCAAAAAAATTGCTTGCTGTTTTCTTCCTGTAACAATCTGCTTGCAAAAAACTTGAGTTTCAGGACCTACTTACATCTACGTTTGCAAAAGAAGTGATTGGTCCTAGTGTGTAGACCTATCAGAGATAGAATCAAGTGACAAAACTAAAAAAAGATTCATATCCCTCGATCTGCAAAAAATTGCTCATTGCCAGGGATATTGACTTATTTTTGACTTGATCAGGATTGCATATTTGAATGAACTCTGCAACATTAGCATGACAACTCTGCATTTTTTAAACTCTGCATTGTTTAAATAGAATTATTTTGAGCTTAGCAAGTTGGACAAGTGAGACTTGTTCTTTGCAAGTAAAACGTAGCAAAAGAACTTGTCTGTAGTAACGAAATAGCTCTTGGTACCACCTTGATACAGTATAAAATGTAAATTTCTAGAGTGCAACCATTTTGGATGCTATTTCCTGATAGACCAATTATAAGGCTTTGTCTTTACTTGACTTGAAAGCATGACATTAAATAATCTGATCTGTTTTATTATGCAAATTTTATCTCCATTTATCTTTGACAAGAGGCACCAAGCCTCTTGGATCGTCCCATTTCTAGTTAAGGTTGGGTGTGCAGGTAACCAGAACTTCACCTTCTTGAATCGCCTTGAATTTTGTTCCTGTAGGATGACACGATTTCTTCTTGGATCATGATGAAACATGATTCTAGATATCCAAATAAGATAAGTATGCTGTAGATTTTGAGAAGAGAAGAGAAGAGAAGAGAAGAGAAGAGAAGAGAAGAGAAGAGAAGAGAAGAGAAGAGAAGAGAAGAGAAGAGAAGAGAAGAGAATATGTAGCATAATAACAGGGGGTTTTTTTTGTATTTTTGTACGGTTTTTCCAATGGTTTTTATATGATTTGATGGGCGTATTACACAAGGCCTACTAATTAGTACATCTAGAGTGCCCATTGTATTTGCATACGCTTGAATTAATTTTAATGCCTCTTTTCAATGGTGTAGACCCATATATGTAGTATTTTTCAGTTAAGTTTTATTTTTCGTATTATATTTTTTTTTGCTCGACATGCAAAGCTCGAGCAGCTCATTTTAGGGTTTTTTGCTGTAAGGGCGTGGTTATGTGCATGCCCTGCCCGAAAATTTTCTTTGGTGGTACAGGCCCGAGGCTTCTCTGGTCCAAGGGTTTAGGTCTGGCTTCTCATCTGATTTGGTCTGGCGGTGGCTGTTCTTGGTGATTCGGCACTTCTTGGGCTGTATTTCGACACTTTCAGTCATCACCTCGGGCATTTCATAGACAAATCGACCTACTTCAAGTCGGTTAGGGCCGTGGCTGTTCTTGGCGATTCGGCACTTCCTGGACTATATTCTGACACTTTCAGTCATTAGCCCGGCCATTTCGTAGACAAGTCGACCTACTTGAGGTCGTTTCAGGGAGTTTTTTTTGCAGGAGTGCAATGAAATAGACTGCATACCTTGCTTTACACTTGCGAAAATGGAAGAAGCACATCATCGAAGAAGAAGGAGCGAAGACGGAAGACAAAATTCTAAGATTATCCTAAGATGTTATAGTTATCTCTGCAGCTTCGAATTCTTCCTTGTTATGATTCTACTCAGGTTCCGGACTTAGCCTGATCTGTAGGCATGAACTCTTACCCTTTGTATTTCTACTTCTGTTCAACTGCATTGATACAAACATGAGGTATTTCAACTTTGATTTTAACAATTTCAAAATATGCAAAGACTTCCAGTCCATGGTTTTATGTTGAGGAAGCTATTAGGCTGTAAATTTAGCTTCAAAGGTTGCTGTTTCAAGCAGCATCGGATTTGGGCAGCGCTTACAAAAATGGATTCTTCCATTTGGGTTTTTGATTGAATGGCTTAGGGTTAGTGAACAAAAGGATGTTTTTGGCATTCGATTTTGAGTTCAGATGCTGGAGAGCTGCGGTGTCTCGGGCGGTTTGCAAGGTTCATATTGTGTTGTGTGGGAGCGACAGAAGCTATGAAGAATGATCTTGTTGTTCTCTCTTGTTGTCTGAAGCCCTGTGCAGCGACCAGCCCCACGACCCTTTTCGGTGGCAAACCGGTGGTGCAACCTTTTCCGGTGACCATGGCAGATCAAGATCAAATTATTATTGAAGCCGAAGCTAGCATCATAGGCTATGCTTTCCGATGGCAGACTTGTGGTGCATATCCAAATTAATTTTGTGGTGCATATTCTACCATGGCAGATCCAGATCGAATTATCATTGAAGCTGAAGCTTGCATCATAGGCTATGCCTTCTCTTTCTCTCACAGGCTATGGCAAGAATTATGATAGTAAGTTCTCTTGTTTGCTTTGCAAAGCTATTTCTCTATTTCTATTTCTCTATTTCAAAATGGGCACATTAAGAAGGCAGTTGCTTTGTACCACAAAGTAAAGAAGTAATCTCTGTAATCCCTGATGGCAGCCATTTCAAATATGGCTTCCATGTAGCTGAGAATACAAAATGGTGTATTATATGCCCTTCCAAAGCAGCGTTTACATTACAGTTTGAGAATGCAGAAACTAAGTTTCCCTTTCGAAGCTGGATCTTCATTTTTATTTCTTGAAATGGAGATTGAGATAGTAGCTGTTTGAGCTAGTTTTAGAAAGGAAAGGCCCATGTATTTACTGGTTATTCTTCTATCTATGCTCATGGTTACTTACCTCTTCCATTTGTGCCTAGTAGGTTCATCCATCCATTTTAGTTGCCCTGTGTTGAGAATGCAGAAACTAAGTTTTCCTTTTGAAGCAGTATCTTGATTTTTATATTTTGATATGGAGAATGAGACGGTAGATGGTTGAGCTAGTTTTGGAAAGGGGAGTAGAACTCTCTACACAAGTTGGCACATTTTGAAGGCAAGTTAGATTCGCAATACTGTTTGATATGAAATACATTTAATGTGTGGATTAATACAGAATTCTATTCAAGTTTCAGCCAAGTGTATTGAGCGGCCCTTAGTATGCAATGCAGCGAATTTGATGCAAACTCTTAGGAGATGCATGCCAACAGCCAAAGCATTCTGGCATATCAGAAGTGCCCGGATATTTATTGAGATCCTTTCTGGAAAGCAGTCAAAATAGTCACATTGCAACAAACTATTTCAGCTAAAAATGCATTGTATTAAATGAAAATGCAATGTCCTTGATGTTTTATACAATCTCTTGAATTAATAATTAATATTCAATACATAATTACCATTAACATTATTAACACAAACCATTGCATTCAATGCATTTAAATTAAAATCCCCCTTAAACCCCCTTTGGTTTGGGTGCATATTCACACGGGGGGTGACGTAGGGCATCGAGAGCTGTCGGATTGGCATATTCGCCCCTTATTCCTTAATCTACACCGTACGTAAAGTTCCTCATTTGTGGGGTATGCAAGCGTATTACTATCAGTATTAAAAAACCCACGCCCCGAAGGGTTTTCGAGGGAAAAACCTTAGCAGTAATAAGTATGCTGGTACACTGTATAATTGTATAGGACAATTTAATACTGTCCTGGATGACACAATTGAGTCCGTGTATCCATAACCTCTTGGAGGCATGACCCCAACAAACCCATGGACGCTATATTCAATAACTCATGCAGCGGCTGGTCAGGCACAACTAACCGAACATACCGCGCTCGGGTATGGGCAAAGGCTGGGCAGATCTGGAGGGCATGACATTCATCTTCAATGGTGCCCTGGTGCAACACTGACAAAGCCTATCCTCCCGTGCTTCTCGAGACCAACGCCCTGTCTCAATGTAGAGACGATGTGCACCCGTGCGAATGGAAGCTATAAGTTTGTGCTTCTTTATGGGCATATGGGTGCACAAGTACTGATGTGGGCCTCTCGTGAGCATAGGATTGACTTGTTGCTGATAGTGTGACATCTTAACGTGTGTCAGAGCATCTGCATTCCAGAGCTTGCGAAGGAAACTAGCATCTAGGTACAACATTAGTGCATTGTGATCCTTCTTTGTCTGTACCTGCACGCATTTGTTTGCCTGTATATCCGAACGTGAGAACCACTGAGCTTGCTTGTCCTTCCAGCAGGCTTTGAGGCGTTAGCGATCCATTGCTACGACCAAAGCAAGGTTGGACAAACGTGTATCACCCATAGCAACCACCTTCTGGAAGTAAATAATATGGCATTCTAATGCAGCCCGTTGAAGTGGTAGAAACCTGTCTCCTGGAGTAGGATCTGGTATGGAACTGTGGACTTTACCCCAAGGGCTCGTGCCAAGAAGGCTTTCTGCACCTGCTCGAGATCATTTTAGGTGGTGAGGGATATTACCGGATCCCACATCTCTGCCCCGTACAGGAGAACCGGCTCGACCAAGGCCCTAAACAGGTGTGACTGGTGGCCTCAGGCATACAACTCTACATTGTGGCTGTTGCTCTGCATGGCATATAGTGTTTTCCAACCCGTCGTGACACGCAACCTGTTAGCAGTATCCCAGTGGGTGGTAGTAGAGAACTCGATCCCCAAATACTTGTAGGTCGGAGCCACCTCTACATCTTGGCCCTAGGCCAGGAGGTCGACATCGTCAACCTATATGAGTTGCCGGATTGTGTGATGCATGGAGGGGCGCCCGCACCCCCGTGCTCAGAAAGCCAGTCTTCCAGCTAATCAATGTATAGGCCAAAGAGTGTGGGGAGGGGCAACCCCCGACGTCATCGACTATCGTCTATCCTGATGTGATGTGAGACGTCCTGAGCATGGCTTGTATAGCCTGTATATTGTGTTCTGCAAGTCAACGGGGTCCCTAGCTGCCACAATCTGTCCCATAACTTGTCCCGAGGCACTGTGTCAAAAGCTTTTGCGAAATCCAAGAAACAACACTACAGGTTTTGCCGGCGATTAATTCTTGCTATCCTCAATCAGTGTGCGCAGTGAAGATATGATCAATGGTGGAATGCCTGGGCCGGAAGCCTGCCTGTGTCAGAGCCCGCACATCTGCCTCTTCTGCCCATATCGTCAGCCGCTGCTCAAGGATGCCAGCCAACAATTTTACAAAGAGAGAGCTGACCATAATAGTGTGATAGTTGGCTGGGCATGGAGGGTTACCTGCCTTGTATATGGACATAACTCTACTAGTGGTCCACTACGGAGGGAAGCCTTCTTGCAATGCTTTATTAAATAGTGCCATGAGGATAGGCACCATTGGAGGCCCAACCCACTTCAGAAGTTTTGCCTGCATGCCATCTAAATCTACTGCCTTCCTATTAGCTAGGCGTTGCATGCCCATGATGACATCCCCCTCTGTGATGACTAGAGCCAAGCTCATCTGTGGAGGCACTGTTGCCCGGCCCCCGAGCGGATCGTAAAGTCGTTGCAAGTACTGTACCCATTACTCGAAGGTGATGTTCCATGTGGGCTGTACAGCCTTGCACAATACCTTTCTCTAGAATGTCCTGAGATGTCGATCCAGGAGACCGAAGATCTGTTGCTGGTGCTCTGCGAGGTATCTGGCTTTCTTGTTCTTGAAGAAGGAGCGGTATTGACTGATGGCCTGTGGGCGGGAGGTGGGAGGTGGGATCAGTGACTTGTCAGAGTTCGCGTTTGGGCTCCCGACACTCATCATCGAACCATCCGCTTGGGAGGGGGGGAGTAGTAGCACCCGAGGTCCTCCATGAATGGCCTCTCTCAAAGCATCTTTCAGCAGCTGTCAAAAGCATGTGAGTCAGCTAAACAAATTGCTGCTGAAGTGTGGGGAGCTGCAGTAGTCCCTTCAGATCATGCTCAAGCATCCGGGCATAGATCTCTGCACGGTCGTAATCCAGGTGCAGACAAGGCGTGTTGAGGTAATGGATGCATGGAGAGCCTGCCAATGTACACGCAAGAAAAGGGGCTGGTGGTCCGAGTCCACTTCCTCGTCCTGAGTGTTTGTTCCAATGCAAAAATGGGTAATCAGATGCAGATCCTGTTCCTCTACCAGCACGTAATCTACCACACTGGAGCCACCCCCTTGGTTCTCCTATCTACAAGTGCAGCGGCTGGAAGACGACCATTATGCCAACCCATTATAAATAACCAGGTCAAAGATACTACCCAACAATAACAACTGCCTGCCGGCATGAAATATGGTTGTCATCTGATATCCTTGACCAAGCCACCTCTGCGGGATTCAACCGCAAGATGTCCTCTGCCAGGGGCTCAAATTTCGGGACCTGCTCAGCTCCTGTGCGTGCATTAAAGTCTCCAAGTAGCATGACCTTGCCCAATTGTTTGTGCTGTTATATGTCATTATATAGATCGACATAGGGCTCCAATCTATCCATACCCGAGTGAGTGTTATAGAAGTTGCTCTCGGCATATGGAAAGTAGCATGCTGCTACAAAGAGGATGCTGCCACTGTCATGCTGCACGCGCACCCACAAGTAGCGATTATACCTGTCTGTTTTGTGCAGCGAGACTGCACCAAGATTGCACGATAGTAGCATGCTACCCCCCCATGCCCTCGCTTGCCTGTGCACTCATTGAACACCGAGAAATGCATATAGCCTGGGAGGTCCGGCAGTCTGTGCTCTGCATGTTCCAATGTTTCCATGAGGAAAATGAGATCTATATCTGGTGCAATGGAGTTGAGACTCTCCCCTTTCTGCCAAGGGAAGCCCCAACAGTTCCAAGATATCATACGGAGGCATACTTCCTATTTGTTGGCATTTAATGTAGATGCACGATGATCTGTTCCGGCTGCAGGGGGAGCAGTGTATCGTGCCTGAGCAGCAGTTGCAGGAACAGTTGAAGCAGCTGGGGCATGAGGTGCAGTAGCAGGTGAGCTTGCGACAAATGTCGTGGTGGCAGTAGCAGGAGTGGCAGCAGGAGGGGCAGTTCCTGTAGTGGCAGCAAAAAAGCCTCTGGGTGCTGTAGCAACTTGATGCATTGCATCTGTGACCTCAGCAGGTGGTAGCCCAAAAATGCGAAGCTTGCCCCGGACCAATCCTGCAGCGCCCCCTCGACGACGAACATCCCTGACTTGAACCAACTCTTGCCGGCGAGACTCCTGTTGCATCGGAGTAAGATCCTGGTCAACATACAGGATGGTCCCCTTCAATTGCCTACTCTGACGCAAAATTGCCTCACGCACTCGTGTGTCTGCAACCGTGAAGGTGACAATGCATGGGCGATCTGTGCATTGAGCCCCAAGGCTTGTTCGGACAATTTGGACTGTGGTCTGAAATGCCATGCGAGATAGGATCTGATCTTGGAGGCGCTTGGTGAGATCCTCTCATGCTTCCTCTGAGAGTCCACACACCACCACATTGTGACGTCGTCGGCCCTGCTCTTGCTGCTCACTGAGTGGCGGGGCAACATTGGTTGTCCCAACAAGTGATGCCTGTTGTCTGGGGTGTGTGGGCTGCTCATAGCAAGGGGGTTATGGTGTTCGAGATGGAGCAAGTGTTGTATGTCTCCCTGTTGGCGCCTTGCGGGTATTATGATGGTGAAGTTTAAGCCTACTTGTCTGTTGTATAAATGCAAAACAAACGCGTTTTATCATTGCTATTGTTGGTTGCGCGACTTGAAAAATAAAAAGAGTTATCACCCTACCACATAAGAAGAAAATGGATATATGCATTGTACTGAAATTTTTGGAATATATTTGGATTTTTCAATTGTGTAAGAATAGAATAGAATAGTTTTTTTAACGTCCACGGAGACCAATAGGTCATGGGACCCATACAATGGGCTAGTACAATCATTACTACTAGGATTAAAAAACCCCTGCCTCGAAAGGTTTTCAAGGGAAAAACCTTTGCAGTAATGATGATACTAGACAAGCGGAGATAATGACTACTGAGGGCTCAGTAATTGCTGATGTTTATCTAGAACCTCAAGTATGTATAATGCCAAGTCATGCATAGATGGTGCTCTGAGAAGTTGTGGAAGCGTGGAATGGAATGGAATGTGAAGAAAAGTGTTTTGGTTCTGCGCCATTTTTAGGCAATGAAATTTTCACTAAATTGCTTCGAATAAAGTTTTGCATTTAGCTTTTGTACTGAAAGTGCGTTCAAACTACATTATTGATGTTTATGTGCATCTACTATTTGTAAAATGTCCATGGACTATGCAAAACTCGCAATAAACAAAAAAAGTTAACAGTAAATTAAAAAGATAAAAAAATTAACAATTCTAAAGGGTGTCTTTGTGATACAAAGAATATGGCAAAATGATATTATAGGTGACAAATAAAGACTTTTTCAAATGGTAGTATATGTGACAGAAAAAATATTTACATATGATTATAAATGTGGCACAATTAGATGCTAATTATGATTTTACAACTGACATAAAGTGTGACCATATGTGGCATTATGGACAGTCATAATAGTGATGAAAGGTGTTATTATGTTTGACATTGTCATGGTAGACCCTCTGACCTAGTACATGGTATTATATTCAACACTATTAATGAATAGAATAGAATAGAATAGTTTTTTTAACGTCCACGGAGACCAATAGGTCATGGGACCCATACAATGGGCTAGTACAATCATTACTACTAGGATTAAAAAACCCTGCCTCGAAAGGTTTTCAAGGGAAAAACCTTTGCAGTAATGATGATACTAGACAAGCTTAGATAATGACTACTGAGGGCTCAGTACTTGCAGACGTTTATCCAGAACCTCAAGTATGTATAATGCCAAGTCATGCACAGATGGTGTGCTGAGAAGTTGTGGAAGCGTGGAATGGAATGCTAAGGTCGAAAAATGATTCCGGATTATCTCAAAAGCAGGGCAACTCAGAAGAGTATGGCTTTCATCTTCAATAACCATGGAATCGCAACAGCACATAGTCTAAACTTCTGCCGGCAATTGCGGCGCTCCCATCTACTGCCTCAATCCGTGACTGCGGGACCCTCGCGGCGAATTGATGCAATAGCTACAAGCTTGTTCCTGGACAATGAAGCAAGCAAATAAGCTTGGGGCCCTGGTGCCAAAGTGGGATTTATGTGTGCATGATAATGACCAGTTTTCACTTGGGCCAAAGTAACTGCGTCCCATATCTTTTGAGAAAAACGACCATTAAGATACTTTCCACATGATACTATATGTGTCACTTTTGATGACAATATAGTTGCTACATATGTTGCTATTATAGATGTTGCTAGTTACAACACTATATGTGGTATAAGTGGTGATATACGAGTGATGCCATAGGTGATATTATTATATCAAATTGAGATAATGATACTATTGTTGATGCTACAAATGATGTTAGGAGTGACGATATCATTGATGTTGTTTCATCAATGGGTTTGGTCACTCCTGCCACATTTTGGCAGCATAGAAGAACTTCGCATATGCATTGTCTCATAAAGATGATGTTTGACCTCACTCACTTGTGCATGAGCTAGGGATCTATGGACATTGTTCAAGCATTGAAGACCTTTGGAATTCATCAAGCATGAAGACCCAAGCAAGGACTTTTGAATGAGCATCATATAGGCATTTTAAGAAAGGTTTGGTGCAAATGGAATACTCTCGAACACTTGAAGTCAAAGTTTGGAAGACCCCTCAAGCCATAATGGTGCTTGGCTATTTCCATGTGATTCATACTTGTATAAGCCCTATTGTTATGACTCTACCTTCCACACATCCCATTTTCCATTCCTCATATGCCATTCTAACGAATTATTGGCTAAAGTTGGCAGGGCCTTCTCCAACATTCCCAACATGGCTAAACACAAAGCTTTCATTGCAGGATTACAAGAAGCCAAACATCTTGGCATTCTCTAACATTGGTGATTCCCAACTAGTGTGTAGGCAAATTTTGGAGAATATCAGGCAAAGAATGAAGATATGATCACACTAAGGGACCAAGCTGTGGGAAATTTATCAGCATGCAAGACTTGGAAGCTGCACCATATACCAAGAGAGCTCAATAATGAGGCTGATGCCTTATGTAGAAGTGTTCTCCTTGAGCATCAAGGAAGGAGCAATCAAGGTAGAAGAGTTTGAAGAAAAGGACTTGCAGCAGCTACATCCAATCCCTGTGATCAATGCAAGTGATGAAAAACAAATAACAATTGAAAAAAATGGTCAAGTGAGGCTGAAGGAGCAATCAAGGAAGAAGAGCTTGAAGAAAAGGACTTGCAGCAGCTACATCCAATCCTTGTGATCAATGCAAGTGATGAAAAGCAAGTAACAATTGAAAAAAATGGTCAAAGTAGGGTCCTCTATGTTGGTGATATATTTAGAGAGGAAGATGAGCATAAGGTCGTGGAATTCTTTAATGAATAGAAAGATGTGTTTGCTTGGGACTATGATGAGCTGATTGGTGTTGATAAAGGTGTATGTGAGTTTGAGATAAAGATCAAAGAGGGAATGAAACATGTTATGCAAAAGCTTAGGAGGATAAATTGGCATTACTTAATCTTATTAAGGATGAATTGTATAGAATGAAGGATGCTAGTGTGATATCAGAAATTGTAAATCCTGAATGGTTGTCTTGCATTGTGCATGTTGAGAAGAAAAACAAAACTATTAGGATATGCATTGATTACAGGGATTTGAACAAGGCAAAGTATCAAGGATTGCTATCCTTTGCCTTTCTTGGAGGAAGTTTTACATGCTGTTGCAGGTAAGGAAATGTACTCTTTCTTGGGTGGTTTTTCAGGATTCAATCAAAATCAGCATCAAGGAGGAAGATCAACCCAAAACAGCCTTCATCGCGCCTTGGGGTACCTTTGCCATGAGAAGAATGCCATTTGGTTTGTGCTTATGGACAACCAATTTTGACTAACAGTCCTCCTAGCCGATGAGAGATTGTTAGTAAACATATTATCAAGCTTACAAGCATTTTAAAAGCTTTTAAATATAACTTGGCTTCAGGTTAAATTATAGAGGTGTAGTGTGATCCATACACTGGTCTGGATTTATCCACACAACTAAAATATACTGTTATAGATATATCGTTATATACTATTACTAGAAAAAGTGCCCAGCATTGCTGGGCTTTTGTCAGGCATAAGTTTAAAATTTAATAATAAAACGAGGTAAATGCCGATTAAATTTAAAAGTGGAACAAATAATAATGTTGCAATAAAAATTTGAGAAATACATAATGCACACCCTTAATTTAAAAAGACAATGAACAATTCCAATCACAAACCTACTACTACTATTGGAGAGCATGTTTTCAGCTCCATTTTGGTGGAAGCTTAAATTTATTAGCTTTATAGAAGACATCACACAGAAGTTAAAAATGTATTTGAGACATCTTGGAGAGCTTGATTCTCAATTAAAATTTAGTAAATGAGGCTTTACATTTGCCGAAGCCATGGAATGTTTAGGTCGATGGACATGTATTAGTGAGGATGTGGAAGAATGTTTGAAAATTTTGCCCTCCAAAAGTAAGAACCTTACTCTTGCAAATCATCTATAGAGCTCTAAGGGTAAATCCCGTGGTTAGTAAGTATAACTCGGATGTGTGGTCTGCATGTCCTATGTATGATCACATCAGATGAGTTAGTTGAACACTGCTTTATAGAGTATGATGATGTTCAATCTGCTTAGAATAGGGTGAGAGAAGTATTTGAGCCTTCTACCTTGGTGAAAGATATCACTTTAGGGTTTTATCGAGTAAGGTTGATGTCGTTGGAGAAATTAGCGATTCATATATTTAAAGCCTGATTGTTATAGACTATTATGGAAAACAAGAAGATCAAAGGTTTTCTCCAAAATATATATATTGGATCTTGGTTTCTCTAAGATCTAGATTGAGAAAGAAAGTTTTGGCAATGGATGACCAGAACTTGAGTCGCCAATTATGGAACACCTTTTTTGTGCACTCCTAAAGTTGTGAGGTAACATTTTGCTATGTGGTTACCCCTGCATATTGATAGTTGAGGTTCAAGTGTTGTGATATCACATAGCATTTGAAGACATCAATTAGCATAAAATCGCATAGCATAAAAATATTTAATTCTATATAAAATTTTATTTTATTTACGTAGAACACAATGTGATTTCCAATTGAAAATCCTGAAGTTAAAAAGATGTAGCATTATGAAGGTGTACATGATAGGATTTAATTCTTTTATACGTAAGAGGAATATATGAAGTTTTGGCATCATGCAGTTTGAGTACACAAAAATTTATTTTATTGTCTCAAATATGACGACTTTTAGAGCAAATTTAGCAATTCATCTTATCTGGAAGTCAATGCATCTTCATGGACGACGTGTGCCCATAGATGTTATCCCTTAGTACTTGAATGCATTGACTTCATATTGATATGTATACAAAGTCAAGATGTTGAACAATAATACATGCGTGCTTATGCTTATACCATGAGAGCAAGAAATGTATGTGAAACTGCTCGTGCACATTTTGTTGTGTGTATGCATAAATATGGATAGATAAATATGTAGCAATTATTTTATGTCACATGGCAGCATCCCATGGGATATATGACGATCCCCTAAATGTCCCAAGAGAGACTTTAACAGAAGACCAAAAACACTAATTCTTAAAACTATGTTGAAAGTCCAATCCAAATACTAGCACCAAGAACTGTTGCAATGAGCCTAGTCCCATATAATAGAATATAATAGAATAGAATGGCAGGTTTAAAGTGACTCCAATGTTACAATGTTGTACACTGCGATAAACAATTCTTGTATATGTTTATGGTTGATCATATACATGAAAAGTGCAATGGCAATATAATTTATGGATATCACTAAGTGTACCTTTATAAAACATCTATAAAATTGTACAATGATTTTGTTTCAAAAATGATTATCCTTTTGTCCATGAAAAATAAAGAAAATCATTCGTTAAAAAAAGAAGAAACCTTCTTAGCATGCTAGACCAAGATGAGTTATAGGCCTACAAATGGTTCTATACTTTAAAAAGTAGGTGATGTTGCTTTGCTGCCCCACAATGTGTTTTTCACAAAAGCAACATTTAGTAGAGGATGCGTTTCTCACAAAGGCAACGTTTTTGTTTGAGGATTTGATATCAAGAACTTCCTGATGCTTCTCTTTTCTAAGAAGCCAATCATGCCACACTGAAATAACGTGTCTTGTGCCCATTGAAAGAACACATTGGAAAAATGCTTGTGGAATGTCCTGCTCCTATTAGATAAGGAAAATCAATGCCCTTTAAAGGACCATGCCCAAAAATGAGTGGGAGGTATTGATAATGATGTAATTATATGGTTCAGGTATTGTCGTTATTGGTTAAAGTTTCTCTTCCTTGCTTTTGCCTATAATGGATGTACCTTCTCATCCATGGTCGCATAGATAACTGTTGAAATGTAGATAAAGTAATATGAGGCAAACCAGATACTTACGCATGGCGAGATCTTAGGAATATTGATGAATGTATTTCTAAGACAATTGTGCCTGAACGAAGTAGCTCAAGAGTAGTGTCCAAACTCAGCCATTAGCAACTTGCTGCTTAGTGGCAGGAGCAGCATTTTGCACAAAGCGCTTTAACGATATACTTCATCCAGCCACATCTTTTTTTTTTTTTCAGCCAATAACTTTCTATAATGCCATATGTTTGAAGGTCTTTATTACCTTTGATATAAACACTTTGTGGAACAACCTTAAATGCCTTTAAAAGTGTCTGCAAAATATTAACATACTCTCAAAGATCTTTTTCCGCATATTCACAGGAGAGGAGGCCACTTCAACAGTTAAATCCCTTCCACTTCAAGATCTTTATTATCTCCAAAATAGGCTCACGCAAAAAAAAGGCCTGATCAATCTTTGGAAATGATGATCAGATGGGTAGAACTATGAGACATGAGGAACACGAAGGCCAACAGCTCAGCAATAATGCATCTGGCTGGGAGCCTTGCAATGAAGGGAGATTCAGCCACTGATCTGTTCTCTCTTACAGTGGATGATGCAAGACAAGGTTATCTACTCTTATTAACTAATTTGGAGGCTGGGATCCTGGGTAATCTTACCGCCTACCAGAAAGAGAAAGCAAGAAATAATGCAGAAAGCACAAAGATAATAAGCACATAATAAGCTGTAAGGGCAACCTTCAGGCTTAAGTTTCTTCTCAAGGAGGCTTACAATGCACATATCCTTCACAAATTTATTGGTGCTAATAATCGGCTGCTTACAGAACATCAATTCTCGTGCCTGAGATCGATGTATTACTATCATAAAGGCAGGTGTGAAGCTACTGCTGGTGTTCTACTGGATATCATACAGGTTCCCCTGGATGAACTATTGCTGCTTACCCCATCCTGGGCCGAGATCAATTGGATGGCCCCTCCTTCCTTTGCTATGCCCCTTACTGCCACCCATTCCTTCCCTAATCTCCCTGCTATCCTGGCTTCTCTGTTAAATCTGTCTTCCATGCCAATTCAATCTCCCCTTCCCAGACAGAATTCTCCCCATGCAAGTGGTATCTGGCTTTGATTTGCGGTTTTCTATTTGGAGATTACTGATCAGCATGCCAGAAATGGATTTTGATCTTGGTTTAATCGACAGTCTGCTACTTTTTATTTGGGCTCTGAGCCTTTTTGTTATATGTATATTTTTGATTTATGATTAATATCAAATCCTTCCTTTTCCTCAAAAAAAAAAAAAAAAAAAAAAAAAAAACTAAGCACATAACTTTACATACCTGAATTTATAAGGTTCAGTTATTGTTGTTATTGGTTAAAGTTTCTCTTCATTGTGTCTCCCTATAATGGATGTGCCTTCTCATCCATAGTCGGATAGATAACTGTTGAAATATAGATATAGTAATATGAGGCAAACCAGTTACTTATGCATGGCAAGATCTTAGGAATATGGATGAATGTATTGCTAAGGCAATTGTGCCTGAACGAAGTAGGAGGTGCTCAAGAGTAGTGTCCAAACTCAGGCATTAGCAACTTGCTGCTTAGTGGCAGGGGCAGCATTTCGCACAAAGCGCTTTACACTCGGCGTATGTGGTGCTGTAGTTTGGTTCTTGCGGGCTATGTGATAACATTATACATTACTTAATTTAGCTTGTGGTGATCTTCCTGTTATCCCCATCATTCTATAGGGATTTAAAACTGGGGTGCTTATCTTGCCTGTGAAAAATGGCTTCATCAAAACTGCAATTTAGATATACTAATGTTTGCTTGGCTGCTTTCCAATGGGTCTATCTATGATGCTGCATAACCTGCTAGCCTGTCGTACATCAGGCTAGCAGGTACAATTCGTAATTTTGAATGCAAGGATGTCGCGATGACTTGGCTCCGGTGTTTCCTGTTCCTCCATTGCTTGACACTTGGCCGCAAAGCTTAAAAATGAAATACACCACCAAAATATCGGTTGCGATTGATATAGAGAAGCACTAGACCCACTAACTTGTAGACATTGGCATCATCTTCAAAGAGCTCCAAATTGCATTCAAACTTCTGTATTAGCTTATCTCACACAATATGGCAATAAACATTGTTCCAATTACAGGTGCTTTTAAGCATAGATTGCGGAATGGTTACATTTATGGACAGCAACAATCCAAGCAATAAAAAGGTTACACAACAAAAGGTTGCACGCAAGATCTTGAAGATAATCTTGAACTCTAATTGGACAAATGGCCATCTCTCCCCTTTTTTTTTTTGAGGGTAAGAATATATATAATATTAATAGTAAAATAAGTAATACAATGACACCCCCATCGGGCATTGATTGAAAAAATTATCACAAAGGGGAAGGGGGATTTCACACCTTCTAGCATGTACTCTAATGACTAGGATCCGTTCTTCACCAACCCTAGATTACCATAGAGAACCCCCTTCTTCTTCTCAGGAAAGAATACTATACGGACCAAATAGCCTTTTCCATGCTTGAGAAATACAGAAGTCATCCTTCCCACAGTAGAAGAGCTAGCCAGTAGCCAGTAACCAGCTATCCTTCATCAGAAATCCAATGACACTTAAAGAAGGTGTAAAACCCGTTGATGCTTCCAATCTTATCCAACTCTCTGTTGTAGTTCCGTCCAAACTTACGATGGTGAGCTAAGGCCATTAGGGCCACCTCTTGGTTGAAGGAGTTCCTTACCTTAGTTAGAGATACAGACAACCCTCCAAGAGCAACTCCACATCTATGCTTCCAAATACACCACAATGATATATTGGTGAGTGAGACTTGGATTATGTCTGTACCCGTAATTGCTAAAATAGCTGGCCACGACAACTGATGAACCTCCAACCCAATAATGGGACTGACCCAACCCCAAAAATCCCCTATATTTGGACAAAAAAATAAGTGATCCATTGTTTCAGAGGCACCACACCCTAATGGACAGTGGTCATGCTGCACGATTCCCCTATTCAATAGCCATGTCTTTTCTTTGTACACGGGGGGTGACTCCGGGCAACGAGAGCTGTTGGATAGGCATATTCACCCCTTATTCCTTAATCTATACCGTACACAAAATTCCTCGTTTGTGGGGTATGGATGTATAGAAATTATGATACTATATAACAAAATTTAAAAAATACTATAAGATTTCAGGTAACATACTATATGGTGTTAATTTTGTACGTACAAAACATAATTATAGGGGCTCTCGCTGCCCTACGTCACCCCCGTGTGAATATGCACCCAAACAAAAGGGGGTTTAAGGGGGAATTTAATTTTAAGGTGTATAATGTAATGGTTTGTCTTATATTAAAAAAAATTTGGTCCCTTCAAGGCCTTGTCTACAATATAGTCGTGAAGAGCACTTAAACCATGTGCTTTGCCATGGCACATATGTTGTCTTATATTTAAAAAATGCCATCTTGGATACATATGTTGTGGGGAATAATCAAACATCTCCACAACTAAATCGAGTTAAGATTTGCCTTGCATAGGGTGTTATAGAATTGCAAGGCAACTTAAATGGATGGGCATAAACTCTGAAATGAACATAAATACTTGAGCACTTCAACTTCAGAATAAGCACAACTTTTACAAGAACTCGGGGGTATTCTATGTTCCAATAAGGTCCCATTGCAAGAAAATCACTTGTATTTCTGCTTTATAGCCTTGGGCCCATATGTATCTCAACGATTGTAACGATCTAACTGTGGCTGCAATTCCAGCATCAGTAATAGGACAATCCCTGAGTTCAAGCTTCCTAAGCTTCATTCAACCAGACAAAGCTCTGAACCCCTCATTATTCTCTCCAACACAGCCCAAAAGAAGCCACCTAATCTTTCCACCATATCTGCATAGGACAAAGTATAAGACATTTCCTAATGCAAAACACTATAGGATAATAATTCTCAAAACAAACTACCTAACTCACATATGCCTTACCTTCATAGTTTCCAATCATGGTCTGTGTTGCATTGGCATTGGGACCTATAATACCTAATGTCCCAATTTTTGTTCGTGAAAGTGGTAACATGCCATCATTTTTTAAGAGCACAATTCCTTGTAAAGCGACTTCAAGTGCAAGGCGTTGATTTTCTTTTGTGCAAAACATCTGCGGCTCCCAAGTTGCCATACTCTTGGCTTAGCGGGCTGCCTCAAAAGCGCGATTCGATAGTAAATAAATTAGTGAGAGCTCGATTCAAGTCCAATTCGGTGATTTTTCCTCCTTGCAATGCCTCTGCTGCATGTCGGCAACGAATGTCCCACAATTGAGGTCCAAACTCGGAAAAATGCAAGCAAAGAACATTAAGCTTTTCATCGTCAAACGTTCTTTTGAAGAAAAATACTTGTAGTTAATCGTACCTGCCAAGAAACGAGACAAAGAATCGCATCTCCAAAGAATTTGTATAACTTGTATTGTCATACATTACACCGCCTTTGCATCCGCGGTCGGAAACAATGTACCTAGAAAAGTTTTGAGTGATGAGATGATTCATAATGCCGCACATATAATTTATAACTTGTCACATTCACCGCGGGATAGAAAATGGCATAGAGTCTTTATGTGAGCGTAAGGACAAAACGGATCATGTTATCATTTTCGAAGAAGCTTGAAGCTTGTCCGCCAGGGAACACCACCACAAGGCCCATAGTTTGGGACCCAAAAAATCGAACAACAACAATGGTCACTTTGTTTTTTTAAGTCTAAAAAGCGACTTCCCAGGACCTGTCACAATGAAACACTACTTAACATATGCCACACAAATTTCGGCGACCAAATCTTACCTTTTGTAAGGCTTCCACCAAAACAAGCATTATCGCGGGGTATCATACTCCAATCCAGTGACTTGATCATTAAAATTGCATGCTTTTTACACGGAAAGCATGAACATAAAAGGGACAACCTTTCAACATAAACTGTGTACAGATGAAGTCTCCCAGTAGATAAACACTGGATGGCATTTTGCACATTCTCTCTCAAAAACACATAGATTACTGGGTAGGCCAGCAACCATCTGCTATTAACCATCTTGCTCTGTAATAATCCGTGGCCACGTGATCATCACTATTTACAACCCCACCGTTTAATTTCAGAGGCTGGCAAAACAGAGCAAAAAAGAGGCTTCAATCAATTTCAAAAAGCGGATCGGGACAATATGCAGCAGAACAAGGTAAAACTAAGGGGATTCCCTACTTTCTGGCCGAAATACTCCACTGTATGCTTTGCCATACTGAAGCCAGAGTTTGGAGATGCAATCGCTTATCGAAGCAGAGCTCTTCCACCTAAATCGATTCAAGATTTCCATTGGGCATTCATAACTAGATGCATTAACCATATGTCAGACCCATCAAACCGATTTGCTTTGATTTTGGAGATCGAGATCCCTTACAGCAAAAACCATAACCCAGAGACCTACTTTTCGAGAAAACAGGAACCCTAAAATGAGCTGCTCGAGCTTTGCATGTCGAGCAAAATAAAATGTAATAGGAAAAATAGAACTATTAAAATAAAAAATAAAATATTATAAATGTAATGGGTCTACACTATTGAAAAGAGGCATTAAAATTAATTCAAGCGTATGCAAATAAAATGCGCACTCTAGATGTACTAATTAGTAGGCCTTGTGCAATACGCCCATCAAATCATATAAAAACCATTAGAAAAACCGTACAAAAATACAAAAAAAACCCCCTGTTATTATGCTACATATTTGAAACTGCTCATTTTGAAAATTCTTAACCATACAATTCTCAAGTCTTTTTGGATCTGTGTGATTTTGTTATACTCACCTGATGATCCATGTGATGGTCTGAGAGCGCTACCTTTTTTACTGACTATTGCACATCCAATTACCACTATGAACAACACGCCCAGTTTTGTAACAACAAAGGATCTCTTGCATGTTAATTTTTGCTATGTTGATAAACGCTATGTTTTGATGCAGATGTCTTCAAAATGCTTATGTATAACAGAGACAAGTTTGAGCAAAAACATTAACATGAAACCTAGAAGAGTACCCACCTCTATTGTACGAATAAGAAGAGAAACATGGAATATTATCTGTCTTTTTAGTGAGCATTTCCTGATTTTGTTATAATCACATGGTGATTCATGTGATAACCCAAGAGCGCTACTTTTTTTTACTGACTATTGCACATCCAATTACCACTATGGACAACATGCCCAATTTTGTAACAATAAAGGATCTCTTGCATGTTAATTTCTGCTATGGTCGGGGAACACTATGTTTTGCTGCAAATATCTTCAGAATGCTTAGTGGGCATGCTCTAAATGTATAACAAGGGCAATTTGAGCAAAACACTAACATGAAAATATAGAAGAGTACACACCTCTACTGAATGAATAAGAAGAAATTGATTAAGTCACTCTGTCAAAATGCAAAGCCTTCTGATAGAAATGATGCCGCCTTTTGTCGGTTGAATTCCACATTCACAATCACTCGTTTTCCTCAATATATTGTGATGTATAGCCAAGGACATTCTGGTATAATATTAATGTTTGCAGCACTTCCCCAAAACAAGCAAGCCGGAGCTTTTTCATGGCCAAAGCACAGAACTTATGCAAATCCATAGAACTAACCATAACCATTAAAAGAAACAGGAAGATCAACCTAATTTCATGAAAAATTTCCAATATATGGAAAATAACCTTAATAATCAAACGGAAGAAACGAAAATGAGAGGGAAGGGGGGCTTTTACCTAAATGGATCGATCTAGCTTTTTTCAATACTGTGGGATTGATATCCAAACTCTTCAAGTGAAGCAGAATCTGCAATAGTATAGTCAGATTTATGAGTTCGCTCTGTTATTACCATAATCAAGCCCTTCTCTCTATGAACTATCTTTTTCAACTCTCCTGCAAGGCATCTAAATGTATGAAAATCACAAAGGAACTCAAACTTCTATGAGTCTGTGCGTATATGGATTGAATACAATATAATATCATACCTCTTCTATCTACTCATAATAGCCAACAACAATATCATGATAACTAAGAACTCTGTCAACCCTAAATGGTGATCAATCAAAAATGGTTTACAAGGAGCATCAAAAGTATTTGCCACATGGTCATTCTCTCCGTAATGACACAACAGGGTAAAAGAAAGCTAGGGTGTCTAAAAAAAATGCCCTTACATTATGTATAATGTAGGGCATGTAGGCACCCGTTTTTGTTATTTTTTTGAATTTTAGTTAGTTGGGATATGTAATGATTAGGAGTAGCCACGTCAGCAATTCAAAATTATGAGTGGCAGTGGCAACCAGAACGGACCTTCATTGCAATTTTTCGGAGGGAGATTGCAAAGTGTTTCCTGTTTAGGAAAAAAATTTGCCGCCGTTCCAATTTTCTCGTGTTTTCGAAAGATCAACGGCAATTCGACCAGAACTATTCTTCTTCCTCGAAATCCTTGCCAAAAATCCAAGCAATGGACGCCTTTGCCTCCCTAAGTCACCCAGATTAAACAAAAATTTGAAAATAGCCAATTCTAGCAAGAAAGCCGAAAAAAACAAGAGGAAGGTTCAAACTTCTGAGGAACCAGGGCCAAAAAGAAGACTTATTTGTGAAGAACCCGCTGTTGTGGAAGCAAAGCATGTAAGATGTGTAAATGCGGATGAAATTTTTCCAGATTTACAACGTGATAATGGACGAAAGCAAAGGGGGGCCCAAAGACATACCTGGGGTTCAAAGAATCTAGCGTGAAGCCGAGAGGGCCGAGAACTTCTACAAACATTATGAAATTGTTTTTGGTAAGTGGAGGTCACAAATCGCCATGTACCGAAAGTACTTTGCTCGTGCATTTGCCCTTCAATTGACAGTAAAAAAGTAGATTGGGATACTTTTAAAGTTTTGGCCAAAGATTTGGCAAAGGGAGGAGCAAAAGAATCTGCTATTACGTAAGAAATTGCGACCTCTAAATCCACATCCAAGGTTCCTAAATTTCAGCAAGGATTTTACCCTAAGGAAGAGCTTGAATTTGCGTAAACTCATTGCGGAAGGTCATGGAGAGTTAATTAGCAAAGACATCCAAGGTTGAAGAACCGAAAATCCAAAGACGTAATTACGCGACAATATAAATAAGATTTCGTGAAGAAAGGATGCACATGAAGAGGACCTAGCACGATATAAAGAAGACATCAATAGTGTTCTCGACGACGCCAAGCGTAATAAGAGAGACATCAAGACTGTGCAGCAGGAGGTAGACCTTTGATGAGAGATAGAAACAGAAGGAAGAAATGTCAAGAGAATTCAGAGCCATTGGAGAAAGCCATTCGGGAGAAGGAGTTATGTGAAAAGAGGATTGCGTAACTTGAGGAGGCCCACAAAGTTCGGTTTTGAGTGCCGCAGACGGCTTGATGATATGCATAAGTACATGATGCATTCTCGCAATGATTCTCCTTCAGCCCAAAACAAGCTTAGTGATCTCTCCAAATGAAGAAAAATTCATATCCTCAGGCATGGATGTGTGTTTTGCAAAGAATGGCTTTGCTAATAATGAACCTATCCTAGTTGCTCCATGCGAGCATTCATTTCATATCTTCGTTTCTCATATTCTATTTCTCATTGGACTATCCTCGCCCAAGAGCATGCAAATGGGACGATAACATTTCAAAGACCTTGGGTGTGTACACCGGAGGTAAGCAAGATTTCATGATTTATGTTCAATTTGTCGCACCCGTGATTACCGCAATGTAGAATCCATTTACATGTAGAATCCATTTACATGTAGATTGTCGCACTTAAGGTTTTGCTACAAAGATGTAGGAGTGTAATCGGGTTATTTTATACTTATAGTTCCTTGGCTTGCATGTCATACATATATGTGTTTCTTACATACATGTTGTACATTCACAAAGTAGGGTCCTAAATGTAGAACTTAAATACATAAAATTAGGAGTTGTGTAATCGAAGTTTTGTGGCGTAACATTTAGAGGTATTTTATGTAATCGTGGTGATGTGTACATGTGCATACATTGAGCACATTCATGTACATTACATGTACATTCCATCCGGATAAATAGTCAAGCACATATGTATGTACTCAAAGTACTTCAATGTAGATCAGTTCTAGTAATATGTACAAATATTGATATGTACGCAATGCTTAGAGACCCGATTAGTTTGAGACCGATATCCGACCGTTATGTGATTTATTTTCGTGAGCTTCAAAGTGCCAAAAAAAACTATCGAGCGTAAATTACACCACGATCGTGCGCTTTGTTTTCAAATTCGATTTGCATTGTGTCGAGGAAGCAATTTCTTATTCTTGGTTCGGTTTTCACAGCTTTGGAGGTTCCAAAGAAAATTGAGGTGCAAGATGTAGCCGAGGGAAAGAAAGCAAAGATTGAAGGAAAAAGCAAAATCACTATTCCCCGCGGTGATACAGTGAGGGAGGCCGGCACTTCAGTCCGCATGGTGACATTCCGTGATATGAGCGTGAACTCGAGAGATTGAGGGAGCAGTGCTAAGGCCACATCTTCAAAAGTAAAGGCAAAGCAGCAGAAAGATGTGACTCCAAAGAAGAACTCCACGCCTAAAAAGCCACGTAAGAAGATAATTGAAGCAAAGAGAAACAGTAAGAAAGCATTTTATTTTAGTGTACAAAGAAATGAGAAATCCATGACATCCTATGTTTACAGTCCTAATGAAGAGGAATATTCCGAGCATCAAGATGTAGAGCCCTATACTTTTAAGTTTGTGTCAAAACTTGCTTCCGACATAGCAAAGGACGCTGAAATTCCCCGACAATGAGAAATCGAAGAGGTTGCGCATTTGAGGATTCGGACCTAATAAGAATCTGAAAGTGAGGAAACCAAAAAGTAGGGAAGGAAATGGATAATTGACTCGAAAAACAAAGACGTAGAAAGCGTAAGAATGATCTCTACAGTAACTTGATCTACATTTCTTACATTTTTTCTACATCTAGTATCCAAGTTAAAAACTTTAAAATAATATGGATAGTAGTAGACGAATGTAGATGATTTGTGTAAATGTAGTGGTCATTGAACCCGCATCGCAGCTCAATACAGCCATAATGATGCCTTGCTGAACCGAATGATGAAGCTCAAGAAGGCAAGGATTTTCCCGTGATCTTTGCCCGAAATGGAGTGTTATTTATTTGAACAAGATGTGCCGGACATGGATGTGGGGAAATTTTCCAACCGCATGTGGATATGTATGCCGTGCAATCGGACTTTGAACTTGTTCATTTGTATGTGTAAGTCAAGTTAGTAATTGTATCCTTTTCAACTTGTTATAGGTACCGCAGCTCTGGTTCCGTGATGATAAGAAGGCCGACGCCCGTTCTTCCCACCGGACAGCCTTCATGGAATTTGCAAAGATGGGCCAAGGCAAGTTTAAAAAGATAAATCTATGGCAGCCTCCGAAATGGGAAGAGATATTGTAAAGGTAGCTCTTACAGGATAAATTGGCTGAAGTGCGATGGATCATGATTCCAATGCTATGTAGAGTTACCAACATCACACTTTGGCCATCTTCAACATGGCACTTACTAAGAGTAAGAACACCATCAACATTCGTGATCTTCAATTCTCGCCGAGGACATTGACGCTGACATGCTTGCACTTAAGAGGTATTTTGTATTTCACATCTCCTTTTATTAATATTGAGTAGATTGATACCATGTTAGCAGCTTCTTTCATTCATTTGCTACAAAATAGATCCGGTCTTTTGCGTGCTCCATATCCTCACTATGGCACGCTGGTTGTGTCGAAAGTGTCCCACTTTTTGAAGCATGGACAAAATCCTTCACCAGGGCCAGAAGATTCATAAGTGTCCACAGCAGAAAGATGGGGATTCATGTGGCCTCTATGTTGCAAAATATATGCGGTTTGTAGACACAAATGCGTGTGTGGTAAAACTACCAATGTGAGTGTCTCACTTCTTTTGTCTTGCAAACAAATGGTTTTAATACTTATTATGTAAGTATTGTTGTCACATTTGCAGATTACCCGAACCGGTTCTTGACAAAGTATGCATCCGATCGTCGTGATGTTCTCACCCGAGCACTACTTCAGAGTTAGACCACATTCAAATCGCGACCAACCTATTAGACCACCGGTACTAATAAATGTTGCTAAGAAACAGCCTCTCCCTATTGTCAATGCTAAACACTATTTGATTATAAAATACACATTTTTTCATTGAATTTGAATACAATCTCTTTTATTCAACTCCACCATACTTTATTGATAAATTGCATGTTCTTTCATATCGTGTACGTAAAAGGTTGATAGTGTTTGATATCAATAATGTTTTGGCAAAACAAATACATAGGACTTTGGTATCGATGATCATCCTAGTTGGAAATTATGACATAATAGGCAAGAAAGTGTTGTTTTTAAGGCCCCACCTAGACTAATTCCTGGAATTTGTATTTGAACACTTTGAAGTAGGAATATGGTCATCAATAGCTCCATGGAACCTATCAAGAGTAGTGGATAAAATCTTGACAATGACGCAGATAAGGGACTTAAGGTTCACCTTTGATGGAAGCCATCGCTTGGAGCTGCCTTTCCTGATTGCAAAAGAAGTGAAGATAAACCTTTGTATCCGGGCCAATTGAGTTTATATAATGAAGAAGTATCCGCATTGAATAACAAAGAACACACTAATAGTAGACGACTTCGAAAGTACAAGATGCTCTTCAATCCCAACGAAAATTGCATATGCCCACCTTCATGGCGAAAGTGATGTTGAAGACACAGTCTCTCTTGACACTTCAAAAACCATGGCTAGAGGGTTTGTTGATAGCACCGCACTGCAAACAAGATGTGAAGCGTAATCCTTTACGCAATCCATCCGATGTACTAACAACAACCGCTTGGAGGCAAATGCTTTCGTGAGGGCTACAAGGATACGATGGCATGTCCAAAGCTATGGACAAGCCGCAAGAAAGTAACATATTGAAACAAATAGAATAGTATGTACCGGGCTTCACATCTACCGTGACCAGATTTTTTGAATGTAAATTAATGTTAATATAAAACATGAACAACAGACTTGTATATATTGGCATCATATCCGATATGACCAAAGTTGTATATCTTGTGATATGTAATACAAGAGTTTTTGTCTCCATACATGTTCCACTTTCTTCTTTGTTTCATGAATCAAAAGAAAAGCTATTGATATCCATTATAATGTAACAAGTTCACGACTAGTTTAACTTCTTCATGCAACAATTGATGAACATTTTGTACTTTCTCGATATACATTGTGCTTGGAAACGTAAGATATTGTGTGATACTCAAATTTAAGTATCAAAATGCACTTCGATTAAAAAATAAGTAAATAAGAAAAAACTTGCAAAATCGACTAGTTTTCTCAACATAACACGACTAGTTTAACTTCTTCATGCAACAATTGATAAACATTTTGTACTTTTCTCGACATAACATTGTGTTTAACTTATTGTGTGATAATCTTTAAGTATCAAAATGCATGCAAAAATAATTGATAAACATTTTGTACTTTTAACTTCTTCATGATATAATTGATTTTTGTTGGTCACGTAAGATATTTTGCTTGGTCACGGATATTCTGAAAAATTGAAGTATCAAAATGCACTTCGTGATTAAAAATAAGTAAATAACAAAAAAACTTACAAAGAATCGACTAGTTTTCTCAACATAACGTAAGATGATGGCAAATATGAAAGTTCCTTTGTACGTAACTTAGTCATGTGCACTCAACAATCTCGTGTAGGCTTGATATAAGCATGTCATGCACCTCTCGTGGTGATCATATATGCCGTGACGTGTCCCCTTCAACTTATGCTTGACCTCGGGCCGATCGTGAACTTTGCTCCAATTACGATTCACCGGTACCAATACTATTTTGTCATCCAAAGAACTTGTACTTGTGCTTTGTGCCTTGTAGCAGCTTGATAGTAATGACCAGCTATAACCCCGCCACCAGCCAAAGATTCTATTTCCATAGTCGCCAATCACATCTTCCCTCAAGAATATGCATCTCCTTCACGATAGGAGGACGGGTATGGAACATTTTCATGATTCCCCGCAGCAAAGATGCAAATATGTCTCCAATTTGGAGTACATCGGATAGTTCTTGCTCATCACCGCATAAAACCAACTAGCTCTTCTTGTTCGCCGACCGGGCCGAACTAGGCTCCAGCTTTGTGCAATCCATGCACCACAATGCTCGAGATTCTCACATTCTCCCCATCTGAAATTCAAGCAACCATTGCAAAAACATGACAGGGATCTATACATGACAAGTGTTGGGTCACCGGATTAATAGCATACACAATGTATAGCTAGAGTACCGTGCAATGTCTCACAATCAACGAGGGTCCCCTAAATGTCTTCTCCCATCACCTCCCATATGACTCTCGCCCATTTTGCACTTCTTTTGTCTCAAAGAAAGTGCAAGCAGAGTTGGCACCCAAAATCGAACACCATTCTCTTTCCTTTGCTCGCCTCCGCTAGGAACCTTTTCTCCAAAGCAGCCGCCGCCCATCATGTTCTCCTTTTCCATGGCCTCGAGCCAAAATAATTCCAATCGATCCTAATTTTATACCTGTTATAATATTGGGCCACATTCAAATAAAAGGCTCGAGAACACTTAAACCGAAAGCAAAGACACCCATCGCACCACATGACATGGTATTTGATGTGGCCAAAACCTTTTGCATCATCCAAATATGGTGCTTCTTGAGTGCAGCCCGAACAAAGAAAGCATCATGCTTCATAACATCTAAACATACAAATGAACAGCTTTTTTCAGCTCGCCATTGACTTTCATCATGGTTATATGCACCGTAATAGTTATCCGTCATTGTTCCAATGCTCTGACCGAACTTCCCCGAATGGTCGGCAAAGTGTAGTTCTCTCAGAAAAGTCCATTACCGACAAAACAGAATCATCCCTCAAATTTTGCAATCGATTTCCTGAATTGTTTGCTCGCCAACTTGTCAAAAAGTTGTGAATAGTGAACTTTGTAAGGTGTCAAAACATCTTGTCAAGCAATGTACCGAGTCCCGCCAAGAATAAGCTTCAACCTCCTTGAAGTGCCGCCTTTGGAAGGTTCGCTCACGCATTTGTAAACTTGCCATTCAATGTTCTCATTCTCACGACTCTTTCTCCTTAGGACAGATTTGAATATTTTCGCCACGCCTCGCACTCTCCCTTCACACAAATTCAAACTATGCCACTCTTCGCCTTCCTTATCACGCAATCGTAGCTCTCCACATAGCACCAACATTTTGAAATGTTTTAGAAGGAGCTTGGCAGACGCCATTGTTCTCATCTCACGCACAAACACCACAAGAACATGTACGCTTGGCATGAAATTTGCTCCTCGTGACGCTTAAAAGCTTTCCCTCAGATAGATCAGCTTGTTCATGCTTCACGCAAAGAAAGATGTGTTCCTCTTTTCAACCTTCTCACACACGAGGCTTAAGCAGCTCGAACTTTCGATGCTAATCTTCACTTCAGATGTTCATCTTTGAACATCTCATACAATTCACTCGCAAGGAAAAAATGGCATGTATAAGTAAGATATAAATTAGAACTACTTACTTAATTCAAAGATGTTGCGCATATTGCATTAGTTCTATGGCACTCGATCATGATTTGATATACATTCAACTACTATACCACACCATCATACATACCCTGTATATGATATGTACAAATGTATAAATAATGTACTCCAAAGAGTTCCGTATGTACATAAAAACTCAATATGTAACCAGTGTCACGATAAAGATCATCAGACATGTATGTATGTATTTCATACTTTTCTTATGGAAGGAAGTACATTTAAATACTTTTATGTATCACCCTATCTTTAAAGACTATCCCGAGATCGAAAGGCTTAAAATGTACTATAATGTACTTGGGAACTACAAAAAGCAAGACTATAATAACACACCGACTTTCAACACATTTTTTCTCTTTTATGCCACATTGATGTAACCGAAGTACATCCAAGTACTTTTCCCTGTTAAACATAGCCCATTCAAGACTTCCAAGTGTAAAATATAATTATTGTAGTTGGATGTACTACAATGTATATCGATACATCCCTTACATGGAATGCAAATAGGATTACTAAACTTATCCAGATGCACATAAGCTAGCTTCTATCAAGCTTGCAAGAAAGAGGATTAAAAGACTTAAAACCCGACTGGGGGCATGTCCAAAACCGGATTGGAAGTGTCCTTTTCTTCCCCGACATCCCCAGTTTTGGAGAAGTTTTTGTGTGGGTTAACCAAAACTCATTTACCAACCGCTTGGTTGATTCCTAAGCATGTCCGCCTGGTTGCCTTCCCCGCCAAAGCTGCCACATATTAGCACTGATAATGACATCCGCTTTCTTCTAATTGCAGCTTTTGTGAGGTTTCTTGCTTGCACTTGAAGAATTCTCGAGGCTACTCCTTTTGCCCGAAGTTTTCCATTCTCACCAACAATCATTGATAACAGGAATGCTTAGTCGCTAATTTATCATTGCTATTTGCTCTTTTCACTTCCCCGCACCTTCACGGATATTTTTAGCATAGTATCCTTCGAATTGCTTATACTGGATTTCCAATGGCGTGTTCAAAAAGAAGTGCAGCCTTTCATCCCGGTCAGCTTTTCATCGCTAAAGCTCTCCTTTGCACAGACGAAATCTTGAACCCCGATCATATATAAATTTACAAATTTCATCAATCTTACGCTTCATTTTTTTGTCACATTCCCGATATTGCAATCTTCTTGCGCCATTTCTGCTCCTTCGTTGTTCATCATGGTTCTTGGTGGTTTAGGGTTAGCCGGAGGAATTCCGCAAGAAGGAGGGAAATCTCGAGTCGGGCGGTTTTAGCCGTAAAGTGGGAAATTCTCCTAACGCTCAGCGCTTCTTGGAGTGGTTACAGCGGCGGGAATTGAAATCTGCTTCATGATTGCGTTTTAATTGACGTGGCAAGTAGTTCCGAAAAAAAAGATTCCATAATATAGCTATTATGTACATACTGAAAAAACGGTTATGTATTTGAAATGTGATACATCTCTTACTCTACATTTGGCCAAATGTAAGACACCCTAGCTTTCTTTTACCCAACAAAGTAATTAAAAGTACTAACTCCTCAAGATTGGTTGGAAAAATGGAACACTAATACCTCCAACTCTCGTCCTCTCAGAATGAAGAGATTGTCAATATTCTATCGACTAGGCTATTGGTGTGATATTATAATTGTACATTTGTTGTATTCAATGCACATTTTCAAGAATGTTGCACATTCTTTGTGAAGGCACTTGATAGGAGAGTGCGAGACATTAATGATTTCAAGGAACAACAAATAATGTCTCAGTTATGGCCCATCAAAAAAGACGGCAAAACACCTCTTATTCGATAAGGTACATTGGTTTTGAAAAAATAAGAACTTATGCAAGTGAAAATTGTTATAAAAAAAATGCGCACGCCTAAGGGTTATGACGCGTCTCTAAAAAGGGCTTTTACAAATGAGGATAAAATATCTGGATTGAAGACACATGATTGGCACAAATTTTTATAGGTTATTGTTAGATCTTATTATACTATGCATTTGGTTTTTATGCATGCAAACTAATATCCCATTTGTGTGGATGCAACATCTTCTATGGAAAATTGTCTTACACCATTCGTGCGTACAATCATTTATAGACTTGACAAGTTCTCTAGATTGATTGCATCAAAGGAAATTAACATCGAAGACATTCCTGCAATGGAAGTCAAAATTGTAGAGACTTTGTGTATGCTTGAGATGATTTTCCCCACCAGCTTCCTTGACCTACAAGTAAGTACAAGATACTTATAGATTATGACTTTGAAATATGAGAAGATTAATGTTTATATGCTAGGTACATCTACTATTACATTTGTCACGAGAAATTATATTTGTTGGACCAGCTCCATCTAGGTGGATGTTCTTTTTGGGGCGATATATGAATGTCTTGAAAGGATTTGTGCGACAAAAAGCCCAAAGGTTGTATTGCTAGGACATTTGGTACAAGAGACATTATTTTTTCTTACTGAAGCTACAGCCTCAGTACACCCTAATGCATCTAGAATATGGAAAAGGGATATTGACGAAGAGCTAGAAGGTGAAGTGTTACAAGGATTAGATAAGGAAGGTCGAAAGCTAAGTGATGAAGAATTTGTCTTCTATCAATAGGTTTGTCATTAACAATACTAAAAGCCTTGGACGATGGCATGGATTATATGAGAAGGCTCATGATGAAATGAAAAAGGCTAGAGAAGCATATGCACGGGAAAACAGAGTATCTCGAAGAGGAAGATTAAGATATACAGATGATTTAGAGGATTTATCTTCATCGATGCCAAATTGGTGGTTAGTTCAAGATATCCACCGATGGCTTCAACATTGCTTTAGGTTGTGAGAGGAAGGTAACATTCCTATTATAGAGATTTCAGTCTTATTTATATTTTAGAGATATCAATCTAATATATATGTTGTTGGAAACTATGAGCAATGTTTTCCAATCTGTATTTTATTTCCAAATTATGACTAATGTTTCTTATTCTCACTTGCAGATAAGATATCATTCTTCAATCTGGGCATATGGCCAGCACTTTCGTATTGAGGAAGTTGACAAAGGTCGTGTCACTTTTGACTCTGGAATAATCGCTTATTTTCTTCAAAGGAGTCAATGTAGTGTGAGGGGGTTTTTTTTTTTTTTTTTTTGGGGGCATTGTACAAGTTCAACAATCAAAGCTCAAGCTCACAGGTCAAGGGCACAGAATCAAGTCAGTAATCAAAGCAATTTCAAGGAATTTGCCTCAAAAACATCTTTTTTTAGGCAAGGAGGGTAAATCCAAACATATTCTGAAAAATTCGGCAGTCTTGAGAGATCCACTCGTCAATTCTCGCGTCCAAAAGCCCTCGAAAATTCTTTGAACATGATTTCTTCTTCTTAATCCCTGTTTTTGGCCTGTTTTTGGCAAATCCGGCCCATAACTTTGTCTTTTAGCTTCGCGTTTAAGAGTTCTTGGCTTAGAATAGGTAGATTCGGGTCTGCTTTGCTATGATTAGGTGGTTGAATCGTGATAAAAGGCCGGATCTTGGCATGACAGAAATGGCTTCTTGAGGATTCTTGCAACAATATCCCACAAACATTTTCGAAGCAAGCAGCTCGGGTATAAAAGGTACAGTCTGACGTGGCTTGTAACAATTGCGTGCTGTCTCCCCGTGATGTCTGGCCCATTGCCAGCTTACATGCCTGGAGGCACCACGTGGCGGGGGGAGACTGGATGGGATGAGTGACTAGGCCGCGGGGCGGGGGGGGGGGTAGATTTAGGAATTTAAAAAAAAAAACTTGGCACGAATCCCAAGAACTCAAAAATGAAGGTCAAAATGAGGTCTTTTTCATAAATTCTTTTTTCCACAAGGAATCTTTTTTGATGCTCTAAATCTTTTTGCAAAAAAAGAGCATTTGACTTTTTGGCTCAAAATCGAGGTCAAATTTGATGATGTGGCAAGTTGTTGGGGTGATTTGGCAAATGAATGATGACATGGCATTATGGGGTGATGATGTGTCAAGCAATGTGGCAAAATGACTTTTTCTAGTCAAAACTTTTTATGAAGTGGAGATGATGTGGATGACATGTGTGTGATGATGTGGAAGCACTTAGTGATGATGTGGCACCATGGCATGATGACATGTCACCTTAAGTATCAAAATGACTTTTCTTAGGTCAAGTATTTTGAAAGAAGAGTTTTATGGTAAGTGACATGTGTAAGATGACATGGCATGCTTGGGCGATGATGTGGATGGTACATGGCATCTTTTGATGATGATGTGGACAATTTGGCACTAGTGCACATAACTATGGATTTTTATGCAACATCTTGGACACTTTACTTCTCCATGCTTGTTTGAGGGAAATGTGCACTTTCTCTCTCTAGCTTAACTTTTAGAGAGAGAAGATGATCTGAGACCATAGAAGTAGCCAAATTGTGTGGAATTTTTTGCTTTTTTAAATGTGATGGATGTGTGGTGGGTGTGTGGTGTATGAATGGTGTGTTTTGACTAGAAAAAAAGACTATTTGCCAACTTTGGCTAGGGGAAATGATGGTAAGGAAAGAAAACATGGATTATAAGGCAAGCTTAATGTTTATGGATGGAATTGAGGTGGTAAGCTCATGTAAGAAGTCTTGTGAAATAGAACTCATGCCAAAATGATTTGAAACTAGCCATATACCAAGGAATTTTTGAGGGGTTTTCCAAACTTCATTCTTGAGGGGTCTTCTAATCTTCAAACTCACCTATGCTTGCTTGAATCTTCTCCTCCTTGCCATGCTTGTAGGATATCCAATGAATTTCCTTCCTATGGTTCTTCAACGATGTGTCTACTTTGTGATCTTCGAGGATGTGAGTCTTCATATTTATAGCACTTGCACACATGTTTTAGACAATAGTTAGACAAAGATGTGTAGTTTGTGTGCATAGCTCTTCTATGCTGCCAAAATGTGGCAGCACATGCCCATCTACATATCTTAGCTTTGGGCTGATTTTTGGCAAATAGAAGAGACATGGGATTTTGTTTCATGAAGACTTGAGTGTGGCTACTTTGGATAAGATGTCCTTGTCTATCAATCAGGAACATGAGGGCTGCTGCATTGTTTTCAAGTCTGGAATATCTCATTTCAGTGTCAGACCAGATCTTGCTTGCATGTAACAATTCTATCTTCTTGGAGCAATGCTAATCCTATAGCTCTCTTAGTGACACTTGTGTAAAATTGGAAAGGCTTTTGAGGATCAGGAGATTTCAGCAAAGTAGAACTAGATATGGCATCTATAATTGTCTCATAAGCCTCTTGACAAATTTCAGTCCATTCTATCAATATGTGCTTGCTCTCATTCTTTGTGAACTTCCCAACCTTGGCAAGGTCAGAAATAGGGCTGATAATATGTGAGAGATGAGGTACATACATCCTTAGAAAACTCACCATTCCCAAGAAGCTTTTCACTTGTTTGAGGGTCTTTGGTGGAGTAAGTTTCTTCAAGGCCTCCACCTTGTTTTCAGCAACTTGAATGCCCTTAGTTGACACCTCATGTTCCAACAAGTCTCCTTTAGAGCATAAGAATATACATTTCTTGGGATTCAAGCTCACTCCTCCTTTCCTATACATAGAGTACACTTTTGTAAGATAATCAAAGTGATCTTTTATGGAAGAGCCTAAATATAGATCATCTAAAAATACTCTAAACAAAGAAGAAGGCATGTCTTTGAATATGGTATCCATTGCTCTTTGAAATGTTGCTGAAGCATTCATTTTTTTAATGGCATTTGAAGTTGGAACAGGTCCAGATGTGGAATAGAGCATTTTGCATATCAGAGCTGCAACTGCAACATATGTCTCAACATTACCAATTGCTGCTTTTGCTGGCAGTTTTGCAGAAGATAATGCTAGACTTCTCTGACTGCATTTCTAGAGCATAGCCCCTTAATGCATACCTACTGGACACACTACCTGGAAAATGAAAATCTAAAATGATTCCAGCACCTCAGGCTGCTTTGGGGTGGAACGATCCATTATGAATGTACATCAGATAATTAGCTGGTTAATTATTAGAGATTGAGTGATGTGCCTTTCTATATTATATCATGTCTCTATTTCCAACCAGTCGTGCCATTAACCACCAAGTTCTAATATGAAGCATGCATCTCTATGACATAATGAAGATGTGTAACCTTGCATTGCTTCTCCAAGTTCTCGCATGCTTCTCTAGGTTCTCGCAAGATGGATCAAGATCTGCCCAACAACATGGTGCTACTATAATAGTATACTTATGACAGTTTATAACAGTATACTTATATTTTGTAGATAAATCCTCTTTAGTTTAACCTGAAGTCAAGATGTAAAACTTTAAAGCTATAAAAATGCTTGTAAGTGTGACACTACTGCTGGTAGTGAATGATGAACATCACAACACAGTACATAACTGTTCTCTGCAGATTTGCATTAGCAACTTTGAACCATGTGAGCAAGATTGTTTAAGATGAAGCCCTATATATTTGTTACATATTTGGCTCAGAAAATCACCAAATCCAAATATGAAGCATGCATATATGAACCACCAAATCCTAATATGAAGTATGCATCTATGATATAATGAAGCTGTGGATAACCTTGCCTTGCTTCTCCAAGTTCTTGCATGCTTTAAAAATGTTTGTAGTGCAAAAATTAGAGATTAGACTTTGAATATTAGATATTAGAAATTAATATGCAGTATGCAGTATGGATCAAGATCCAGCAAACAACATGGATAAATCTAGGGCAGTGTATGGATCATACTACACCTCTTTAGTTTAACCCAGAGCCAAGATGTACTTAAACTTTAAAAGCTTTTAAAATGCGTGTAAATGTGATGCTACTGGCAGTGAATGATGAACATCACAACCCAGTAAAAAAACTGTTCTCTGCAGATTCTACTGCCCTATTCCATGGGCACTTACTGCTCCAATGCATATCTGCACTTTTGATGATGGCACATAGACTAGAATATTGTATATTTTGGGTAAGCTGATGATCCATTGGCAATAACAATTGGATAGTTTCAAAATATGAAGAAAAAATAGAGTTGTTGTTGTCCATGGACTGGAATCCAAGATCATAATGTGTTTTTGGTTAAAATAAGGCATGCAATTATCTAAGGATAATTTGTTGTGTCCTTTGCACTTGGTATCTTTAGTTCCGCTCCAAACAATTGTTTGGTTTGGAATTTATAACAGGGGAGCCATGTAGATAATATCTGATATCACTACAAGGGATCGTCATGGCTAAACGATATTATGCCATCGTTCAACGACGACAAGACGTCGTTAAAAGGCGCAGGCGTCGTTCAACGACGACAACAGGGTATGATATGTCATGTTTCTCACGTGGCATGCCGATGTCGCCAGGCTGTGGGCCTGCGTATCATGCCATATGGAAAGAACGTCATTTAACGACATTCAAGACATCTAACGTGTCCTGCATGCTGCCGTGGCATGGCGACACGCCAGGCTGGCAGGCCTATGTGTCATGTCACATGGACACGACGTCATTTAACGACATCCAGGACATCTGATGTGTCCGATGTGCTGCCTTAGCATGCTGACATGCCAGGTTGGCAGGCCTGCGTGTCATACCACGTGGCCACGATGTCGATAGAGGACGTTTTGTGGATTTGACATGGCAAAGTCGGCCGTGTGGCATGCTGGTATGCAGGGCTGGCAGGCTGCCGTGTCAGCTCCTATGGATATGACATCGTTAAATGACGTCGTAACATCGATAAACAATGAACAGTTTTGGCGGGAATGATTTGCATTATTTATCTTCATTCGTCCATTTCCTACTGAGTTTTTAGCACCCGAGTGAGTTTTCTCCTTTATAAAGTAAGATCTTGCAATTAGGATGTCCTTGCCATCAATTTCTCGTAGTTCTCGATTAAAGCAAGAAGTTCTTTGATTTTTCTAAGTTGTTTTTGTTGAAATTTGTTGTTTAGACTTAAGCACCTTTAAAGGTACAAAATGTGAGGGATGCATAATCAAGGTACTGGTCGGCTCCTTTAAAGGTACAAAATGTGAGGGATGCATAATCAAGGTACTGGTCGGCTCCATCGCGAATGGAGAGGACTATATGTATCGGGTTCAGGCACGCCTCAATGAGGTTTCTAAATAAATTAAAATGTGTGAAGGGTAGCGTGATCAAGGTACTAGTTGGCTCCATCTTGAATGGAGAGGACTAGATGTATTGGGTTTAACCCTGTGAAAGCCTCTGTGAGGCGAGATTGGTTCGGATATAGCTCGCCACCAACGCCACCTCCACCATTGTGTGGATTTGGTATGGATTATTTTCTAGGATAAGATGTAAATTAGCCATTTATTTCTAATATTCTAGTAAATGTTTTTTACGTATAGCGTGTAAATGCAGCATATTCCTTTTTTTCATATGCGTAGTGTTCATCCTTATGGCTGCAGGCGGGTCTTCTTCTAGAAGAAGGAACCGTGAGGAACAAGAGCATGATGAAGAGCAGGGAACTCAGACATATCATCAAGGCACCTTCCTGAAGTCCTGTGGAATGAATTTTAGCGGGTCTTCTTCTAGAAGAAGGAACCGTGAGGAACGAGAGCATGACAAAGAGCAGGGAACTCAGACATATCATCAAGGCACCTTCCTGAAGTCCTGTGGAATGAATTTTATAGCATGATGACGCCCGAAGAATGAGAGGTTGTGGCAAGAGTCGTTCAATGAAGTAGGACGAGGAACGAATTTGAACCCGCTTGGCGTAGCTTATATACTCCTTCGAAATATCTTAGGCCCATTCCCGAGGAGGATGAGATAGTACCTCGACGAAAGAGAACCGATCGTCGTTCACGTTCACGTGGTCATTTTTCCTCTTCAAGCTCTGTTAAAGATCGTGCATCACGTCCACGTCCACATTTCTTTGAGTTGAAGTGAGTTCGTCTTGAATTATATCATTTTCTGTCCACTAACACATATTCATATGTCTTAACCTTGAAGTCACTCTCTTATATGTTGTGTAGTTCTTTCACGAATATGCCACGCACGACCACTGAAGATGGCAAGCTGTTTTGGTCTCGGGTCAAAATTAGGCTCCTTTGTTCTTCGTGATGACCACCATCATACTCATGTTTGATTTACATTTTGCTCTGACAGTTTTTCTGACGCATAACCCTCATCCTCTTGTAGTGGTAGAAGACAATAAGGGGACAACACTGCTTACTCGATATACTTGTGATTGATGCAGACTGTGAAATTTGACACTCTTGCGATGCCATACTTGCGGGGAAGGGTTTCATAACGTTCACAGACCCTGATGATATGCAGGGGGGGCTTGGAGGCTAGAAGGGGAAGTAATAAACCTGGGGGATTCAACAACAGCAACGACACACGTTTCCGCCTTTGCTGTGGTGCAAAGTTTTTGTCGGCAAATCATACCAAATACATAAGTTGCCTGATGTTACAGTGTGCCAAAATGCGGCCCTTAGCCACCATTATTATTAGCCTTGCTTCCAATTGATTGATGTAGAAGCCAAAGAGTGTAGGGGATAGAGGACAGCCCTGACGTACTCCAATGTTGCTATTTATTTGGTGCCTGATGCCGCAAATTTAGTGAACGTCCTTATATAGAGCCTATAAATTGCATTTTTAAGATCTTGTAACACCCCAAGCACTTGCAGTCTTATCAAAGAAGCTGATGAAGTACTGGATCAAAGGCAGAAGTGAAATCCACAAAGCATAAATGGAGGTTCTGTTGCAAGCTTAAATGCAATGTGAAAGCATGCTTGTCCAACATCACATATACCAGTATGTTCTGCCTAGGTTGTCAACTTCTTCTCAACAATACTGGCTAAAAGAGCTTAGAAAATATCGGACTGACCAAGATCATGCAATAAACAGAAGGGTTATCCTATTGCATGCTTGTGAATGGGGACCACCTTCCTAATAGCTCAAGTTTCTGGCAATCCTTTATGCAAAGCTTGATTCAAAAGAGCAGTAATAATTGAAAGCAATAATAGATCCCCAATGCCCAAAAAAAGGAAAGACTACATGTGTTTGTATATTAAGACAACCTAAAATCTTTATATATGTTTAGAAAAGGCATTCTCCATAACCACGCGTGAAGTATACAACCATAAAGTCTAATTATTGAATTTACAAATGAATGAGCCATCCCACCCATGTCTAATGCTTTTCAAATAAGGTGAAATATAAGGTGAATGCAATATAAGGTGAATGGAAGCATGATTGGCAGAGCTATATTTTTGTATGCCCATCTTATAGACTAGTTGATCTCTACTAGTTGACCGCTATTAGTGGAGGTTCGAATGCTCCCCCTTGCATACCAGAGCTTTACTTTGCAATGCAAATGGAAGGCTTATGTCTCCTGGAAATTGCCACTAAAACGTGCAGCTGATTCTATCCAAATAGGAATGAAGTTCTGTCAAAACAAGCAAGTTAAAAGGAAGAAGAGGGTAATAGGAATTTGTTTGTCTCCCTGAACAATAAAAATTGAGACATGGGAAGAGCTTAATAGTTCTATGGATATTCAAAAGCAGATACTGTCGGTTGTGCTGGCAGCGTGCTGCTGCAAACTGATTGATATAAAAGAACAAATGCATCCAACAATATTTTTTTCCCAACTTGAGAAACGATGCTGATGATTAGGCCTTTTTTTCTGCAAATTTGGCGACACCTTTGCCTGACAGCCACCTCTAATTATCAGAATACAGTGAAGGCTTGTCGTATATTTCTTAAGTATTTGGGAATTGCATGTGCTTAATCTGATGCTGGCCATAACCCACATGCTCTTATATCTTATTCAATTATTTGTTTACAATATAACTCGTCTATATAAGAGCAATGTATGAATCATATACCAGATCTCAAGTTTTGCTCAAATCAGAATGATGGACGAGCATTTCATCAACATTGGTATTGCCGGACATGGATCCACACTTTCAATGTGTGAGGAAATGTATTTTGATTTGTGTTTAGATAGGCAAGAATTCGGGGGAGCTGCTGAATTTAACAGAATTGCTGGCCCCTCTCAAAACGGCAGCACAAAGAAGCATTTGAAATGGAAGAGGTGGTTTTTAGGGGCAGCCCAAAAAGGCGAAGCAAGCCCACATGAGAGGCTAGATAAAATATGGAACTGCAAATCAACACCAAAAAGAAAAATTTGGATGGCTTTGAAGAAAGCCACAAGTCTGGGGCTTGCAAGCTGTGTGGCTGGATCTAATAGAGTCTCTCCCGCTTCTGCTTCTTCTCTTTCAAAAGCAGAGAGTGGTGTAGAAGGGGCAATTGCCCATTGCAACCTTTCTCATGCCCTCTGCTAACAAGATCTTCAGTAAAAGGCATTCCATTTTGTTCTTCCCATTTTTATCTTCTTTTAGCCTTGTATATATTCACTTTCAAAAATATAATTTGGTGTAATGGTTTCCCATTAATTTTGTTATTTTGCATTTCATAAGCTTTCTCGTTTTATTTCTGTGTCAGGCATGCCTCCGCGCTGCCGTGCGTCGGCAAACCTTCCACAGCAGAATTGAAACTAGAATGAAATTCTTGTATACATAATACGTTTGTTGCGCCTTTTTATTGAGTCCCATTTAATTAGTCTCCATGGACAATAAAAACCATTTAATTCAATTCAATTCAATAATATTTATTCACATCCTAAGGTTACGGAGCACCAAATGTACTTCTATTATCTTAAATCCTCTTAGTTCCTTGGTAGGGTGCTGCAAATTCTCCTTCCTTGGTAGATAGCGCAGTTGTATTGCGTGTGTTGTTCAACTTCACTTGTTTTCTTGAATGTCTCTATCCTTAGCCTATGTGAGCTAGTTTTATCAACCTAGTATATCAACCAACCATAATCACAAGCATGAGAAAACTAAAATTTAGATATGGAACTTAAAAATGTATGCTCATAAACTAAAACCAACATTGCAAATATGTAAATATGCCATTTATTATCAGGCTTGAAAAAGATGCTCTGAAATGCAAAGAATCAATGTGCAAAAGTTTGATGCAAACAAATATACAGAACACTCTCAAATTTGCAATTCTGACCAAGTCAAAAGTTGGTCAATAACCCTGGCAGCAAGCAAATTTTTGCAGATGGAGCTATGGAGATCTTTTTACACTGGTCACTGACTCTGAAAGACCTACAGACTAGGTGCATCAGATTATTCCACTAAAATCTGTTGAGAATTGAGATCATGTGATATTTGTGGATGAATGTTGATGCTGTGTAGCAGAGGAGACTAACAGATAAGATCTTCATAGGTTAGCACGTTCTACAAGCAAGGGGATTAGGGACCATATTGTGGCTCCCCTTGTGTAAGCTGGGGTGTTGTGCATCTATTGAACTTAGTGTTGGCTATTCGAATGAAGTTGAATAATTAAAATTGAGATAAGGTTCAATGGTTCATGGAGCCGAAATGTCAAGTGAAGCATGTGGGATAATTCGAGCAGAAGCTCTAACGACTATTCGGCCTGTGGGATATATGGGTGCAGTCGGATTTGTAGGAAGGAAAGTCTATCCAGCTCCATAACCGCCGGATCAGCTATATACATAAGAAGACAGGATGATACAATGAGATACGGAGCTAGGTGTGTGCCGGAATGTACCACTGAAGATGTGGTCAGCGATGCTACAGTGAATCGATCAAAGCCCGAGCTACAGTAATTTTCAAAGAGACCATTACCTTGTAAACTTGTACACTAGAAATTCATGAATAGGATTTCTTTGCCTTGAGGGGGAAATTATGTCTATGGTTAAAACTTGAATAGCTCAAAGTTGTCTATGATAAAAGTTAATTGAATAACTTAAGGTCTTGGTTGAATCTTAAGTGGTCTAACAAGGTAAAGAAAATCAACAGTGGTATCAGAGCTCAGGTTTTATAATCATGACAACAAGATTTGGAGCTAACTTGCTAAATTCAATTGAAGTCTTTAAAGGAGATGGAGGATTTCAAGTTTGGAAGGAAGGCATTAGGAGTGTGCTTGAATTCGAAAAACTGTGGTATCTAATCAGTGGCAGTCCAGTTGTAAGTGCAGGGACATCTAGCTCAGGTGGTTCAAGTCCTGCTGGTAGTTCTAATACTCAGTCTGAAGGTGGTTCAGGAACTGCAAGGGTGTCTCAGGCAGGGGGAACAGCTGCCAGCACTGAAGGTGAAGAAGTTAAAATTATGGAGGCTCAAGCTATAATTATGAGTAAAGTGGGAACTGCCTTGAAACTGAAACTTCAAGGCATGAAGCCTAAGGAAATGTGGGAGTATCTGGTTAAGCACTATGAGCAGAAGAGTTCTTCACAAATAGACATGTTGGAGAAAGAGTTAAGAAAAATGAAGCTTGTTGAAAAGGATGATCTAACTAATTTTCTGGAAAGATTTGATTCAATTATTGCAGATCTTGAGGGAGCTGGTAATATTTTAAATGAGCAGTATCAAATCTTGGCTTTAGCAAGGGCGGTGTCTCATAATAGTCATTTAGCAACCTTGCTCAGGAATATAGCAACTTCAAAAGAACATGCCATAAGGATGATACGCACTGAATTTGAACAATCCAGTGTTGCACAAGAGGAGGCAGAACAGTCTGCAGAAGTATTGTACACAGGTAAGGCAAAAAAATTTGGTTTTAAAAATTTTCCTAAAGGAAAGATAGGACCTTGCTATGTGTGCAACCAATATGGTCATTTAAAAAGTGAATGTCCTAGTAATACTGAAAAAGAGCTGAGGTGTTTTAATTGTGAAGGGAAGGGTCACTTTGCTTTCAGTTGTTCCAGTCCAAAAAGAGGGAGAGGTCGAGGAAGAACTGGTAGCTACAGAGGTGGCAGAGGCAGGGGAAGGTTTAGAGGAGGATCAAGTGTCAACATAGTTGAGAAACATGAGAGTAGTGAAGGAGAACTTGAAGATGATACTATCGAGGTAAGGAAATATTTAAATTGTAATGTTTCTGTATCTCAGAATGAAAATGATGAGCAGTTTGTTGTGATAGATTCAGGAGCAGAAAAAAGTGTGATGTGTGACCTGCATTTGCTAAAAAATAAGGAGAAAAAGGAAGGATATGTCAAGCTGGGTGATGGAGGATTAAAGAAAATTGAAGATGCTGGTGTTTTGGAATTATTTGATCTAAATGGAAAAGTGATCAAGTTAAGAGATGTTTTGTGTGTACCTGGACTTGTGAGAAATCTTATTTCTGTATGTCAATTAGTGGATCTAGGGTATAAAGTGTTGTTTGAACAACTTCAATGTAAAGTTTTCTTAAATGGTGAATTGAAGTTTATTGGTAAACGAGTTGGGAATTTGTTTGGATTGAATGTGGAATCTTTTCATGAAGTTAATCTCATTGAATATCCTGATGTAAAACTATGGCATAACAGACTGGGCCATGTAAATTCTGCAATAATTATAGCATTGGAGAAAAAAGGATTCATCTCAGCAAAATTAGAAAAGGAAGGGAAATTCTTATGTGGAGGATGTCAACTTGGAAAACAAGCAAGGTTGTCATTTAAAAGGTCCAAGAAAAGAGCAAAGGGTATTTTAGATTTGATACACCCGGATTTATGTGGACCCATTAATGTCACTAGCTTGAGTGGATATAGGTATTTTATGAGCTTTATTGATGATTTCAGCAGAAAGACCAAATGTTATATTCTTAAGACAAAAGATCAAGCTAGTGAGGCTTTAAAATTATTTGCTGCTGAGACTGAACTGGAAACTGGGAGGAAAATAAAATGTATACGGTCAGATAGGGGTGGAGAGTATATCTCTGGGGAATTTAAAGAATTTTGTGCAAATAAGGGAATCAGGAGACAACTAACATGCAGATATTCTCCACAGCAGAATGTGAGGTCCATGTTGAAGTATTCTGGTTTACCAAACTTCTTATGGGATGAAGCCTTGAAGATAGCAGTCTATATTCAGAATTTGTTACCATCCTCCAGCATAAAAGGTGCTATTCCAGAGATGCTATGGTCAGGTAAGTCTCCATCATATGATAATTTAAAAGCATATGGTTGTTTGTGCTTTGTACATGTTCCTGAGGAGTTAAGAAAAAAATTAGATGACCGGGCATATATAGCCTATCTGGTTGGATATGATTTAAACTCAAAGGCCTTCAGACTATATGATCCTGCAAGAAGAAAAATCTTAATAAGTCGAGATGTCATCTTTAATGAAAGGGAGTTCTACAGAAAACTTCCTAAAATAAATTCAGAAGATTCAATTGAAAGTAAGGTAGCTGATACAGTTGAAGAATTAAAACAACAAATGACTAGTGAAGAAGCAAAAACTGAAGGATTTGAGCAAATATGTGTAAGTGATTCAGATAATGAATCAGAGGTGGCATCAGATAATTTTATGGAACCAGCAATAGAACATGAATCTGAAGGGGTAAATACACATCAGGAGACAGACATGGCTAGTCCTATTAAAATAAAAAGAAAACCAAAAAGGACAGAGGCTCAAATTCTAGCAGATGAAGCCAAATGTAAGTTGGAGTTACATGGCAGAACAGAAGGTGGAAGAAGCAAAAGGCTGAGATCTGATGTAGGAGAAATTAACACCTTGTTTGATATTCTTATTCTTGAAACAGATAAAACTCCTCAAAATTATGCTGAAGCTATTCTAGACTGCAATGCAACAAGCTGGCTTAATGCAATGAAAGAAGAAATGGGATCTTTTAGAAGAACAAACACATACACAGTGGTAGACACTCCTGGAAATAAGAATGTAGTGGGCAGCAAATGGATATTTCGTATAAAACCAGGAATTGATAAGAAAACAAAAAAGTTTAAGGCTAGACTTGTAGCACAAGGATTTACACAAAAAAGAGGTGAGGATTTTGATGAGACTTTCTCACCTTTGGTAAAAATAAATAGTTTGAGAATGCTATTAGCCATTGCAAATGCCTGTGATTTTGAGTTACACCATATGGATGTAAGTACAGCATTTTTGAATGCTAAGCTAGAAGAAGAAATATATCTCAGACCTGCTCCTGGTTTTGAAGAAGAAGAGGGAAAGGTTTGGAAGCTGAATAGAGCAGTTTATGGTCTTAGACAATCTCCCAGAGAATGGTATAAGTGTATGGACGGATATTTATTAGAACAAGGTTTTGAAAAGCTTAATAATGATGGAAACATTTACAGGTTTACCATGGGAGGTAAATGGTGTATAATTGCTCTATATGTTGATGACAACATCATGGTATCAAATGACAAGGAAGTATTGAGTCATTGTAAAAATATTTTAAAGAAACGGTTTCAAATGAGTGATCTTGGGGAACTAAAAAGGTTTTTGGGTATTGATGTACACAGAGATAGAAAAAACAGAAGGTTGGCATTAAGTCAGCAAGGACATATTGAAAATATGCTCAGGAAATTTCATATGGAAGAATGCCATGAAGCAAGTACTCCTATAGTTCCAGGTCATAAAATATCTGCAGAGATGAGTCCAAGAAATGAATGTGAAGCAAAGCAAATGGAGAGGATACCATACAGAAGTTTAATTGGTTGTTTATCATATGTAGCTAACTGCACTAGACCTGATATTGCTTTTGCAGTTAATATTTTGAGTAGGTATAACAACAAGCCAGGAAGAGCACATTGGAATGCAGCAAAACGAGTGTTGAAATATTTGAAGGGTACAATTCATTTTGGTATTTTATTTAATGAAGCTGACCTGCAGCTACAAGCTTTCTATGATGCTGACTGGGGAGGGGATTTAGATAAAAGAAAGTCAACCTCAGGATATATCATTCTATTAGGTGGTGCTCCAGTGGCTTGGAAATGTAAAAAACAGGGAAGTATTGCACTATCTAGTGCAGAAGCTGAGTATAATTCAGCAGCCTTGCTGACTAAAGAAGTGATTTGGGAAAGGAGACTTATGACAGAATTAGGCTTTGATCAAATAGGACCAACTATTATTTATTGTGACAATACAAGTTGTATTGCCATGACAAAAAACCCTATTTTACATGAAAGGTCAAAGCATATTGACATGGAGGTTCACTTTATCAGAGATATGGTAAAGAAAAATCAAGTTCATTTGACATATATTAGCACTACAGATCAAAGGGCAGACATTCTCACTAAAGCCTTACCAACATCCAGGTTTCAGAATTAAGAGCATTATTAGAATGTAATGATGTGAAATATCACATGAAGGGGGAATGTTGAGAATTGAGATCATGTGATATTTGTGGATGAATGTTGATGCTGTGTAGCAGAGCAGACTAACAGATAAGATCTTCATAGGTTAGCACGTTCTACAAGCAAGGGGATTAGGGACCATATTGTGGCTCCCCTTGTGTAAGCTGGGGTGTTGTGCATCTATTGAACTTAGTGTTGGTTATTCGAATGAAGTTGAATAATTAAAATTGAGATAAGGTTCAATGGTTCATGGAGCCGAAATGTCAAGTGAAGCATGTGGGATAATTCGAGCAGAAGCTCTAAGGACTATTCGGCCTGTGGGATATATGGGTGCAGTCGGATTTGTAGGAAGGAAAGTCTATCCAGCTCCATAACCGCCGGATCAGCTATATACATAAGAAGACAGGATGATACAATGAGATACGGAGCTAGGTGTGTGCCGGAATGTACCTCTGAAGATGTGGTCAGCGATGCTACAGTGAATCGATCAAAGCCCGAGCTACAGTGATTTTCAAAGAGACCATTACCTTGTAAACTTGTACACTAGAAATTCATGAATAGGATTTCTTTGCCTTGAGGGGGAAATTATGTCTATGGTTAAAACTTGAATAGCTCAAAGTTGTCTATGATAAAAGTTAATTGAATAACTTAAGGTCTTGGTTGAATCTTAAGTGGTCTAACAAGGTAAAGAAAATCAACAAAATCATACAGTCATGCTCTAAAAAATCGATTTTGGATCTGACAGACTGTCACGCTCAAGAAAGCAGCAAGCAAGTTTTTGCAGATGCTATGAACTACAACTTTTTTGATTTCTGAAAGTTTATACTCTCACATGCTTGCAAGTGATGTGCATTAGGTCTTTTCAAGAAAGATGATGCTAATATGCTCTGAGGAATGATTTTAGACAATGAATAGCTAATAAAGTGGTGCTAGTTGGAAACTCAGAGACTTTTTAGTTTTTTGAATCAAATCTTGAATGTCTTTTATTTGGAATATGGTAGGCTATATGGAGAACACGTGCTCGGATGATCCCGCCTCCTGGGATCCGGACTCTCACCTCTTGTAAGGCAGCCGTGCAAGGTCCTGGCCTTGTTTGACTTGGGGAAGGGTGCCAGCTCGGTTGCCTCACAACGGGCTGCCCTGACCGTTCTAATGCTAAACTTTCTCCAAAAATTCCGAAAATTGGGCTGTGTGCTGGTGATGAATTAGGAATCCAGCTGACAAAAAATCAGAATTTAATTTTGTACAATGCATTTATGAATGTCTTGCCACTGCAAAAGTGCCCCCCCCGACTTCTAATTGCCACATCGGGAGGCGGACAGATCCAAACTTCGTTCCATCAGTTCCCCTTGCTCCGCGTTCTCAATTATAGCTTCTTGGCCACGTCTCAACTGCAACAGACTAAAATTCGGCACCCAAATAAATGCAAACCCTTCTAGAACCTGACAACTCACAAGGTTTACATTTCGGAGGCCCTCTCCTTGTCAGATTCGGCCGGGACCTTGCGCCATGTCTTGACTAGAGGGGGGTGTTGGCGCCAGAGCACGGACCCTAAAACCCCCTCGGAAGCTGCTTGCCCCAAACGTCCTCTCACCAAGGCCCTGGGGACGGACGTGCAATGTTCCCTCTACGGAACCGTGATTTGGCTCTGCCAATGGGCTCAAAACATCGACATTGCCCTGGGGACCAAGTTCCGTGGCTAGAAGACCACCTTTCCTCCAAGAAGCGCCAAAGTACCTCATGTCCAGCACACTCGTAGTCAATTGGCCTAGGATGTGGATGCCGAATACTGACGTGTAGGGCATAAGTGTTTTTTTCTTTTGCAAAACTGACCTTGTAACTTGCTCATTAGGGTAATTTCGTCATTCCGGACGACTTGGGGAAGTCGAATTGCCATTCTGGAGCCTCCGCAGTGCCCGAACGACAAAACACTCTGGTTTCTACACGGTCGCCTACAGGACGCTTCGCGGTTTGATAAGTTCTTCCGGACCGATCTTGGAATCTTTTGGACCTTCCCGAAGAAGGGCCCTTGAACGGAGGATTCAAGGGTCGGATAGGGGAATGGGCTCCGGATGGGTGGTCATTAGCGTACGCCCCACCGTGGGTGCGCTGCCAGGAAAGGCTGCCCCGGAAACTTTTTTAGATCCCGCCTCCCTGGGTCTGGACTCTCCCCTCTTGTGAGGCAGCTGTGCAAGGTCCTGGCCTTCTTTGATTTGTGGAAGGGTGCCAGCTCGGTTGCCCCACAACAGGCTGCCCTGACCGTTCTAATGCTAAGCCTTTGATCTAGGCCTTCTCCAAAAATTCGTACAATGCATTAATTACGAATTAATCAATGTCTTGCCACTGCAAAAGCACCCCCCAACTTCTAATTGCCACATCGGGAGGAGGACAGGTCCAAACTCTATTCCGCCAGTTCCCTTTGCTCCGAGTTCTCAACTGCAGCTTCTCGGCCATGTCCCAACTACAACAGACCAAAACTCGGCCCCCAAAATGCAAACCCTTCTAGAACCTGGCAACTCACAAGGTTTACGTTTCGGAGGCCCTCTCCTTGTCCTGGTCGCCCGACCTTGCGGTGTCTTGGCGTGGGGTTGGCCTTGAGAGCATGGACTCTAGAACCCCCCCGGAAGCTGCTTGCTTCAAAAGTCCTCTCCCGAAGGCCCTGGTGACGGACGGGCAATGTCCCCTCTCTGGAACCGTGATTTGGCTCTGCCAATGGACTTAGAACGTTGACATTGCCTTGGGGACCAAGTCCCATGGCCAGAAGACCACCCCTCCTCCAAGAAGCACCAAAGTAGCTCATGTCTAGCACACTCGTAGTCAATTGGCCTAGGATGTGGATGTCGAATACTGTCGTGTAGGGCGTAAGTGTTTTTTTCTTTTGCAAAACTGACCTTGTAACTTGCTCACTAGGGTAATTTTCGTCATTCTATACGACTTGGCAAAGTCGAATTGCCATTCCGGAGCCTCCGCGGTGCCCGAACAACAAAACACTTTGGTTTCTACACGGTCGCCCTCAGAACGCTCCGCGATTTGATAAGTTACCCCGGAGCGATCTTGGAATCTTTTGGACCTTCCCCAAAAAAGGCCTTTGAACGGAGGATTCAACGTTTAGATAGGGGAACCAAGCCCTGAGACGGTGGTCATTAGCGTACGACCCACCCTGGGAGCGCTGCCAAGAAGCTGCCTCGGGAACTTTTTTGGATCCCACCTCCTGGGGTCTGGACTCTCCCCTATTGTGAGGCAGCCGTGCAAGGTCCTGGCCTTGTTTGACTTGTGAAAGGGTGCCAGCTCGTGCCCCACAATGGGCTGCCCCGACTGTTCTAATGCTAAGCCTTTGATCTAGACCTTCTCCAAAAATTTTGAAAGTTGGGCTGTGTGCTGGTGATGTAGGAATCCAGCTGACAAAAAATTAGAATTTAATTTCGTACAATGCATTAATTACGAATTTATGAATGTCTTGCCTTTGCAAAAGCGCCCCCCGAATTCTAATTGCCACATCGGGAGGAGGACAGGTCCAAACTCCTTTCCGTCAGTTCCTCTTGCTCTGTGTTCTCAGCTGCAGCTTATCGACCACGATATAAACCAAATAGATTTTGAGCATGATTCTTGCTTCCATGGCTGCATAAGACCTATGAGTATCTTGGGACAAAAGTCAGTGAGATTCTGATAAGGGCAGATATATCAAAGAAACACTCCTGACCAAGTCAATTTTTGGTCAATGAGAGCTAAATTTCAAAACTCGATGCTGGTTCTTTCTTTTTGGGATTTAATGCTTTTGCCTCCCAAAAATGTCTGCACACAATATTCCTTGATGGTCTTTGTAGGAAGAGATCTACTTTTTTTTTTTTTGAATTTTAGGATAGCTGACTGTGACAAAGTATGAACAGAAGCGAAAATATGCTTTTGCTAGAAAGAATGAATGCACTTCTTGCTTTTTTATGCGATGTTCATGCATGCTATGACCGACAGACTCATGCATGCTATGAGTTTGTCGTGTCTTTTCCACCAATTGCTAATCACTGTTGAGCTAAGAGTAGATTTATGCTTCAATGACCCTAAATATAAGCTCAGATCTGTAGTGATGGATCAAGCAAATATTCTGGATAAGAGACACTTGTATTCTAGATGCCCAATTGCAATGCTAGAACTGCTCTATCCTTCAGAATGAAATGCAACGGGATAATAATGCAAGCGCAATAATTCTGTCACTAGATTGATAAGGAATACTCATAATTTTAATAACAAGGCTCAGATTTTCATTTGAATCAGGTACACACAGGCAAATAATAACAATCCCAAGTTCTAAGTCTTGGGCACAGCACAGGATCAAATAGGTATACACTCAAGGAATTTGCACGAACTGGAAAGCAGAATCAAGCTCCAAAGTTGCAAGCCGGTCCTTCTTCAAGGTAATCAATCCCTTTTTCACCTCAAAGCCCTCCAATTTTCTCTGAGCACAAAAGCCCCTTTCTAAGATTCCCCTGTTCTGTCTGATTCTTGGCTAATTCGGATCGATTCTCTGTCCTTTAGCTTCTGAGATGCTTTCTTGGTGTGATGCAAGACAATTCAGCCTCTTAAGGTCATGATTGAGTTCTTGTTGCCAGCTAATTAGCCGAATCTTGGCATTAAAAGAGCATTAGGGTTCTTGGCAGTTCAGAAACAATATCCCACAGGCCAAAATCGATCGGGAGGCTCCAGGTATATAAGAAATAACAAATCTATTATTAATAAGATTTACATGTAATATCCACGTGGGCCTCGGTACCTCCACCGCCCCACATGCCCAGATATTCCACGTGGCACGGGGAGATTGGCTAGGAAAGAAAATAGTCTTGGGGGGGGGATAGGAATTTTTTTTGCAATATGGGATAAGGCACGCTAAGGCACGATTACCAAGTCACTGTTTTTTTTTTCTTTTTTTTTTTCTTTTTTTTTTTAAAGGACGACAAGCTTTATTCACCAAGTAAGAACTAGAGCAACATAAAATGCAAAGACAGGATTATAACCCTAGTGGACAAACTGATCCAACTGAGCACAACCACCTGCCTATGCAAAAGAATGAATCTGAAGGTAAGTATGCCAGAAGAACAATTGTAAGCCATAACAATTTTATTTGAAAATTATAGCTGTGAGACAAGAGAATGACTCGGCCGACCCGGTGGCGGCCACGCCACGGCCGACCAAGATGTCGGGCCCGGGTTAGACCCGGTGGCGATTCTCCCTTCTACCACCTGTCAGGCGGGGACAACACCCAGCCACCAGCCCATTGGGGCTCTCTGTAAACCATCCCCAGCTGATGGGGCTTCCACCGAATCACATCCAAAAATTGGGGCTTCTGCCCTGCAAGAGGTAAATCAATCCAATATTTTGTCAGATAAGAGTTCTAGCCTAGCTACAAGAGTCTCTGTCTTACATAGCATAGACCACTCCCCTAAAGGGGCAAACGAAAATGGAGCAGGGCAGATAAAAGGAAGGGAAGATCAGGCTCCCATTGCATGCGTGAGTGCTCTTGGGGCCATCTATAAACTGAAAAACTCAATGTTAGGAGCAGAGGCGGGAGTTAGTGTGATTGGGCGTAAACAATCCACTCAAGTAGAAATATCGACGCGAACCATGAGAGATGTAGCAACAAGAGTGAGTGAGAATGGGTAAAAGGATCCATGCGAACAAATACATCGACTCAATTATGGAAGATGTAGTAACCGAAGCAGGCGAGAAAGCAATGGAAGCAAATAGTAAACTAGCGGAGTGCAGATCTGCAATATTGGCAGAAGCCTTACAGGAAGAAATACATAACGCAGAGATTTTTGCAAATAGGGGAAAGAATATTGGATCAGAGCATCATAATGATGGGAGTGAAGCTAGCCAAGGGAATTTTACAAAACAGGGTGAATCATTCAAAGGGTTCAAATTTGGAAAGGACAGGATTCCAGTGAGAATAGTGAACAAGCCGAGATTCTGAGTGGATTCAAAAGCAAACCCATGCTACTAACGTAAGCACAAGAGTCACCGAGGCTCTCCAAGCATTCTGAGAAAGGTCTCGCTCGTAACCCCGGGTAGTAACTACAAATCCGAAGCTGGATTGGTCAATGGCGAAATGTGGAGACGTAAGGTAATTTCCCCTGAAATTGATCACGAGATGCACAAAAAGGTATTTGGAAAGTTTGATCTCGGGCCGGTTGGTGGGCTTCTTCTTTGGGGGCTTCTTGGACTTCTTGCAGTTACACTCATGGCTATCAGCCCACCTGAAGAGGTTAGGTTTGCCCCAACACCAATCGCTAAAGGCACTGGGTAACAACTTTTTTCTCATCATGTTTGACAGTGAAGCAGTTGTGGATAGATTAGTTGCCCGTGCAGCAGACCCATTTGCAGGAGGCTTCATTTTGTACCAGTTTTACACGCCAGGCTTTCTCCCTAATAAGCTTTCTGCTATCAAAATCCCTTGCTGGTTTGAAATAGAGTATCTTCCACCAGATCTATTAGTCCCGGAGTTCCTAAAATCTATTGCCAACACGTTAGGCTCATATGTATCTCACTCTATTGCCAAAGGGCCTAGAATCTGTGTTGCTATCACAGCCAACAAGCAGATCCCCAAAGGAGTGACTGTGAAAAGTGGAATGTGTTGCTTTAAGTTTTTACTCAAGCTATTAAATGGATGGGAAATAAGAAGGATGTTCCCCAATATGGAACTAGAAGAAGTGGTCAAACCTAGCCATGCAAACGTCAACGATCAAAATGCCTCTGAGGGCAATGACAGAGAGCAGGTGCATGTGACTGAAGACGACACACAGAGACAAGCCCCTCAAGGGACACATGTTCCCCTCCAGGTTGCGGTCACTCCCCCTTTTACTCCTGCTCCCATACCAGCTTTCGCTACCCCTTCTTCATCCGGTGTGCCCGGAAACGCGACCCCGAGTGTGCCAAGTTCTAAAGTGGACACCTTGGGTGGGGAGACTCAATGGCAAGTGGTGGCCTCCAAACATGGTATAAGAGCTAGAAATCTGGCCAGGAAATCTAGAGGCTCCCATGACACGGTGAGAACTCAAAGTGTGCAGACTCTCTACAACCAGTGTCAGCTCTGTCTAAGTATATCTCAGAGGTATCTTCTATTGAGAAAGGGGTTCTCGCAGGTATGATAACCAAGAATACACAAGGAGCAAGGCTCCTTGAATCGGCTCTGGGGAATCATAAAGGTAACTCCAATTGGGCGATCTTCGATCTGGTCGGTGGATGGCGTGGAGATGCTAGAGAACCCATTTGCTCTAATAGGTAAGAAAAAATAAGCTGGATGCAAATATGAATCCGTGATAACTTAGGTGAGATGAAAAGGAAGAAAAGCTTGACCTCTTCCTTTAGCAACTCCGTGATGACAATGATATAGTTGGCCATTCCCACAACTTTCAACTTATGATTATTGTCTCATGGAATTTGCGTGGCATCAAGGGGCGTTCTTAAGCGTGGGAAAGTGTTAGCAGCTATCAGGTCTATGAAGGCGGATGTCATCCTTCTGAAGAGCATAGGCTTCCGGACTTTGAGGCCAGGTCTATTGGCGGTTGGATTGGAGGTAATTACTCCTCCTTTAGTTGTGCGGTGAAGGAACTAAAGGAGGCACTTGTATCTTATGGAAGGGACAAGTCCAAAAAGTATCAATATCTTGGGAAGTGGTAGATGGCGGGTTGTAATTTTTTGAAACAAATAATTGTATGTGGGGCTCATCAACATTTATGCCTCTAATATACCCGGCAGAGAGGGCAGCTATGTGGAGAGAGATTGAGCTCGGATAACTCATCAAGGTTTTGGAGTTGAAAATTAGATCCTTGGAGGGGATCTGAATATGACAGATGTATGGGATCAAAAAATTGGGCTGCACAGGAATTTACTACAAGAGGAAGAAGTCACGTGGAACTCTCTTTTAAACAGCGTCGGCTTCTCCCTAATTCCGCCATCTAACGCTGCATTTTCCTGGTCTAATAAACAGAAGGGGCATGACAGAGTATACTGCTTACTAGGCGGGTTCTACATGGCTAATAGGACAACCCTCCTTCATGGACCGGATGTTATGTTGAAGGAGAGCTTGCTTTCTCGCATTCAGACCATGTGCCACAAAAGCTAGTGTTGGAGAGTATCCCTACTAAAAGAAGAGGAGGGAATGTGCCTTTCAAGTTTAATACCTCCCTACTTGGGAAGGAGGCATTCTGCAGACCCTTTAGGACTTTCCTGGCTTCTCTAACTAATACGGAATGCCTCCCTTCCATGAAGGCTTGGGTTAAAAAGATTAGCCTGATGAAAATGTGGATCAAGAAATGGGGCAAGGAGAAGTGCTTGAAATTCAAGAAGGAAAAGAATGCCGTGTATAACCTTCTAAGGGCAGTCAAGCAGGATCTGTTACTTGATCCCCATAACAGAGACAAGCAATCCTCAGAGGAGGAACTGGAAACAAAAGCCAAAGCTATTGAGGAGGAGGAAGCTAGGGGGTTGCGGTTGGTTCCCAAAACAAAATGGTGCAGCAGTGGGATCATGAAAACTCTAAGTGCTTCTTTAGAATGGCAGGGGCCAGATTAGCAGAGAACAGTATCACTTCAATTAAGGATAACTGTCAAAATATGCTTACTGACCCCGGGGGTATCAAGGCGTTTATTCGGGACAGCTTTCAGGCTCAATTCAAAGCAGACAATCTCCCATCCTCTTATCAATCCCAAATCTCTCTTTGGTTGGCCCATTGATTGGGCACATAAGATTACGTGGATGACAACCAAACTTTATTACGTCGGTAGGGGTAGAAGAGGAGATATTTAAAGTACTATGCTCTTTGGCCTCTAGTAAGTCCCCGGCCCGATGGCTTTCCTCCTCGAATTCTTTGTGGAGTTCTGGGACGCTCTTGGATCAGACTTTGTGAAGGCTGTCTGGGGGGCTTGGTCCTCTTGCTCATTACATCCAACCATAGCGGCAGGATTCATCACCTTGGTCCCAAAAGTTTCTAGAGCTCTATCATTTGGGGAGTGGCATCCCATTGCATTAACAAATGTCTTATATAAGGTAATCATGAAAGGTATCGCCAACCGTCTTAAGCCTATCTTAAACATGGTTATTGGAAGGGAGCAATCGGCTTTTACCGCGGTAGATATATTTTGGACAATTACCTAGCGGCTAGAAGGAATGCATTGAATTAGGCAGTCTACACTGCAAAGCTATTGTGTACTTATTAAGATGGATTTTAGAAAGGCCTATGACTCCCTTGGGTGGGAGGGCTGCGAGAAGTGATGAGCCACATGGGATTCAATAAGCGGTTCATCGACATCTCAATGGGAATGAACAAATTTGCCTCTGCATCTGTCTTGGTTAATGGTGAACCCTCTGGTCTCTTTGATCTCGGGGAAGGGTATTAGGGCGGGGGCTGCCGGCTTGCCCCATACCTTTTTTATTATGGCCAACCTTCTCACAAGGATGGTTAATCTCAAAGTCTCGGAAGGGGCATCGATTGGTGCAGTTTTCTTGAATCAAACCGAAAAACTCACAATCATGCAATGCGGATGACACCTTTATGTTCCTCGGTATGGCGATGGCAGCTTTCATTCCTTTAGTGAGATATTGATTCGTTTGAGGTTATATCAGGCATGGGGCTAAATGCCACCAAATGTCTTGTTTTATGGGCTTTAGAGGAGACATTGACCCTCGTGCTAATGGATTGGGCTTCCGGTCGTGGGCTGCGGGGAAACAGTTAAGCTATTAGGTTTGCCCCTTTACATCTCGAGATAATATGAAGGGTCTCTGGGCTCCTATTTTAGACAAACTTGAAAAAGGTTGGGTTATGGTCTTCTAAAGGATTATCATGGAAGGGGAAGAGTAACAGATTGCTAATGCTATTTTGGCCAGCTCTCACATATATTCCTCGTCGTTGATGGTAGCCCAGAAAGGAATATATAATCAAATACAGGTTATCATTAGAAGTTCATCTGGGGGGGTATGGCTAACGTTGCTTGGTCCGAGTTATGTAGAGATAAATGTGATGGAGGGATTGGATGTAAGGACCCTTTCACGCAGGCCCAAGCTCTGTCTGGAGAGTTTTACAAGGGGGTACATCTCCTGCTTTGGCATTTGTTAAACACTGGTTTGATCTGTGATCTGTGCAAGATTCAAGGAAAGCCATCTCTCCCTAGGGATGAACTAGGAGCCTCTTTTTGTAACTTTAAGGTGGCCCCTGGCACTTCCCCAGTCATGAGGCGTATTCTTCACGCTTGGAGGGAGGTGCAAACAGTATGCTCCCCCTTGACTATACCTCAAGAGGCTGGGAAAGCTAGTATATTCTGGAACATTCACGTATGGGAAGAGAATGGACGTCCCTTGGCATTAGTTCATCCTCGCATCTTTAAGAAATGGCGAGACTATGGGATCCTAAAATTGCAGCATCTGTGGGAAAATGATAGATGGATCTCTTGGATGGAATTTAGACTCAAAGTGCAAAGAGCAGGTGAGGGAGATAGAAACATACTGCGAAAAATTCTAGATAATGTTAAGCTTCTTTTGGGGCCACCGGTCACGAGGAAAAGTGGTCCCGCGGTGTAAGGAGACATACAATGTTGCAAGTATCTATCGGGCCCTCTCTGATGACTCTCCTCTTAAAGCAGAGGCTAGGCTTCAAGTGAATGGATGGGTGGCTAAGCTCCTCTTAGCAAACTCCCAGAAAACCTTATGCTCTAGGAGAATACAATTTTTTTAGATGGGAGGCTCTCCAAGGAGGTCTCAACACTAAAGTGAAGTTGGTCCATAGAGGAATTGTGTCCATGCACCAATGTCCTCTTGGGTGCCAAGCTAGCTTAATCTCTTTCACATCTCTTCTTCTGTCCAAAAATTATTGAATTCTGGTATTGGGTATGCCCCATTATGAGACTACATATACATCAACTTGGGTGGCTGAACGCTGTAATGATCTTGGACAGGGATTGTATTGATGCTTCCCTGGTTAGCGTGGCTCTATATGGAGACATCGGTGCGATGTCACTTTGGGGGGGGCAATCCATCTCTATTGAGAAACTTAAGAGTCTTTTCAACAAGGAAGTTGCTTTAATGGCATTGTCCCACCATAGGAAGATGGGGATGAGTTACAATAACGGATTGGACAGAATTGGTAAGATTGAAGGATTTTATAACTACTTTAAGTGCTAGTGGATGAGCTCTGAGGACCTAGACTCTCATGATAGTTCTAATGGTGGAACAATCTGAGTTTAGTGGAGAAAGCAATCTGAGTAATCGATTAGATGGGGGTCTCTACCATTATGTTGTTGTGGAAATAGGACTTTCCTTAGTACACACATCATTGATGCATAGAGAACCCGTGATAATAGCCCTAATGCTTCCCTATTTGTCCCACTGGGGACTCTCATCTTTATTATTATTATTAATAAAAAAAACACTCTTACAAAAAAAAAAAAAAAAAAAAATTTTATTTTGTGCCCACCTAAGAACAATCTCATCCGCAAAGATCTCGCCCTTAAAGATAAACAACCTCCTTCTCTTCCAAATTGACCATAAAAGCCCACCCACATGCGGATGAAAAGCTCAAGCTCGTAGTTTGGGCCAAGCATCGGGATAGATAGCAAGCAAAATTTGTTGGCTAGATCGAGATGTGCCAAATAGGGTCAACAATCAAGACCATAATCACCGGCCGCCACACAAGAAAAACAATGCTCAATACTCTCAACCCTTTGCGACATAAAGGATGAGCTCGAACTGATTATCCATTTTATGGACCAACCTGATTCTGAGGTATCTATGGATCACTTGCCACTACAAAACTACTACTTTGGGATGAAGCAGAGGCCAAAATAAATGATTTTTTGATTTTCTTTTTTGGCAAGAGGAATCTTTTTATGCTCTAGAAGATGCCGAATCTCTTTTTTGCAAACGAGCTCTTTCAAATTTTGGCTTTGAAATGGCATGTAAGGAAGTTGATGTGGCATGGGGGTATGATGACTAGGCAAAGTAAGGGTGACATGGCAAACAAGGATGGTGATGTGTCACACAACTTGGCTTAGAATATTTTTTCTAGTCAAAACTTTGGGTGAGGTGGACATGATGTGTGTGATGATGTGGAGGTTTGGTGATGATGTGGCATGATGATGTGTCACACTCATGGATTCAAACATGTATTTTGAAGATTTTTGCAAAATCAAATTTCAATGTAGTGACACGCAATGATATGACATGGCAAAAATGGGTGACATATGTGGTGACTTGGCCCCTTTAGGTGGTTGTCATAGGTCATCTTAGACATAAATGCATGAAATTTGCATTTCCTATAGGCAAATTTGACTTTGGGTGTTTCCCTTAGGAATCTTTACATTCTCTCCCTTTTGACTTATAGGAAGAGGGAGTTGATGTTTGACCATATGTTTGACCAAGCCAAGTGGAGTTTTTGTGCTTTGAATGATATGGCAATGGTATGGTGGGTGTGTGGAATGTGAATGACATGCAAAGGGAAGTTTTGACAAAAAAAAAATTTCAAGGCCAAATTTGACTTGGAGATGAGGTGTAGGCATGGAACTAGAGATGTCATGAGCATTATATCTTGCAAAGGGTAAGGAGGATGTGGATGGAAATCAAAGGGTGCAATCATGCCAAGAACCCAAATGATGCTATCACATACCAAAAAATCTTCAAGGGGTCTTCAATCCTTCAAACTTTGCTTGATTCTCCTTCATGCCTTGCTTGTGTGACCTTGGTCAAATGTCCTCACCTTGCTCTTCAAGTCTTCAAAGTGTGCAAGTATGGATTCTCCTTGTATCTCTAAATTCAGATCAAAGTGTGAGAATAAGTATGAGAAATGTGCCTTGCTCTTCCATGTTGCCATAGCATGGCAAAAGACTCCTCCCATGGAAGAAGAGGGACGCCGCTGAAAGACGAGGCCCCTTCTTTTTTGTTCCTTTTTTTAATATAAATGTCCAATGACGTTTGATGGTTTTTTTTTCTTTCACTTTATTTATGCTAAAGTTTTCTAATCAATGAATGCGTTTTGTTTTTTGCATGTACACTCCTAACAAAATGTGTTGCTCTTGCAAAACGATTTTCGCACCTCGTAGACATTTTAGGTAAGAATTTGAGTTTGAATAGGAGAACAAAATTTTAATGTTTTATTTAGGTTAAAGAAAAACTTGGGGAGACTTGGGCAAGGGCATGGTCGACTCCACCTTGAGTGGAGGGGACTAGATGTTCCGGATCCAAGCTCACCATTTACTCTTGTAATTTTGTTGATTAATGTATGTAGTTTAGAAAAAATTGGGGAGACTTGGACAAGGACATGGTCGACTCCGCCTTGAGTGGAGGGGACTAGGTGTTCGGGGTCCAAGCTCACCGCCTACTCTTGTTTATTTGTTTATTAATGTATTAATAAATAGGAATCTTTACGGGATTGGACAAGGGCATGGTCGGCTCCACCTTGAGTGAAGAGGACTTGGTGTACCGGGTCCATTCTCTATTTAATTTATTACCTTCACCAACGGCTTGGACAAGGGCATGGTTGGCTCCACCTTGAGTGGAGAGGACCGGATGTGCCGGGTCCATAGCACCTCCTTTTTTATATCTTGTTTGTTTCTTCAAATTTTAAACAAAAGGGAAAAATAAAAGGTTGGGTTAGTTAGGGGTTTGAAAAAATCGCATTATTGATTTTCGGGTTCCTAGTTAAGAATGCTGTTTTTTTTTTTAAATGTTAGGGCCGATGTCAAAGAAACACTAATATGGGGTGGTTAAGTACAAGAAAAAATTTCAGTAACTGGTTTTTAAAATAAATTTAAGAGGGAAATTAACTATTAAGAAAGTAGTTAAAGATTCATAATGAAGGTTTGAAAAAAGTCACAAAGCACGATTAATTAATCTAAATTGGTTTGTAGGTATGGCCCCAAATGTGAAGACACAGATACTTAATGAGATTAGACGCGTGTTCATAAATGAGATTTGTGCTAACGAAAGTCCCAACCGAGAGATGCAAACTGGCCAACGTGTCGACCATTTTGTCAGACATATCAAAAGGAAGTGCCAATTTGAGTTAGCACCAAAATGGCCAGGCCAGGAGGAAATGTTGACTTCTCTCCTTGACACACATGTAAAGTCAATGATTGGAAATCCCATGGACGAACTCAAGACATGTTTGAAGCATTCAGTGCAGCTTAAAAGTCCCAATGCTGAGGCTCATGTGAAGGAATCAGGGATAGGTTCAATATCAGACGCTTTATACTAATACATATGAATTGTATGATACGACACATATTTGCCGTATAAAACATAAAAAATACGGCAAAAAAAAATTCCGGCGTCAGAAGATTTTCGCGTACGCGAAAACAACGTGAAAGCGTACGCGAAAATTTTTTCGCGTACGCGAACGCAAAAAAAAAAAAAAAAAAAAAAGTCGGCCTGAACTAGGAAACCTAGACCAGACATTTACCTCGGTCAATCCCTTGGTAATATTATCATCCTATAACTATAATGAGCACTTCTAGCCTAGTATCCTTTACCCCCTTAACCTCAAATTTTTATACATCTGCTCAACTAGCCATTTTAGACATATAGACAATTTGGCATTTTATTTCAACAATGGAATCATATGCACTATCTAATAAAAAATCTTTCCCATATTTTAAGTAGGGCATAGCCATAAATTTATGCTCACCAAACCAAGTTCTTTAAGAAAATTATCAACAAATCACAACTTGTCTTTAAATCAAGATATATCCTTCAACTCTAAATTTCCTTCTATAATGTTTTATGTTTGAAATTCGAAATATAGAAGCATTCTAGAAACAAGATAAACATTTATAACCGCCACCCGCTTATGTCATGTCGATGCAATCGGGCGACACCAAGATTGTATAGACTCTTCCGAATCCCCATCATTCTTCCAGCCAAATCCAACTACAAAAGCAAAGGGAACAATGGGAAGAAAATCCCGTGCACTGGCAGCTCATTCAATACCCCGCGTGAAAAAAAATCCAGATCGGGCAAGGCCAAAAAGGTACATTGGGATTTTCAGTTCATCACCGATTACCCATTGTGCCTCTTGCCCTTCTAGTTAGAAATAACTAAAAGAATGTAAGGAGAAATCATATGCAACCGCTAAACACATGTCAATTACAAATGCCTTTTAAACACATGTCAATTTCTAATAATCACGATAAATGTTAGTCCAAATTGGGCATAAAGATAAATACAAAGAAAGATATATTAAACCAACTAGGTTATGTGGAGCAATCTGCTACCCTATACAAGTTCATCTCAAAGGCTCTATCTCGAGCCTATCAATAAATAAACAAACACTTTATGAATGTCCTAAAAACTCTTAAGACAAGATCATAACTACTTTAGTCAGCAGTATGCAACTAAGTTGTTTATTAATAAATTGAGTATCTAGGATCTCTACAAAATTTAAACCAGTGTTTAAACCAGAATCTGCATTTTTGTAGAGCTTTTAAGTAAAGTGTGGCATCTAACCTCTACATTCAAAGATGCAAATCCTGAAACAATGTTTGCAAAGCACGAGCATATGCTTACTTAGAGATAGTAAAGGAACAACAAGAATGGTCTATCTTAAGCACAAAACCTGTTCATATGTGGCTTTTTATCTTTCCAAGCTCCATCATTAGCGTAGAGTTTTACATCAACGTAAGACCCTGCTATAGCCAAATGTATCAGTGCAACCTCCTTCAAGTGTCTTCTGATCAATAAGCATCCGATTATGTTTCCTGTACACAGAGAGGGCAAGTGACAGAATATGAATGATATTATGCAAGAACCTCTGTTCAGGCAAAACTGACAATGGATTTGAAAAGAAAGTAAGATAACCTTAAGATCAAATACAGTAGCAAATCTAGATTTCCAAAATATACAGATCTGAGTATTATTTCAAATTTGCATTCGCCCAGAATATCTGTTTGCATTCGGGAAACATATCCACCTTCACCTTCTGGAACATATCCGCCTTATGCACTGGCCTCTACAAGCCGGCTTTAGGGTATTCGGCCACATCACTTGCATCTCGCTTGCATCTGGATGCCCTATTTTGTTAGAGACACGTTTTTCTCTTTTTTCCAAAAACCCATTTGGAAAATCCATATCAAAATTACAACATGCAAATATGCCAAAATTATGGTAAAAGTGAGATAGGAAATCCATGTCTTACAAACCCTATAGGCATTCTCAAAAGAACGATTTGAGTTAGTAAAAGTTACATGCACCATTTGCATGTTAACCTCCACATGTCCAACATGCATTTAAAACAAGTGCATGCATACATTTTAGTATAATGTACACGTGGACTATGGCCCTTGAATTTACCAAAATGTGAACTTGCACTCCAAGGTAATTCCTTATTGAATAATATTAGAAAGAAACCCATTACACTTTTCTAAGTTCATCATTTGACTTGCATAATAATATCCCATATCAAGAAATTTGGAATAAGCAAACATAGCTTCCTAGATGACCTTTGCACATGAATATACCCAAAGGGGAGCATGCACTCAGAGGTGCATGTTGCTCAGTCGCTCAGCCAAACATGCCTTGATCAGTTGCACAGCCAACAAAATTGCCACTTCTTCAATGGTTAAACATGCAATTCAAAGGTAGAATTGAACATTCGCAATGGTGAATATGCAATACTTCAATAAAAAAAAACCCTACCACCTACCGTGGAATGCGGGTTAACACACCTTAATTCTATGATACTATGGCCATGGGGTTGGCAAACCCCCACTGCCACAGCAGGGGTTAAACCACATCCCATATATATTAGCATATAATTAAACACATCCAAAACATACCTTGATTATTTTGGATTCAAGAAATACAATATACACTGTATAGCCACCTGGCATATGTACAACGAAGGCCATGTAAGTATAATTTTGATTCAAGAAATACAATATACATTGTCCGCCAATCCGCATATGTACAAAGATAAGGCCAATCGCATAAGTATAATGTTTGACCCATCGCCTTACATATTATTTTGTCCTTGCCATTATTGTCTTAAAGCCTCATCTCATAATTTAAAGCATAAGAAAATTATAGATTTAGAATATACCTTGATTATTGAGTTTTCAGATACTGCAAGCAGCACTGTCTTATTGATATAATTTGTGTAGCCAAATAGCATAAGTATGGTAAGCCTAATGGCCAACATTCTTTTTGTCTGCATTTTTTAGTTTGTCTAATTTCATCTTATCCTTATCATTATCCATGAGTTTCCTCAAAATAGTTTCCCGAGCTCATCATTCTAAGTTTGAAGTATTATCTTCTATTCCTTATCTTCAAAAATCGCATCCTCAAGTACATAAAATCTTTTAGAATATTTCAAGCATTCATATTTTTACAATTTTTATCATCTAAGGTCATATGAAGCATCGCCTCGATATCAATATTTTTCCTAAGTAGCAACATAGGATTTTACATAAAGCACTCATTCAAATAGCTACGGTAAAGGACAACATTGATATCTCCAATCTAATGAAGTGTCTAAAAAAGCCGGCTTGAACTAGGAAACCTAGACTGCACATTTACCCCTGGCCAATCCCTTGGTAACATTATCATCCTATAACTAGAATGAGCACTTCTAGCCTAGTATCCTTTACCCCTTTAACCTCAAATTTTATACATCCGTTCAACTAGCCATTTCTGTACATATAGACAATTTGGCATTTTTATTTCAACAATTGAATCATATGCACTATGAGAATAAAAACTCTTTCCCATATTTTAAGTAGGACATAGCCATAAATTTATGCTCAGTCATGAGTATTTTAGGTCACAACCTAAAATGAATTCCATTAGACTATCAACAAATCACAACTTGTCTTTAAATCTGAAGATAGATCCTTCAACTCTAAATTTCCTTCAATAATGTTTTATGTTTGAAATTCAGAAATATAGAAGCATTCTAGAAACAAGATAAACATTTATAACCAGTTTTCGCTCTGTTTATGTCATGTCGATGCACTGGCTGACACCAAGATTGTATAGACTCTTCCGAATCCCCATCATTCTTCCAGCCAAATCCAACTACAAAAGCAAAGGGAACAATGGGAAGAAAATCCCGCACTGCCAATCAATCAATACCCCTCCAGCCACATACAAGCGTGAAACGGTATCAGGGCAAGGGCCAAAAGGTACATTGGGATTTTCAGTTCATCACCGACACCATTGTGCCTCTTGCCCTTCTAGTTAGAAATAACTAAAAGAATGTAAGGAGAAATCATATGCAAATCGCTTAAACACATGTCAATTACAAATGCCTAAACACATGTCAATTTCTAATATCATATAATCATAGTCCAAATTTTGGATATAAAGATAAATACAAAGAAAGATATATTAAACCAACTAGGTTTTGTGGAGCAATCTGCTACCCTATACAAGTCTATCTGAAAGGCTCTATCTGAGCCTATCAATAAATAAACAAACACTTTATGAATGTCTTAAAAACTCTTAAGACAAGATCATAACTACTTCAGTCAGCAGTATGCAACTAAGGTGTTTATTAATAAATTGAGCATCTAGGATCTCTACAAAATTTAAACCGGAGTTTAAACCAGAATCTGCATTTTTGGAGAGCTTTTAAGTAAAGTGTGGCATTTAACCCCTATATTCAGAGATGCAAATCCCGAAACAATGTTTGCAAAGCACGAGCATATGCTTACTTAGAGATAGTAAAAGAACAACAAGAATGGTCTATCTTAAGCACAAAACCTGTTCATATGTGGCTTTTTATCTTTCCAAGCTCCATCATTACAGTAGACTTTTATATCAAGGTAAGACCCTGCTATAGCCAGATGTATCAGTGCAGCCTCCTTCAAGTGTCTTCTGATCAATAAGCATCCGATTATGTTTCCTGTACACAGAGATGGCAAGTGACAGAATATGAATGATATTATGCAAGAACCTCTGTTCAGGCAAAACTGACAATGGATTTGAAAAGAAAGTAAGATAACCTTAAGATCAAATACAGTGGCAAAACTAGATTTCCAAGATACAGATTAGAGTATTATTTCAGATTTGCATTCGCCCAGCATATCTGTTGTTTGCATTCGCAGAACACATCCACCTTCTAGAACATATCCGCCTTATGCACTGGCCGCTATCAAGCGGACTTTAGGGTATTCGGCCACATCACTTGCATCTGGATGCCCTATTCTGTTAGAGACACAATTTTTTCTTTTTTACCGAAAACCCATTTGGAAAATCCATACCAAAATTACAAAAAGCCAAAATCATGGTAAAAGTGAGATAGGAAATCCATGTCTTACAAAACCCCATAGGCATTCTCAAAAGAACGATTTGAGTTAGTAAAAGTTACATGCACCATTTGCATGTTAACCTCCACATGTCCAACATGCATTTAAAACAAGTGCATGCATATATTTTAGTATATTGTACACGTGGACTATGGCCCTTGAATTTACCAAAATGTGAACTTCCACCCAAGGTAATTACCTTTTGAATGACCATTAACATAATATTAGAAACCCATTACACTTTCTAAGTTCATCATTAGACTTGGATAATAATATCCCATGTCAAGAAATTTGGAATAAGCAAATATAGCTTCCTAGATGACCTTTTGCACTTGAATATACCCAAAGGGGAGCATGCACTCGTGAGGTGCATGTTGCTCATTGCTCAAATAAACATGCCTTGCCTCAAGATAATTACTATACCAACAAAATTGCCTTTATCACAAATTGCAATGCCCAACAAAATTGCCACTTCTCAATGGTTAAACATGCAATTCAAAGGTAGTATTGAATATTCGCAATGGTGAATATCCAATACTTCAATAAAAAAAACCCTACCACCTATCGTGGAATGCGGGTTAACACACCTTAATTCTATGATACTATGGCCATGGGGTTGGCAAACCCCCATCGCCACAAAGTTGTTAAAACCACATCCCATATATATTAGCATATAATTAACCACATCCAAAACATACCTAGATTATTTTGGATTCAAGAAATACAATATATACAATCCCCAGATAGCCACCTGGCATATGTACAACGTAAGGCCAACTGGCATAAGTATAATTTTGGATTCAAGAAATACAATATACACTGTATAGCCACCTGGCATATGTACAGCATAAGGCCAACTGGCATAAGTATAATGTTTGACCTACTGGCCGAACATATCATTTTGTCCTTGCCATTATTGTCTTAAAGCCTCATCTCATAATTTAAAGCATAAGAAAATTATAGATTTAGAACATACCTTGATTATTAAGTTTTCAGATACTGCAAGAAACACTGTCGTATTGATATAATTTGTGTAGCCAAATAGCCTAAGTATGGTAAGCCTAATGGCCAACATTCTTTTTGTCAGCATTTTTTGGTTTGTCTAATTTCATCTTATCCTTATCATTATCCATGAGTTTCCTGAAAATAGTTTCCCGAGCTCATCATTCTAAGTTTGAAGTATTATCTTCTATTCCTTATCTTCAGCAACTGCATCCTGAAGTACATAAAATCTTTAGAATATTTCAAGCATTCATATTTACAATTTTTATCATCTAAGGTCATATGAAGCATACTGCCTGGTATCAATATTTTTCCTAAGTAGCAACATAGGATTTTACATAAAGCACTCATTCAAATAGCTACTGTGGTAAAGGACAACATTGATATCTCCAATCTAATGAAGTGTCTAAAAAAAAGCCTACTTGAACTAGGAAACCTAGACTCTACATTTACCTCTACCAATCCCTTGGTAACATTATCATCCTATAACTAGAATGAGCACTTCTAGCCTAGTATCCTTTACCCCTTAACCTCAGCTTATACATCTGTTCAACTAGCCATTTCTGTACATATAGACAATTTGGCATTTTTATTTCAACAATGGAATCATATGCACTATCGGAATAAAAAATCTTTCCCATATTTTAAGTAGGGCATAGCCATAAATTTATGCTCACCAAACTGCCTTGCAAATTATCAACAAATCACAACTTGTCTTTAAATCTGAAGATATATCCTTCAACTCTAAATTTCCTTCTATAATGTTTTATGTTTGAAATTCAGAAATATAGAAGCATTCTAGAAACAAGATAAACATTTATAACCGCCAGCCTGCTTATGTCATGTCGATGCAATCGGCCGACACCAAGATTGTACAGACTCTTCCTCAATCCCCATCATTCTTTCAAATAAATCCAACTACAAAAGCAAAGGAACAATGGGAAGAAAATCCCGCACTGCAGCCATTCAATACCCCGTTAGCGTGGAAATCCAGATCGTGGCAAGGGCCAAAAGGTACATTGGGATTTTCTACCATCACCGACCCATTGTGCCTCTTGCCTTCTAGTTAGAAATAACTAAAAGAATGTAAGGAGAAATCATATGCAACCGCTTAAACACATGTCAATTACAAATGCCTTAAACACATGTCAATTTCTAATAATGATAACCAAGTAGTCCAAATTTTGGGTATAAAGATAAATACAAAGAAGATATATTAAACCAACTAGGTTATGTGGAGCAATCTGCCACCCATACAAGTCTATCTCAGAAGGCTCTATCCGAGCCTATCAATAAATAAACAAACACTTTATGAATGTCCTAAAAACTCTTAAGACAAGATCATAACTACTTCCGCCAGTGATGCAACTAAGGTGTTTATTAATAAATTGAGCATCTAGGATCTACAAAATTTAAACCGACATCGCCTCAATTCTAGGATCTCTACAAAATTTAAACCCATCAAGATAGGTGGAATGAATTGCAAAAGCACGATGACGCTTCGAAGAATGGGAGGTTCGCTAAAAGAGCCGCTCAACGGCGTAGGACAAGGTACCTACTATGAACCTGCTTGGCATAGTCATACATACCCTTCTAATATCTTAGGCCCATTCCCGAGGAGGAGGAGATAGTACCACTAATTTAAAGAGCATCGACCGCCGCTCACGTTCCCATGGACATCTTTCCTCTTCAAGCTCTATTAAAGATCATGCACAACCTGTGCGTCAACATGTCTTTGAGTATAAGTGAGTTCATCTTGAATTATGCCATTTTTTGTTCACTAACACATATTCATATGTCTTAACCCTGTAGTCGTATGTTGAGTGTAGTCCTTCCACGAAGACGCCGCGCAAGACCACTGAAGATGGCAAGCTTTTTTGGTCTTATGTTAATAATATCACGAATAACATTTGCCATAACGTCCACAAGGGTAAATGGAATTCGAGATGCTTTGATGCAGAAAAAGAGGCGATCAAAGCGTCGTTAGAAGAAGAATATCCTGAGCTCAAGTCAGGAGACATCTCATGGAGGGAGGCTGTAAAACATTGTGGTCAGCATGTTAAAGCTACCAGGCATTAGGCTCCTTCGTTCTTCATGATGACCACCATCGTACTCATGTTTGATTTATATTTTGCAGAGGTAATCAGAAGAAGCAGCTGATAGGATTGGCAGAAGCTGCGGGAGACTCGATAGAAATAGTGGTAAAACCTCTAGGGTGGACTGATGAGGCATTTGAAGTACATCATTTCCAATGCTTCCCATGAGTTGTATAACTAGATGATGCCACGTGGACTAAGACCTCAGGTTGGCAAAGGTTTGAAGGCCAACATAATGTCAAAGAAAGGGTAGATAGAATCAAGGCTGCCTTTGAAGGCGAGGTAGGTATGAAAGAAAGTGGCATCTATAGTGCCAATAAGACTGGGTCTGGCAGTTATGAGGGCACTATTAACCTATTTGTAAGTATAAATTTGGTTTATACTAACATTGAATACTAACATTAGTTTTGGGTGCTCATGCTCACCGTGAGGATATTGTTCAAGAGAAATATTGGTAAAGATGAACGCTTAAAGGGCCTTCAAGAAAGGTAATCGTGGCAGCCATCCAATACGACTATCGCGCGCGAAACCGGGCTAGGTATGTATCATTCACTACATAATTATTTTTCGCTACAACGACCTAATTGTTGCGATATATTATAATACGTAGATGAAGACGAAGATCGGTTAAGACGATGCCGATCGCTTCGAATTGAGCACAAGAACAATTAAAGACTTCGTTTTTTGTTATAATACTTTTAAATATTTTAATTTGTGGTGAATTGACTCAATGTATTTTATAATGTGCAAATTATTTTTTTAATTGAAGGCGAGTAATGTGCAAATTATATCGTGGAAATATATTAATTGAATTTAATGTAAATTTTTATGCTTAGTTTCTAGTTTTTGGGATTTTTTAATGATTAATTAGTCTTTCTATGATTATTTATTTTAAAATTTTTATACTCAATTCTAATTTTCTAATTTTTTTATTATAAATGTATTTTATTACTAATTATTTAATATTTGTTAAATATTAAATATTAATGCTTATTTAATATTATATTGAATACTAGTATTTAATCAAGATTTTTCTTTTTATTTTTCTAATTTTTTTTTTTTTTTCATAATTCTGGACGATGTCGCTTAACGACGCCATCACGCGGCCGCCCACGCCACCGACCCCGACATGTCGTGGGACGCCACACCTACAAATCACATCGTATCTAATTCGGTTTGGGACACGCTGCACGTTGTTTTAACGACGCGGACATGTTTAGTACGTGGTGACTTGACATGGCCTACTCATCGTTGAACCACCCTACTAACGCAAGGTCGCCACGCCAAAGATCCGCTACCGGCACTAGTACAGCATGGCACCCACTTGTCCGGAGATTATCGCTTAACGACGTTTGCCACGCCGAAACGCCACGCGGCGTCATGGCCCGACAACCGCCGACCGAACGCATTCGTGGCAAGGCTATCGCGAACGTTAACAATCGTTAAACGACGTTTAATGCCGATCCATGCCGTGATTGCGACATGCTTAACTACCGACTGAGACGACATTTAACGATGTTCGCACGCCGTTATAAAGGCCGATAACGAAGTTTATCCGCTGCTTAACGACGACTAAACGACATCCGGACGCTTCTTATAGACGCCGATGTATGCACAATATTTTTGTAGTGCATGCACCACCATCACCACCACCACCACTACCCTCCCTCCCCACTCCACTCGCCTTCTTTGGAATCATTGGGTTGTCGCTCTTTGATTAGCACCTTCCCTATGATCTAACCTCGCCCCACGCTTTCCTTCCCTCTTTCCATTTTGCTACCACCTCTTTGCCTTCCCCTCTTCTTCTAAACCGCTCCGCTCCTCTTCTTGTTGTTCCCGGCTGCTGGGGTTGCTCTTGCTCTTCTCTTCTTGAAGGGGATCCCACAAATTATGTTTTGGTCGAGCTCTATGGTGATTCACCCTAAGTGTTGGGTGGGCTGCCCTTCCATAGAGTGGTACCTACTCATCGATGAGCTAGAGCTGCCCAGTTCTTCGTCTGGTCTAGGTCGCAAGACTTAGGAATCTGCTTGTCGCTACCCACCCATCAATTTGCAATGTTTACATCGATCTACAGCCTCCTAACTTTCCTCAGCTTTGTTTGGTCCGTACCATGTCTTGTAGATTAGAAAATTGATTAATTTTTCCAAATCTTTTGAGAAGTTGCTAGAAGGTGATTTAGGACCAAATTAGGAAAAGAGATTAAAAATAGGGTTTAAAAAGGCAAGACACTCACACATGTGGGAGAATATTCTGATTTTATGAGATTATTACTATTTTTAGCCACCCCTAATTAAGGGTGACCCCCTTCCCCAATTTTGATCTTAATTGTTTCTATAATTTTTAGGCTACCAATTATAAATTTATGTCGATCCCACCGATCGTCGATTTGTCCCATTTGACAATTTTTAACCCATTTCGCATGGAATCATAGTATTCATATATATTTTTCATACCAATATTCATTCGACTCAATTATTCTTCCCTCTCCACGCCTACAACTTAGTCTAGTTTATGACCTTGCTAATGGGAAAAATAATTTACGCCCACTTTCGAGGTTCAAGATCGGAATCCTCATTCTTGATCCTTCACTGAGCTAGTTAGCTACCTATTTAGGATCATATAGCCAGTGCTTGATCTTGGTCAACTAAGATCATTGCTCGGATACCATTGTGACGTTCCCGCAGATAATATATGATGCCCCCGCTATGTGGGTGCCAAATCCACTTCATAGACTCCATAGCCAAAGGGCTCTATACACGAACCCGATATGATAGGAACTAAGGGGTGTAAATGCACCAACATCATATATCTACATAACATGATAAATGACAAGAATAACATCTAATTCTAATCATATGCATCTAACTTACAGCTTAAGGTTCATTTATTAGAGTTCATAATCCGAACCAAATTTTGAAACTATTAGTTTAAGAAAACTCGTTGACATAGTCTTATTGGACCCAACGAGTGGCATCATGTTTTCCATCAGATTGATCATTAACAACAAAAGTCTAACCGATGAGATATAGTCTCTATCGGCCATACTAATATATATTATTGCTACAAATGTGTAACAATCTTCCCATGTTGCTAACATATCTCGCTTTCTAATATGTCATTCATCACACTCCATATAAGTAACACAGGTTTTTGTACACATCCAAACAATCATGGACTACGCTACATGGCTATGTTGGGTTCCTCAACCCTATTTCTTTGGTGCATTGCTTCCTTATGGATCGCCTTAAACCTCAAGAAAAGTTCCTTAAAAGGCTACGGGTTGGTTGTTCTAAATACTGCTCGCCACCACCTCCACCATTGTGCGGATTTGGTATGGATTATTTTCTATGATAAGATGTAAGTTAGCCATTTATTTTTAACATTCTAATAAATATTTTAAATGTAGCGTGTAAAGATAGTCCTTTTTTTTTCATATGCCCGTGTTCATCCCCAGGGTTATGGGCGTGTCTTCTCAAGAAGAAGAAAAATGGCATGACAAGCAAGACGAAGAGCGGAAACCGAGATATCATCAAGGCACCCACCACAAGATAGGTGGGATGAATTGCAAAGCACGATGACGTCAAGAATGGGAGGTTGCTGAAAAGAGCCGTTCAACGGCAGGACGAGGTGCGACTATGAACCCGCCCAACATGTTCATACACTCTTCCCAATATCTTAGCCCATTCCCCGAGGAGGAGGAGATAGTACCTCAATTTAAAGAGCATCGACTGTTGTTCACGCTCCCATGGACGCCTCTTTCCTCTTCTAAGCTCTATTAAAGATCATGCACAACCTGCACGTCAACATGTCTTTGAGTATAAGTGAGTTCATCTTGAATTATGCCATTTTTGTTCACTAACACATATCTATATGTCTTAACCTCGTAGTCGTGATAAGTTGAGTGTAGTCCTTCCAAGTATGATTTCATTAATTGGAGAAATAACGCCAATTTGGGGTTTTAAGCACCCTAATTTGCTCAAGCATAAGGGCAAAAAGTATGCTAGTGGGTATCAAATAAACGCGATGAAAAGATGACAAAGACCCAAAGACTTTCCAAAGACTTTTTTTTTTTTCATAATCCCATGCAATTCGATATCATGCAAAATTTCGGGGCCTAATTTGGGATATTGAGGAGTGAGCCCAATTAGTAATTTCGTTAAAGCAGCCCAAATTAAACTATGGGGGCTTTTCGACAATTTTGGTAAAAGGGATATTGTGTGAGCAGAACAAAACCATTTCTTAATTCAGCCCAAATTAAATTTCGTCAGTGGGGCACTTCAGATTTTCATAATCAGCCATGCACCACTTAATATCCTCGTGCAAAATTTAGGAACCCTAATTTTCAATGGGACAAACCATTTCATGTCCATGTTGATGTTTTGGGAAAAACTGCGATTGGGTATTAGCTCAGAGTATGCCATCCGGGACAAGCCCATCGAGATCGGCAAATAAAACTCGTCTGCTGGGCGCAACTATTCGGCCACGCGGAAAGGGAAGCCCTTGGCCTTGTCTTTTGTGTACAACGCTTTGACACACTATCTTCTTGGTAGTCAAATTAGGCTTTTATGTGGATCATCGTCTTCTATATTTAATCAATAAGCCCGAGCCCCCACGGGCGGGTGCTCGATGGATATTGATATTGCAAGGTTTGCCCCTTTTGAAATTATTCACAAAAGCGGGGCCAGCTCACGGTCCCAAACTATCTTTTCAACATACACACGGATGATCCCTGGAAGGAGTTCCGCGATGCCCTTGGGATGCTCAAGCTGTTCTTTGATCCGCTGCTGCGCCTCATTGGTACCGACTATCAGCTTTCTCCTCGCGAGCACTCCGTCAAGTGACTACGCTCTCTCGAAGACAACACGCGCAAACAGCAATTCCTTGGCGAGTGCGAGATTATCACGATGGTTGCTGGCCATCTCTCTATAAATGTGGCAAGACAATGTGCTCGACGATGTGTTCTTCCTCAAAGTCCACGTCTAGTCAAACAAGCCCACGAAGGACTTGGCGGTGGTCATTTCGGTGGAGACAACCACGAGGAAACTCCTCCGCTATTTGGGTATTCTTTACGGCGCTTTCAAGATGCTCACAAATACACTGCGCGCCGTGTGATGTTTGTCGAGCTTAGTAGACCCGACCCGTGGCAGCTACGCGCTCACGCCAATATGCGCCTCTCCCTTTGCCAAATGGGGTATAGTTTTGTTAGTCCCATGGACCCGCAAGCAACACTAGGGCCGCTACATTCTAGTCTTCACGGACTATCTGACCAAATGGGCTGAGCGTGTGCTCTACTGTTTCTTTCACGGTACTTCAAATCGGCTAAAGGTTCTCTACAAGAACATCATCCGCCTTGATTTGGATGTCCCTTAGAAATAGTTAGTGATCGTGGAGTTCATTCATCAATCACACTATTGCTGAACTCACTAACTATACGCACATTCATCACGAGAAAAAGCCGCATGCTTACTATCCAGTGGTAATGGCTTGGCTGAAAGCACAAACAAGGTGCTTATCCACATTACGAAGAAGATTTGTGATCCTACAAGAAAAGATTGGCAAGATAAGTTACCTCTGTTTTATGGACTTACAATACAACATACAAAGTAAAATTTGGTCAAACACCTTTTTCGACTTGTGTATGGCCAAGAGGCTCTTATGCCTTTTTGAGTTCATTTTACCCTCACTCAAATTTCATTAGCAGCGAACATAATCCATCAGAGCTTTGCAGAGCAGGTTTATCAAGCTGGAACAAGCTGGATGAACCCGAAGAGATGCTTTTCTTGGCTTCAACAAGGCAAACAACTACAAAAACAATGGCATGACAAACACATCAAAAACAAAACTTTTCAAATTGGCGACTTAGTTCTTCTTTCTACGACTTCGAGATATCAACAACATCTGGCAAACTCAACTCGGATAAACAGGACCATACAAAATTTCCGAGATACCACATCACAGAGTTTTACAATTACAAGAATTGGATGGCCTCCATTTCCTACATTAGTCAATGGATTTAGACTCAAGGGAATTTCAAACCCTATTTCTGCAGAATCCTTAGCTCAAGAACAAAATTTACAACAAGATACCACTTGTACAAATTTATGAAACACTTTTTCTATTATGTACAAAATTGCGAAGGCTACAATTCAGCTGTGGGATTTTTCACCGAAAAAGTCCTAAACTAAACAAAATTGGAAAACCCTATCATCTTTGCTACTTTCGCCCTTTACTCTTGAGGGGCACTCCACTCGGAGGATCGCGGAAAGCCCACAATTGCGACCACTCCATTTCAGGCAGTCACCTCGGTGATCGAGTTTATCTGGGTTGGCCCTGCCTCGAACCAAGGATCCATAGGAATCGGCCGATTCCCTCGGGCGCCCACCGTCGGCGTCGTCCATCTTGCATGTAATCGATCGGTCGGAGCTCATTGGGACATTTGTTATCCGGAGTTCTCCATCATCTTCAATTTTGGTTCTTCTCGTAGACCCAACTTCCAATTTGTAGGCGAATACCAACCTAAGCATTTTATTCACGAAAGGTCACCTCCACGGATATTCCAGTAATCATTTCCCCACGATATTTTTGTACACGCACACTTTTAAACTCCTCTTTTAATATTGACAAGCTGCCCGTGATTAATGCAAATCATGCATTAAAGTTTATTCTCCGCAGGAACTCTCCGCATCTTAGTGCGAAGGGCATCTCTTGAGATTCTCCATCGTCCGCGATCTTTAGACCCGTGTCTCCCGCGACTCTATAAAAAAAAAAAAAAAACCGCTTCCCAACCGTCTTCCACTCCTCACTTTTCTCCTTACTCCTCATCGCCCAGGCTTATTACTCCGGCTGACCTCGACCTTCAAGATGGCTTCTACCTCAAGAACTCAACACTCAGCCTTGTTGCACAATGGATCAGTAGCGGTTCGAAAATATCAAGTTACGTTTCTTCATCTTGCACCAGCTCTACATCACGGCATCACCTATAACCTCACGGTGAGTTAGGATTGTTTCATTTCTTACTGCTTGAGGAACTCCAACTCCAAGAACAAATTCACGACCAATTTGTGGCTAACTTTGGTGAGAAGATGGATATCACCTCCCAAGTCGATGGAAACCCTATACTCCTAAACCCTCAAACCATAGCCTCTGCCTTTTCTCTACAATCCATGGTAATGCCTTGTCTTACCTTGACATTGGTAAATATGATATTTCAAATTAACTCTATTCCTTATAATCTTTGCTAAACCAAGTTGTCCACCTTTCCAAAGCAACATGATGCCTTTACCAAGTTTCTTTGGAGGAAATTTTTAGGTTACTCCATGAAGAATACCTCTATTGTGATGTTTTCTACCATACATGCTATATCCTCACCAACACCAGCGAAACAATCAATTGGACTCAACTCACGTATCGGCGGAGATTTCAGAGGAACTTAGCGAGACTTCGAGAAAAAAATCTAACTCTTCCCGGTTGCCCCATGGGAGCCCTTCCGAGCTTTCATTAATCATCAGACCCCACGGCATGCATCATGCCCCCTTCTCCACCAAGCCAACATCCGACCTTATTGATGCTTTGAAGGTCTTCAACCAAACTCTCCTCCTTCTCATACCATCAATCTCAGCACCCAACTCGGACGAAAAAATTCCACAACCACCGTCTCCACCTCCACCGTAAATTCCAATTCTCTAAAACTATTCCTACATTGATAACCAACCACGATTAACCTTATTGCAACAATTCCACTTTCAGACTCAGCGACCTTGACAAAAACAACAGCGGCACAACAAAACTCCCATTGATCTCACGAGTACTCACGGACACTCCACGGCAATGACCAGGATCTATAAACAAAGGGTGACGGATCAAAGCCATCCATCCACCTCCTCACCGCAGAGTGGATACCTCTGATGAAGGCATCCTCGGTACCTTGATGCCCTCCCGTGATCATCACGAGAACTTCGCCGCCGACCACGGGCCGCGACCTGAGTCAGTGGACCAACTCCAAGCCAAGTCATCTCACCGAAGGCGGTTTGGGCGTATGAGGCCCGGAAAGAAGCCTTGCACAAATCAATTCATGATCCATAGAAACCCTTCATCAATCCCGCAAATTGTCAAAAAGGAACTCAAGGGTCCTCAAACAAAACGACACCAAGTACAGATCTCTTGAGACACGCTACAACAATCTGGTCGTCCTGAATAATTACTACTCTGACCGAGAACAGCACACTTCGTACAGCCAACGATGCTTGAGTCCAAGTCCGACTTTCGAAACCACCTTGCCGAATAAGGATGCTCACATGCATCTCTCAAAGGCAAGTTAGACCAGCTCACGGCAACACAGCTGCGGATGCTCTTGAAATAAACTGCCTCAAAGCGGACTTGCCAAGCCACTCGGAGCTTCAAGCTCCTCGTTCCCAACTTCTCAGGCAAGTCGGGCACCTCACCGCCGGAAGTCGGGCGCGGACCGGTCTCAGAGGCAACAAGATATCATTGCGAGATTACAAGATCACGGCTTCCGGATAGTAAATGACGGATGATGATCACGAGAAGAAAAAGCGGGGAACAAACCTATCAGCTTGCATACCTTTATTCCCTGGACTATCCGGCTTGACCCGGTTACCATGACTATGTGCAAACAGGAAAAACACTTTTCTTTTTATTACATTTGAGAAACAAGGGTGATACCACAAGTCCCCGGTAGCATAGCTGATGTCAGTGACAATGGCCCTTCATGTCTGTCCATGAGCGAGGCACACTTTGTGCTCTCGTCAATTTTTGATATCCCTCACGGTTGCGGATCTCGACCATTTAGCTCTGGCACCACATAGCCCCGGCTTATGTCATGCCGCGACTTCTACGGCACATGTTACTTTCAGGCTCATCTGGGATAAGCGAGAACTTTAAAGGAGATACCGGTGGCGGGTTCTTTTGACCAAGAAGAACAAGTACCTCAAGATACAAAATTTACGCAAAACCCGTTACCTCGAGAATACATGCCTCTTCTCTGAGAAGAAGTGGAGCTATGGCTAGCTGAACTTAACAGCTCCTTGGACAGCGTACAACTCTGAACAAGAACTTGACCTTGCCCCACCGGTTGTTCTTACAACATTATGCTTCCTTACCGATCTGCTGCGGGTTTGAAGCGAGCGTCCTCACGATGAGTGGGACCACATTACTGTAATGGCACATGTACATTCGGTGCATGGGAGACACTTAAGCAACTACGAGAAGATATTATTGGAATTCCAAACAGGATCACGGGATGGCCAAACCAACCCCAAACAACCGAGTACACTAGCAAGCTTTGGATGCCCACCTCGATCAAGGTCAATTCCCGGCATGGAGACAAAATTCTGGACTCTTGAAGTCAAAAGAACATGCAGATTGGACACCCGCGGCAATTTACTGTGAGACAAGCGTTGGGACCACGCTTCATCCTTGAGCGCAAATGGCGTGAGGATGAAAACTTTGGACAACACCAACAAGCCCGGATATACATGCCCCATGCGTGTTAGGTAGAAGCCCGAATGCAATTTACGGTCTTGTAACCTTCCTTGCCAAGGCTAAAACCCGTGATCCATACGTATTTTACAAAGGCGAGTGCATGCTGACACTCATGACCATACTCAGTATCACGAAGCGCTAAGTGCGGATCCATTTTGCAACCCCATGCAAATCTTTGGAAAGTTCGGGTTGGACCTTGTCTTATACATGGAGATCACAAATCTTCCATCGAGATCCGCATACTTATTTGGAGAACATGATTTCTGAAGGCTTTCTCATAGGAGCGGCCCGAATGTTTGGCATCGGGGACTCAAGCAAATCACGGAAAGAGGCGAACAACACTTTCGGTGAATCTGATGGGCTGAGCCTCCTCATCTCTCTATGTTCAAGATCGGAAAAGAGGCAGTTCCCACCCAGAATTCATGCCCCTTTTCTAGCCAATAAGTGTAGTTTGGTAGGAAGTGTTAGCCACGTACTTTGGCGGACACCGCAGTCTATATACCTGTTTGCATGAGGCGAGGCCCAGCCCGCGGTGTCAAAGAAGAGGGATCCCACAAAGGCCACGGTAGTCAAAGCTCCTCGAAGCCCGAAGACCCAAAGGTAGGACCACGGGCCACTACTTTGTCTGATGCCGCGGCCTGAGGGCGGCTCCAGTTCTGTTGAGTGCCCAAATAGTGGAGCAGCGTTATCATGATGAGGATCAGATTCAGGCGGTAGGCCACTCAGGTGTTCCTATAAATTGCTTAGCATTTTTGCTCCTTCAAAGGGTTCATAGTGTTCTTTGTGTCCTCCTGAGCCGGACATCTTGAGTCGCTTTGTTAATGTCGCTCTTTTGAGCCTTCATTGTACACTTGTTTGATCAATGGATTGCGTGTTCTCCACAAGTGTCTTGTGTGTTTCATTGTGTATTGCAATTCTTTGTTTTTATCTGAGTTTTCTTGTTCTTTCCTCTGTTAGCAAAAATCCGGCGTGACAAGAGTGCCTCGGGATTTACCTGCCCAGGACTTCAAGGATCTCCGCGAGATCATCCCTCGGCGATCCAGAGCCGGACCCCCAAACACTCTTATCAATCCCAAATCTCTCTTTGGTTGGCCCAGTTGATTGGGCACATAAGATTCTTGTGGATGACAACCAAACTTTATTACGTCGGTTAGGGGCGAAGAGGAGATATTTAAAGTACTATGCTCTTTGGCCTCTAGTAAGTCCCAGGCCCGGATGGCTTTCCTCCTGAATTCTTTGTGGAGTTACGGGGCGGCTCTTGGATCAGACTTTGTGAAAAATTTTGTGCAGGGGGCTTGGTCCTCTTACTCATTACATCCAACCATAGCGGCGGATTCATCACCTTGGTCCCAAAGTTTCTAGAGCTCTATCATTTTGGGGAGTGGCATCCCATTGCATTAACAAATGTCTTATATAAAGGTAATCATGAAGGTATAAGCCAACCGTCTTAAGCCTATCTTAAACATGGTTATTGGAAGGGAGCAATCGACACTTACGCCGGTAGATATATTTTGGACAATTACCTAGCGGCTAGAGAAGGAATGCATTGGTGCGGATCTACAGGCAAAGGCTGTGTACTTATTAAGATGGATTTTAGAAAGGCCTATGACTCCCTTAGGTGGGAGGGCTGCTGCGAAGTGATGAGCCACATGGGATTCAATAAGCGGTTCATCGACATCTCAATGGGAATGAACAAATTTGCCTCTGCATCTGTCTTGGTTAATGGTGAACCCTCTGGTCTCTTTGATCTCGGGGAAGGGTATTAGGCGGGGGCTGCCGCTTGCCCCCATACCTTTTTTAATTATGGCCAACCTTCTCACAAGGATGGTTAATCTCAAAAATCTCGGAAGGGGCATCGGTTGGTCCGGTTTCTTGAATCAAGCGAAAAACTCACAATCATGCAATGCGGATGACACCTTTATGTTCCTCGGTATGGCGATGGCGGCTTTCATTCCTTTAAGTGAGATATTGATTGCGTTTGAGGTTATATCAGGCATAGGGCTAAATGCCACCAAATGTCTTTGTTTTATGGGCTTTAGAGGGGAGACATTGACCCTCGTGCTAATGGATTAGGCTTCGATCGTGGCTGGCGAGGGGAAACAGTTAAGCTATTGGGTTTGCCCCTTTCTGTCTCAGATAATATGAAGGGTCTCTGGGCTCCTATTTTAGACAAACTTCGAAAAAAGGTTGGGTTATGGTCTTCTAAAGGATTATCTGTAGCAGGAAGAGTAACAGTTGCTAATGCTATTTTGGCCAGCTCTCACATATATTCCTCGTCAGTGATGGTAGCCCAGAAAGGAATATATAATCAAATACAGGTTATCATTAGAAGTTCATCTGGGGGGGTATGGCTAACGTTGCTTGGTCCGAGTTATGTAGAGATAAATGTGATGGAGGGATTGGATGTAAGGACCCTTTCACGCAGGCCCAAGCTCTGTCTGGAGAGTTTTACAAGGGGGTACATCTCCTGCTTTGGCATTTGTTAAACACTGGTTTGATCTGTGATCTGTGCAAGATTCAAGGAAAGCCATCTCTCCCTAGGGATGAACTAGGAGCCTCTTTTTGTAACTTTAAGGTGGCCCCTGGCACTTCCCCAGTCATGAGGCGTATTCTTCACGCTTGGAGGGAGGTGCAAACAGTATGCTCCCCCTTGACTATACCTCAAGAGGCTGGGAAAGCTAGTATATTCTGGAACATTCACGTATGGGAAGAGAATGGACGTCCCTTGGCATTAGTTCATCCTCGCATCTTTAAGAAATGGCGAGACTATGGGATCCTAAAATTGCAGCATCTGTGGGAAAATGATAGATGGATCTCTTGGATGGAATTTAGACTCAAAGTGCAAAGAGCAGGTGAGGGAGATAGAAACATCTTTAAAAAATTCTAGATAATGTTAAGCTTCTTTCGGGGCCACCGGTCCCGAGGAAAAGTGGTCTGTGCGAGTAAGGAGACATACAATGTTGCAAGTATCTATCGGGCCCTCTGGATGACTCTCCTCTTAAAAGCGAGGCTGGAGGCTTCAAGTGAATGGATCGCTGGCTAAGCTCCTCTTAGCAAACTCTGGAAAACCTTATGCTCTAGGAGAATACAATTTTTTTAGATGGGAGGCTCTCCAAGGAGGTCTCAACACACTAAAGTGAAGCTGGTCCATAGAGGAATTGTGTCTACGGACCAATGTCCTCTTGGGTGCCAAGCTAAGCGAATCTCTTTCACATCTCTTCTTACTGTCCAAAATTATTGAATTACGGTATTGGGTATGCCCCATTATGAGACTACATATACATCAACTTGGGTGGCTGAGCAACTGTAATGATCTTGGGCGGGGATTGTATTGATGCTTCCCTGGTTAGCGTGGCTCTATATGGAGACATCGGTGCGATGTCACTTTGGGGGGGGCAATCCATCTCTATTGAGAAACTTAAGAGTCTTTTCAACAAGGAAGTTGCTTTAATGGCATTGTCCCACCATAGGAAGATGGGGATGAGTTACAATAACGGATTGGACAGAATTGGTAAGATTGAAGGATTTTATAACTACTTTAAGTGCTAGTGGATGAGCTCTGAGGACCTAGACTCTCATGATAGTTCTAATGGTGGAACAATCTGAGTTTAGTGGAGAAAGCAATCTGAGTAACTGACTAGATGGGGTCTCTCTACCATTATGTTGTTGTGGAAATAGGACTTTCCTTAGTACACACATCATTGATGCATAGAGAACCCGTATAATAGCCCTAATGCTTCCTATTTGTCCCACTGGGGACTCTCTGTATCTTTATTATTATTATTAATAAAAAAAAAACACACTCTTAAAAAAAAAAAAAAAAAAAAAAACCAATTTTATTTTGTGCCCACTGAAGAACAATCTCATCTGCAGTATCTACGCCCTTAAAGATAAACAACCTCCTTCTCTTCCAAATTGACCATAAAAGCCAGCCACATGCGAGATGAAAAGCTCGTTTCCGTAGTTTGGGCCAAGCATCAGGATAGATAGCAAGCAAAATTTGTTGGCTAGATCGAGATGTGCCAAATAGGGTCAACAATCAAGACCATGTCTGCCGAAGCCGCTCACACAAGAAAAAACAATGCTCAATACTCTCAACCCTTTGCAGACATAAAGGACAGAGCTCTGAAATCCGATTATCCATTTTATGGACCAACCTGATTCTGAGGTATCTATGGATCACTTGCCACTACAAAACTACTACTTTGGGATGAAGCAGAGGCCAAAATAAATGATTTTTTGATTTTCTTTTTTGGCAAGAGGAATCTTTTTATGCTCTAGAAGATGCTGGAATCTCTTTTTGCAAACGAGCTCTTTCAAATTTTGGCTTTGAAATGGCATGTAAGGAAGTTGATGTGGCATGGGGGTATGATGACTAGGCAAAGTAAGGGTGACATGGCAAACAAGGATGGTGATGTGTCACACAACTTGGCTTAGAATATTTTTTCTAGTCAAAACTTTGGGTGAGGTGGACATGATGTGTGTGATGATGTGGAGGTTTGGTGATGATGTGGCATGATGATGTGTCACACTCATGGATTCAAACATGTATTTTGAAGATTTTTTGCAAAAATCAGAATTTCAATGTAGTGACACGTGCATGATATGACATGGCAAAAATGGGTGACATATGTGGTGACTTGGCCCCTTAGAGGTGTTGTCATAGGTCATCTTAGACATAAATGCATGAAATTTGCATTTCCTATAGGCAAATTTGACTTTGGGTGTTTCCCTTAGGAATCTTTACATTCTCTCTCCTCTTTTGACTTATAGGAAGAGGGAGTTGATGTTTGACCATATGTTTGACCAAGCCAAGTGGAGTTTTTGTGCTTTGAATGATATGGCAATGGTATGGTGGGTGTGTGGAATGTGAATGACATGCAAAGGGGAAGTTTTGACAAAAAAAAATCTTCAAGGCCAAATTTGACTTGGAGATGAGGTGTAGGCATGGAACTAGAGATGTCATGAGCATTATATCTTGCAAAGGGTAAGGAGGATGTAGGATGGAAATCAAAGGGTGCAATCATGCCAAGAACCCAAATGATGCTATCACATACCAAAAAAATCTTCAAGGGGTCTTCAATCCTTCAAACTTTGCTTGATTCTCCTTCATGCCTTGCTTGTGTGACCTTGGTCAAATGTCCTCACCTTGCTCTTCAAGTCTTCAAAGTGTGCAAGTATGGATTCTCCTTGTATCTCTAAATTCAGATCAAAGTGTGAGAATAAGTATGAGAAATGTGCCTTGCTCTTCCATGTTGCCATAGCATGGCAGCACTCCTCCTCCCATGGAAGAAGAGGGACGTCGTTGAAAGACGAGGCCCTTCTTTTTTTGTTCCCTTTTTTTTAATATAAATGTCCAATGACGTTTGATGGTTTTTTTTTCTTTCACTTTATTTATGCTAAAGTTTTCTAATCAATGAATGCGTTTTGTTTTTTGCATGTACACTCCTAACAAAATGTGTTGCTCTTGCAAAACGATTTTCGCACCTCGTAGACATTTTAGGTAAGAATTTGAGTTTGAATAGGAGAACAAAATTTTAATGTTTTATTTAGGTTAAAGAAAAACTTGGGGAGACTTGGGCAAGGGCATGGTCGACTCCACCTTGAGTGGAGGGGACTAGATGTTCCGGATCCAAGCTCACCATTTACTCTTGTAATTTTGTTGATTAATGTATGTAGTTTAGAAAAAATTGGGGAGACTTGGACAAGGACATGGTCGACTCCGCCTTGAGTGGAGGGGACTAGGTGTTCGGGGTCCAAGCTCACCGCCTACTCTTGTTTATTTGTTTATTAATGTATTAATAAATAGGAATCTTTACGGGATTGGACAAGGGCATGGTCGGCTCCACCTTGAGTGAAGAGGACTTGGTGTACCGGGTCCATTCTCTATTTAATTTATTACCTTCACCAACGGCTTGGACAAGGGCATGGTTGGCTCCACCTTGAGTGGAGAGGACCGGATGTGCCGGGTCCATAGCACCTCCTTTTTTATATCTTGTTTGTTTCTTCAAATTTTAAACAAAAGGGAAAAATAAAAGGTTGGGTTAGTTAGGGGTTTGAAAAAATCGCATTATTGATTTTCGGGTTCCTAGTTAAGAATGCTGTTTTTTTTTTTAAATGTTAGGGCCGATGTCAAAGAAACACTAATATGGGGTGGTTAAGTACAAGAAAAAATTTCAGTAACTGGTTTTTAAAATAAATTTAAGAGGGAAATTAACTATTAAGAAAGTAGTTAAAGATTCATAATGAAGGTTTGAAAAAAGTCACAAAGCACGATTAATTAATCTAAATTGGTTTGTAGGTATGGCCCCAAATGTGAAGACACAGATACTTAATGAGATTAGACGCGTGTTCATAAATGAGATTTGTGCTAACGAAAGTCCCAACCGAGAGATGCAAACTGGCCAACGTGTCGACCATTTTGTCAGACATATCAAAAGGAAGTGCCAATTTGAGTTAGCACCAAAATGGCCAGGCCAGGAGGAAATGTTGACTTCTCTCCTTGACACACATGTAAAGTCAATGATTGGAAATCCCATGGACGAACTCAAGACATGTTTGAAGCATTCAGTGCAGCTTAAAAGTCCCAATGCTGAGGCTCATGTGAAGGAATCAGGGATAGGTTCAATACGCTGTACGTTTTATACGGAATACATATGAATTGTATGATACGACACATATTTGCCGTATAAAACATAAAAAATACGGCAAAAAAAAATTCCGGCGTCAGAAGATTTTCGCGTACGCGAAAACAACGTGAAAGCGTCTGTGAAAATTTTTCGGCGTCTGTGACAAAAAAAAGTCGGCCTGAACTAGGAAACCTAGACCAGACATTTACCTCGGTCAATCCCTTGGTAATATTATCATCCTATAACTATAATGAGCACTTCTAGCCTAGTATCCTTTACCCCTTAACCTCAGCTTATACATCTGTTCAACTAGCCATTTCTGTACATATAGACAATTTGGCATTTTTATTTCAACAATGGAATCATATGCACTATCGGAATAAAAAATCTTTCCCATATTTTAAGTAGGGCATAGCCATAAATTTATGCTCACCAAACTGCCTTGCAAATTATCAACAAATCACAACTTGTCTTTAAATCTGAAGATATATCCTTCAACTCTAAATTTCCTTCTATAATGTTTTATGTTTGAAATTCAGAAATATAGAAGCATTCTAGAAACAAGATAAACATTTATAACCAGTTTTCGCTCTGTTTATGTCATGTCGATGCACTGGCTGACACCAAGATTGTACAGACTCTTCCGAATCCCCATCATTCTTCCAGCTAAACCCAACTACAAAAGCAAAGGGAACAATGGGAAGAAAATCCCGTACCTGCAGCCATTCAATACCCTGTTAGCGTGAAAACGGTATCAGGGCAAGGGCCAAAAGGTACATTGGGATTTTCAGTTCATCACTGATTACCCATTGTGCCTCTTGCCCTTCTAGTTAGAAATAACTAAAAGAATGTAAGGAGAAATCATATGCAACTGCTTAAACACATGTCAATTACAACAGCTTAAACACATGTCAATTTCTAATACTGCATAACTGTTAGTCCAGCTTGGGTATAAAGATAAATACAGCAGCATATATTAAACCAACTAGGTTATGTGGAGCAATCTGCTACCCTATACAAGTCTATCTGTAAGGCTCTATCTGAGCCTATCAATAAATAAACAAACACTTTATGAATGTCCTAAAAACTCTTAAGACAAGATCATAACTACTTCAATCAGCAGTATGCAACTAAGGTGTTTATTAATAAATTGAGCATCTAGGATCTCTACAAAATTTAAACCGGAGTTTAAACCAGAATCTGCATTTTTGGAGAGCTTTTAAGTAAAGTGTAGCATTTAACCCCTATATTCAGAGATGCAAATCCCGAAACAATGTTTGCAAAGCACGAGCATATGCTTACTTAGAGATAGTAAAAGAACAACAAGAATGGTCTATCTTAAGCACAAAACCTGTTCATATGTGGCTTTTTATCTTTCCAAGCTCCATCATTACAGTAGACTTTTACATCAAGGTAAGACCCTGCTATAGCCAGATGTATCAGTGCAGCCTCCTTCAAGTGTCTTATGATCAATAAGCATCCGATTATGTTTCCTGTACACAGAGATGGCAAGTGACAGAATATGAATGATATTATGCAAGAACCTCTGTTCAGGCAAAACTGACAATGGATTTGAAAAGAACGTAAAATAACCTTAAGATCAAATACAGTAGCAAAACTAGATTTCCAAAATACAGATTAGAGTATTATTTCAGATTTGCATTCGCCCAGCATATCTGTTGTTTGCATTCGCAGTACATATCCACCTTCTAGAACATATCCGCCTTATGCACTAGCCGCTATCAAGCGGGCTTTAGGGTATTCGGCCACATCACTTGCATCTGGATGCCCTGTTCTGTTAGAGACACATTTTTTTTCTTTTTTACCGAAACGAAAACCCATTTGGAAAATCCATACCAAAATTACAAAAAGCAAATATGCCAAAATCATGGTAAAAGTAAGATAGGAAATCGATGTCTTACAAACCCCTTAGGCATTCTCAAAAGAACGATTTGAGTTAGTAAAAGTTACATGCACCATTTGCATGTTAACCTCCACACGTCCAACATGCATTTAAAACAAAGTGCATGCATACATTTTGGTATAATGTACACGTGGACTATGGCCCTTGAATTTACCAAAATGTGAACTTCCACTCCAAGGTAATTACCTTATTGACCATTAACATAATATTAGAAAAAAACCCATTACACTTTTCTAAGTTCATCATTAGACTTGGATAATAATATCCCATGTCAAGAAATTTGGAATAAGCAAATATAGCTTCCTAGATGACCTTTGCACTTGAATATACCCAAAGGGGAGCATGCACTCAGAGGTGCATGTTGCTCAGTTGCTCAGCCAAACATGCCTTGCACAGTTGCACAGCCAACAAAATTGCCTTGCACAGTTGCACAGCCAACAAAATTGCCACTTCTCAATGGTTAAACATGCAATTCAAAGGTAGTATTGAATATTCGCAATGGTGAATATCCAATACTTCAATAAAAAAAACCCTACCACCTATCGTGGAATGCGGGTTAACACACCTTAATTCTATGATACTATGGCCATGGGGTTGGCAAACCCCCACTGCCACAGCAGGGGTTAAACCACATCCCATATATATTAGCATATAATTAAACACATCCAAAACATATCTTGATTATTTTGGATTCAAGAAATGCAATATACACTGTATAGCCACCTGGCATATGTACAGTGTAAGGCCAACTGGCATAAGTATAATGTTTGACCTACTGGCCGAACATATTATTTTGTCCTTGCCATTAGTGCCTCATCTCATAATTTAAAGCATAAGAAAATTATAGATTTAGAACATACCTTGATTATTGAGTTTTTAGATACTGCAACCAGCACTGTCGTATTGATACAATTTGTGTAGCCAAGTAGCATAAGTATGGTAAGCCTAATGGCCAACATTCTTTTTGCCTGCATTTTTTAGTTTGTCTAATTTCATCTTATCCTTATCATTATTTATGAGTTTCCTCAAAATAGTTTCCCGAGCTCATCATTCTAAGTTTGAAGTATTATCTTCTATTCCTTATCTTCGCCAACTGCATCCTGAAGTACATAAAATCTTTAGAATATTTCAAGCATTCATATTTACAATTTTTATCATCTAAGCTCATATGAAGCAGACTGCATGGTATCAATATTTTTCCTAAGTAGCAACTTAGGATTTTACATAAAGCACTCATTCAAATAGCTACAGGGTAAAGGACAACATTGGATATCTCCAATGTAATGAAGTGTCTAAAAAAAAGCCGGCCTGAACTAGGTAACCTAGACCAGACATTTACCTCGGTCAATCCCTTGGTAATATTATCATCCTATAACTAGAATGAGCACTTCTAGCCTAGTATCCTTTACCCCTTAACCTCAGCTTATACATCTGTTCAACTAGCCATTTCTGTACATATAGACAATTTGGCATTTTTATTTCAACAATTGAATCATATGCACTATGAGAATAAAAAACCTTTCCCATATATTAAGTAGGACATAGCCATAAATTTATGCTCACCAAATTGCCTTGCAAATTATCAACAAATCACAACCTGTCTTTAAATCTGAAAAAAGATCCTTCAACTCTAAATTTCCTTCTATAATGTTTTATGTTTGAAATTCAGAAATATAGAAGCATTCTAGAAACAAGATGAACATTTATAACCAGTTTTCGCTCTGTTTATGTAATGTCGATGTGGATGCACCAGGTCGACACCAAGATTGTAAAGGAACAATCTTCCGAATCCCCATCATTCTTTTTCAAAAACCTATCCAACTACAAAAGCAAAGGGAACAATGGGAAGAAAATCCCGCACACTGATTGCCATTCAATACCCCAAAAGCTACCCCTACATTAGCGGTTTAAAGGGAAAAACAAACCCTTCGGTCATCGTGGTTTGTCACGGCCAAAGGTACATTGGGATTTTCAGTTCATCACTGATTACCCATTGTGCCTCTTGCCCTTCTAGTTAGAAATAACTAAAAGAATGTAAGGAGAAATCATATGCAACTGCTTAAACACATGTCAATTACAATAGCTTAAACACATGTCAATTTCTAATACTGCATAACTGTTAGTCCAGCTTGGGTATAAAGATAAATACAAAGACATATATATTAAACCAACTAGGTTATGTGGAGCAATCTGCTACCCTGTACAAATCTATCTGTAAGGCTCTATCTGAGCCTATCAATAAATAAACAAACACTTTATGAATGTCCTAAAAACTCTTAAGACAAGATCATAACTACTTCAATCAGCAGTATGCAACTAAGGTGTTTATTAATAAATTGAGCATCTAGGATCTCTACAAAATTTAAACCGGAGTTTAAACCAGAATCTGCATTTTTGGAGAGCTTTTAAGTAAAGTGTAGCATTTAACCCCTATATTCAGAGATGCAAATCCCGAAACAATGTTTGCAAAGCACGAGCATATGCTTACTTAGAGATAGTAAAAGAACAACAAGAATGGTCTATCTTAAGCACAAAACCTGTTCATATGTGGCTTTTTATCTTTCCAAGCTCCATCATTACAGTAGACTTTTACATCAAGGTAAGACCCTGCTATAGCCAGATGTATCAGTGCAGCCTCCTTCAAGTGTCTTATGATCAATAAGCATCCGATTATGTTTCCTGTACACAGAGATGGCAAGTGACAGAATATGAATGATATTATGCAAGAACCTCTGTTCAGGCAAAACTGACAATGGATTTGAAAAGAACGTAAGATAACCTTAAGATCAAATACAGTAGCAAAACTAGATTTCCAAAATACAGATTAGAGTATTATTTCAGATTTGCATTCGCCCAGCATATCTGTTGTTTGCATTCGCAGTACATATCCACCTTCTAGAACATATCCGCCTTATGCACTAGCCGCTATCAAGCGGGCTTTAGGGTATTCGGCCACATCACTTGCATCTGGATGCCCTGTTCTGTTAGAGACACATTTTTTTTCTTTTTTACCGAAACGAAAACCCATTTGGAAAATCCATACCAAAATTACAAAAAGCAAATATGCCAAAATCATGGTAAAAGTAAGATAGGAAATCGATGTCTTACAAACCCCTTAGGCATTCTCAAAAGAACGATTTGAGTTAGTAAAAGTTACATGCACCATTTGCATGTTAACCTCCACACGTCCAACATGCATTTAAAACAAGTGCATGCATACATTTTGGTATAATGTACACGTGGACTATGGCCCTTGAATTTACCAAAATGTGAACTTCCACTCCAAGGTAATTACCTTATTGACCATTAACATAATATTAGAAAAAAACCCATTACACTTTTCTAAGTTCATCATTAGACTTGGATAATAATATCCCATGTCAAGAAATTTGGAATAAGCAAATATAGCTTCCTAGATGACCTTTGCACTTGAATATACCCAAAGGGGAGCATGCACTCCGAGAGTGCATGTTGCTCGATTGCTTTCGACCAAACATGCCTTGCACAGTTGCACAGCCAACAAAATTGCCTTGCACAGTTGCACAGCCAACAAAATTGCCACTTCTCAATGGTTAAACATGCAATTCAAAGGTAGTATTGAATATTCGCAATGGTGAATATCCAATACTTCAATAAAAAAAACCCTACCACCTATCGTGGAATGCGGGTTAACACACCTTAATTCTATGATACTATGGCCATGGGGTTGGCAAACCCCCACTGCCACAGCAGGGGTTAAACCACATCCCATATATATTAGCATATAATTAACCACATCCAAAACATACCTAGATTATTTTGGATTCAAGAAATACAATATACACTGTATAGCCACCTGGCATATGTACAACGTAAGGCCAACTGGCATAAGTATAATTTTGGATTCAAGAAATACAATATACACTGTATAGCCACCTGGCATATGTACAGCATAAGGCCAACTGGCATAAGTATAATGTTTGACCTACTGGCCGAACATATCATTTTGTCCTTGCCATTATTGTCTTAAAGCCTCATCTCATAATTTAAAGCATAAGAAAATTATAGATTTAGAACATACCTTGATTATTAAGTTTTCAGATACTGCAAGAAACACTGTCGTATTGATATAATTTGTGTAGCCAAATAGCCTAAGTATGGTAAGCCTAATGGCCAACATTCTTTTTGTCAGCATTTTTTGGTTTGTCTAATTTCATCTTATCCTTATCATTATCCATGAGTTTCCTGAAAATAGTTTCCCGAGCTCATCATTCTAAGTTTGAAGTATTATCTTCTATTCCTTATCTTCAGCAACTGCATCCTGAAGTACATAAAATCTTTAGAATATTTCAAGCATTCATATTTACAATTTTTATCATCTAAGGTCATATGAAGCATACTGCCTGGTATCAATATTTTTCCTAAGTAGCAACATAGGATTTTACATAAAGCACTCATTCAAATAGCTACAGGGTAAAGGACAACATTGGATATCTCCAATCTAATGAAGTGTCTAAAAAAAAGCCGGCTTGAACTAGGAAACCTAGACCAGACATTTACCTCGGTCAATCCCTTGGTAACATTATCATCCTATAACTAGAATGAGCACTTCTAGCCTAGTATCCTTTACCCCTTAACCTCAGCTTATACATCTGTTCAACTAGCCATTTCTGTACATATAGACAATTTGGCATTTTTATTTCAACAATGGAATCATATGCACTATCGGAATAAAAAATCTTTCCCATATTTTAAGTAGGGCATAGCCATAAATTTATGCTCACCAAACTGCCTTGCAAATTATCAACAAATCACAACTTGTCTTTAAATCTGAAGATATATCCTTCAACTCTAAATTTCCTTCTATAATGTTTTATGTTTGAAATTCAGAAATATAGAAGCATTCTAGAAACAAGATAAACATTTATAACCGCCGCCTAGCTATGTCATGTCGATGCAATCGGCCGACACCAAGATTGTATGTACTCTTCCTAATCCCCATCATTCTTCCAAATCCCAACTACAAAAGCAAAGGGAACAATGGGAAGAAAATCCTCGCACTGCAGCCCATTCAATACCCCGCTTAGCGTGAAAACGGTATCGGGCAAGGGCCAAAAGGTACATTGGGATTTTCGGTTCATCACCGACACCATTGTGCCTCTTGCCCTTCTAGTTAGAAATAACTAAAAGAATGTAAGGAGAAATCATATGCAACTGCTTAAACACATGTCAATTACAACAGCTTAAACACATGTCAATTTCTAATACTGCATAACTGTTAGTCCAGCTTGGGTATAAAGATAAATACAGCAGCATATATTAAACCAACTAGGTTATGTGGAGCAATCTGCTACCCTATACAAGTCTATCTGTAAGGCTCTATCTGAGCCTATCAATAAATAAACAAACACTTTATGAATGTCCTAAAAACTCTTAAGACAAGATCATAACTACTTCAGTCAGCAGTATGCAACTAAGGTGTTTATTAATAAATTGAGCATCTAGGATCTCTACAAAATTTAAACCGGACATCGCCCGAATTCTAGGATCTCTACAAAATTTAAACCCGCCCTGAAGATAGGTGGAATGAATTGCAAAGCACGATGACGCTCGAAGAATGGGAGGTTGCGAAAAGAGCCGTTCAACGAAGTAGGACAAGGTACGACTATGAACCTGCTTGGCATAGCTCATACACTCCTTCGGAATATCTTAGGCCCATTCCCGAGGAGGAGGAGATAGTACCTCGACGAAAGAGCATCGACCGTCGTTCACGTTCCCATGGACATCTTTCCTCTTCAAGCTCTATTAAAGATCATGCACAACCTGTGCGTCAACATGTCTTTGAGTATAAGTGAGTTCATCTTGAATTATGCCATTTTTTGTTCACTAACACATATTCATATGTCTTAACCCTGTAGTCGTATGTTGAGTGTAGTCCTTCCACGAAGACGCCGCGCAAGACCACTGAAGATGGCAAGCTTTTTTGGTCTTATGTTAATAATATCACGAATAACATTTGCCATAACGTCCACAAGGGTAAATGGAATTCGAGATGCTTTGATGCAGAAAAAGAGGCGATCAAAGCGTCGTTAGAAGAAGAATATCCTGAGCTCAAGTCAGGAGACATCTCATGGAGGGAGGCTGTAAAACATTGTGGTCAGCATGTTAAAGCTACCAGGCATTAGGCTCCTTCGTTCTTCATGATGACCACCATCGTACTCATGTTTGATTTATATTTTGCAGAGGTAATCAGAAGAAGCAGCTGATAGGATTGGCAGAAGCTGCGGGAGACTCGATAGAAATAGTGGTAAAACCTCTAGGGTGGACTGATGAGGCATTTGAAGTACATCATTTCCAATGCTTCCCATGAGTTGTATAACTAGATGATGCCACGTGGACTAAGACCTTGTGTTGGCAGTGTTTGAAGGCCAACATAATGTCAAAGAAAGGGGTAGATAGAACTGCGTCAGCTTTGAAGGCGAGGTATGACGAAGAAAGTGGCATCTATAGTGCCAATAAGACTGGGTCTGGCAGTTATGAGGGCACTATTAACCTATTTGTAAGTATAAATTTGGTTTATACTAACATTGAATACTAACATTAGTTTTGGGTGCTCATGCTCAACAGAGGATATTGTTCAAGAGAAATATTGGTAAAGATGAACGCGAAAGGGCCTTCAAGAAAGGCAATCGTGCAGCCATCCAATACGACTATGCGCGTGAACGGGGCGAGGTATGTATCATTCACTACATAATTATTTGCGGCTACAACGACCTAATTGTTGCGATATATTATAATACAGGTAGATGAAGACGAAGACGAAGACGATGCCGATCGCTCGGGAATTGAGCACAGCAACAATTAAAGACTTCGTTTTTTGTTATAATACTTTTAAATATTTTAATTTGTGGTGAATTGACTCAATGTATTTTATAATGTGCAAATTATTTTTTTTAATTGAAGGCAGTAGTAATGTGCAAATTATATCGTGAAATATATTAATTGAATTTAATGTAAATTTTTTATGCTTAGTTTCTAGTTTTTTGGGATTTTTTTAATGATTAATTAGTCTTTCTATGATTATTTATTTTAAAATTTTTATACTCAATTCTAATTTTCTAATTTTTTTATTATAAATGTATTTTATTACTAATTATTTAATATTTGTTAAATATTAAATATTAATGCTTATTTAATATTATATTGAATACTAGTATTTAATCAGTATTTTTCTTTTATTTTTCTAATTTTTTTTTTCATAATTCGGACGATGTCGTTTAACGACGTCATCACGTGGCAGCCACGTCAGCCGACCTGGGCGGATGTCGTGGGCGCCCCACACGCACGGCACATCGACGACTGCTTGGGACACGCTAGTGCACGCTGTTTAACGACGGACACGTGTTTAGTACGCGGTGACTTGACATGGCCTACTATCGTTGAACGAACCCTACCAACGCGAATCGCCACGCCAAAGATCCGCTACCGCACTAGCACGCTGGCAGTCCACTTGTCCGTGACATCGCTTAACGACGCTGCCAGCCATGGTTGCCACGCGACGCGAAGCCCTCTGACACAACCGTCGCACCGAACGCATTCAACAACCGCGGCAGGCCATATCGCAGTCATAACAATCGCTAAACGACGACACGCCGCTTAACGATGCCGCGGATTGGGCGACATGCTTAACTACCACTAGACCGACGTTTAACCCATGTTCGGGACGTCGTTATAAGCGTCGATAACGGTTTATCCGTCGCTTAACTTAACTAAATCCACATCCGACGCTCTATAGACGCCGATATGGCACAATATTTTGTAGTGCATGCACCACCATCACCACCACCACCACTACCCCTCCCCTCCCCCCGACTCGTCTTCTTTGGAATCATTGGGTTGTCGTTCTTTGATTAGCACCCTTCCCCTATGATTTAACCTCGCTCCCCACGCTTTCCTTCCCTCTTTCCATTTTGCTACCACCTCTTTGCCTTCCCTCTTCTTCTAAACTGTCTGCTCCTCTTCTTGTTGTTCCTGCTGTTGGGGTTGCTCTTGCTCTTCTCTTCTTGAAGAAGGGGATCCCACAAATTATGTTTTGGTCGAGCTCTATGGTGATTCACCCTAAGTGTTGGGTGGCTGCTCCTTCATAGAGTGGTACGACTCATCTGATGAGCTAGAGCTGCCCAGTTCTTCGCCTGGTCTAGGTCGCAAGACTTAGGAATCTGCTTGTCGCTACCCACTGCACGAATTGCAATGTTTACACGCGATCTACAGCTCCTAACTTTCCTCGCAGTTTGTTTGGTCCGTGCCATGTCTTGTAGATTAGAAAACTGATTAATTTTCGCCCGAAATCTTTTGAGAAGGCTAGAAGGCTGATTTAGGACCAAATTAGGGAAAGAGATTAAAATAGGGTTTAAAAAGGCAAGACACTCACACATGTGGGAGAATATTCTGATTTTATGAGATTATTACTATTTTTAGCCACCCTAATTAAGGGTGACCCCCCCCCTTCCCCCCCAATTTTGATCTTAATTGTTTCTATAATTTTTAGGCTACCAATTATAAATTTATGTCGTATCCCACTGGGATCGTCGATTTGCTCCGATTTGGACAATTTTTTAACCCATTTCGCATGGAATCATAGTATTCATATATATTTTTCATACCAATATTCATTCGACTCAATTATTCTTCCCTCCCACGTCTACAACTTAGTCTAGTTTATGACCTTGCTAATGGGAAAAATAATTTCGCCCACTTTCGAGGTTCAAGACTGGAATCCTCATTCTGATCCTTCACTAGGCTAGTTAGCTACCTATTTAGGATCATATAGCCAGTGCTTGATCTTGGTCAACTAAGATCATTGCTCGGATACCATTGTGACGTTTCCCGCATAATATATGATGCCCCCCCGTTATGTGGTGCTCAGTCACTTCATAGACTCCATAGCCCAGTGGGCTCTATGCACAGGCCGCATATGATAGGAACTAAGGGGTGTAAATGCACCAACATCATATATCTACATAACATGATAAATGACAAGAATAACATCTAATTCTAATCATATGCATCTAACTTACAGTTAAGGTTCATTTATTAGAGTTCATAATCCGAACCAAATTCTTGAAACTATTAGTTTAAGAAAACTCGTTGACATAGTCTTATTGGACCCAACGAGTGGCATCATGTTTCCATCAGATTGATCATTAACAACAAAGCTCCAACTGGATGAGATATAGTCTCTATCGACATGCTACTTCAATATATTGGGCTGCTACAAATGTGTAACAATCTTCCCATGTTGCTAACATATCTCGCTTTCCTAATATGTCATTCATCACACTCCATATAAGTAACACAGAAGTTTTTGCACATATCCAACAATCATGGACTACGGCGCGATGGCCTATGTTGGGTTCCCAACCCTATTTCTTTGGTGCATTGCTTCCTTATGGACGGCCCTAAACCTGCAAAAGCCCTTAAAAGGCGAGGTTGGTTGTTCGGGTATAGCTCGCCACCACCGCCACCTCCACCATTGTGCGGATTTGGTATGGATTATTTTCTATGATAAGATGTAAGTTAGCCATTTATTTTTAACATTCTAATAAATATTTTTAAATGTAGCGTGTAAATGCGGCATAGTCCTTTTTTTTTCATATGCCTGGTGTTCATCCTTGTGGTTATGGGCAGGTCTTCTCTAGAAGAAGAAGAAATCGTGCAGTCGACAAGCAAGACGAAGAGCAGGGAAATCCGAGATATCATCAAGGCACCCACCCTGAAGATAGGTGGAATGAATTGCAAAGCACGATGACGCTCGAAGAATGGGAGGTTGCGAAAAGAGCCGTTCAACGAAGTAGGACGAGGTACGACTATGAACCTGCTTGGCATAGTTCATACACTCCTTCGGAATATCTTAGGCCCATTCCCGAGGAGGAGGAGATAGTACCTCGACGAAAGAGCATCGACCGTTGTTCACGTTCCCATGGACGTCTTTCCTCTTCAAGCTCTATTAAAGATCATGCACAACCTGCACGTCAACATGTCTTTGAGTATAAGTGAGTTCATCTTGAATTATGCCATTTTTTGTTCACTAACACATATTCATATGTCTTAACCCTGTAGTCGTATGTTGAGTGTAGTCCTTCCAAGTATGATTTCATTAATTGGAGAAAATAACGCAATTTTGAGAATTTTAAGCACACCTAATTTGCTCAAGCATAAGGGCAAAAGTATGCTAGTGGGTATCAAATAAACGCCGATGCAAAGACACAAAGACCCAAAGACTTTCCAAAGACTTTTTTTTTTTTTTTTTTTCATAATCGGCCATGCAATTCGATCATACATGCAAAATTTCAGGGCCTAATTTGGGATATTGAGTGAGCAATTAGAGAAAACCCAATTACTGCAGCAATTTTGGTAAAACAGAACAAAATTTCTTAATTCAGCCCAAATTAAGCTAAATCAGATGGGGCTTTTCAGATTTTCATAATCAGCCATGCACCCATATCCTACGTGCAAAATTTCAGAACCTAATTTGGGATATTGTGTGAGCAATTAGAGAAAAACCATTTCTGCAGCAGTTTTGGTACAGTGAAGAATTTTTTAATTCAGCCCAAATTAAGCTAAATCAGTTGGGGCTTTTCAGATTTTCATAATCGGCCATGCACCCATATCCTACGTGCAAAATTTCAAGAACCTAATTTGGGATATTGAGTGAAAAATTAAAGAAAAACCATTCTTGCAACAGGTTTTTTGTAAAACAGTGAGAAATCTCTTAAGTCAGCCCAATTTAAGCAAAATTAGATGGGGCTTTTAGGCTGAATATGGTCGAAATGACAATCCTACCTTGGTGGATAAGTTTTATGAAAAGATATGATGGATTGAGCAACTAATTGGAGAAATTTGGACTTTGGGTCATTTCTGCGCACTAGTCAGACTCCAATCTAATGAAATCGATGCTAATCTGATGGAAAATTCGAGCAATGTGGAATGATTCTTGGCTGAAGAATCCTCTTAACAAATGAAGAGTGTAAAAAAACGAACCCACGAGCACCCACGAGCACCCAAAAAAAAGCAGGAAGCAGGGGTGCTAAAAGCATGCGTCCGGACGCATGCTTTTGATACCCACCAGCATACTTTTACCCATAAATACTTTCACCTAGTTCTCGAGCCCAAGAAACATGAGGTAATTAACATACACATATACATACAAATTATGTGTTATACTTGTACGTGTACATGATACTTGTAGAAGCCCAATAATGGCCCTACATTCTACACCAATAATTCACATCAATAATTTTACTTCACTATAAAAACAGCTCGACTCGGGGGTAGAAGTCATTCATCTTCCATGGCTTCCTCGATGCCTCGTCCAGAGCACATCCGATCTTTCAAGTGCTACTTGAGCTACAACGATCTGAATGAATGCGCAAGAAATGGTGTTAATCTTGATCCATGGCTCCAATCTAAGGCTGATGGTCCTGCTAGTGCTTGCAAGAAGCTCACTCGTGTTGTAGTCCACATTTACTGGCTTCCTGATCAGGAGATCTATGAGCTGAATAGCATCACGAGCTTTGGTGTTGATGATGAGTGAATCTGTATCTAGTACCTATGAACTATGTATTACACTCAATGTTATCAGTGATGACTACTGTATTTGTTTATGATATAATAATGGTATGAGCACCTATGAACTATGTTTTAAAAGCATACACATATCCATACAAAAGATGTATTATAATTGTATGTATACAACAGTCTTATACACACGCAATAATGGCGGTAAGTCTACCCCAATAATTCACCTCAATAATTCTACTTCACTATAAAAGCTTCTCACTTCGGGGCTAAAGTTCATTCATCTCCCATGGATTTTTCGCCTTCATCAGTTCACCACATCGAGGCGATCAAGTGCTCAATGAGCCACTCTGATCTTGGTGGTTGCCTAGACAGGCATCTTCTTCTTGATCCCTACCTGCGAAGAAAAGCTTTGGACGCTGAGATTCGTTGCCCTGCGCAAATTCGTGTTATGATCCATCTGATTTGGCTTCCTGAGCGCATGAGCTATGAGATATCAGGGATCACTACTACAGATCCTGAAGATGAATGAATCACCTGTTCAACATGTTGCCGTGTAAGATCTCTTGTGTTAAGATGAAAAATGCAAGACGTAATGAATAATAAATAGTCTATTGTAGTGATGTTATGGATAATAAATAGTCTATTGTGAAATGCTTTAATGTACCTGTAAGACTCAAGTTTCATCTCCATCCTCAGATGCCTCTTTAGCAAGCAATTCATGTAGCTGGATTCCTACAAGAGGGAGGTATCGTAACCAATAATGGCTTCGGGTTCCACGTACCAAGCATAGTCTATCGCTTTGAGAGGCCGATAACGGGTCCGCATCATTAGGATTCGGCCTCCACTTCTTATGCCGCCAGTCCCGATCATCGTTGAGCGTGCGGGGTTCTTTCCTAGCCACCAGGCTCCCACCAAGAAACAAAACCTCGTTATAATGAGGGGCAAGTGGGATCTTGTATTGATCCTTCTTCCGCATAATGCAATCCATGTAGGACATGCATCTGCTGGTCTTACAAGAAGAAACATACCTTTCTGTACATCTTGGTATGGATCAAATATTTCCACTGCGTTCTTGGGTTTATCCTTAGCAGGTCCAACGAAGCCAGTCGGAGCGTCATATCGATCAACCTGAATAGATTCAGGCTCGTCAAGCACAACTTGCCTTGTGCGAGGCCAGAAGTTCGGAATTTCTGCATTGCCCGGGGGTATTTCCCCTAGAACACGCATCACTTCGCACCAGTAGTCTATGACCTCGTTCATGTAGGTATTGGACCACGAGTTCACACCGATATTAGCCCAATGCACCATGTACTTCGCAATGGACGACCTCAATGCTCCTATGTCTTTCACAAGGCCCCCAAAAAATAATCGCTATCAATTTTTTACAATGTTTTTTGCATACAACCACTATGATAAGTTAATATTACTTTGTGGGTTAATATGTTGAATAAGCACTACTAGTTACACGATGTGGTTCTCATATATATTTTGTTTTGCTAGTTTATTATCATAGTGTGCTATCATGGTTCTTTATGGTAGTTTGATTATTTGGTTTAGTGCCATGTTTTAGGTATGGGAACTATAAACCACTACTTATTGGTTTTGAGTTGTTTGTGCTCCTTACAGTGGGTTTCCTCATGAAGTTGTCCACTCTTTTTTAAATAAACCATACAAGAAAATATTTGCATTTCTCATTACAAAATATTAGCTAATTGCTAATGCTTTTGTCATCAAGATAGCAAAGGCTTCTACCTTTCAATTTATTTTGTATGGAGAGAAAAGCAATGGTATTTTGTACAATGCAATTGGTATTGGTTTATTAAATATAGTAGGACATGCTCAAGATAAAAATCATTGCTGCTTTGATTGATTCAATTGTAATGGTTTGTACAATATATCAATAAATGTCTATTAAACGTCCCATTCTTATTGTATAGTAGAGAGACTCTAAGTTGTATATACAAAACTATATTAAAGCATCCATGATATGTGTTCATGAAGTAACATGGAATATTTAACAAAAGTAATGTGGAATATTTAATAACCTTGTGAACAATCTATACATATTTGGATGTGAGGTAAGGGCCGGGATTTGAACCTTAGTATCTCCAATTCTTCCCAAGACTAGCAATTCTTACAAAATATTTTTAGATGGAGAAAGCAAGATAATTTCCAACCGATATTTTGAGCTACACAAAATCGTGCAACCGTATATGGATCTTTCAATAAGCCCATCCTCCTTTGCACAATTGTCTTGAAATCCCTTGTAGTCAGAAGACCCGAACCATGCATTCATGAGGCATTTTGCCCGCCATTTTAAGTGATAAATCCAGATCCATTTTTTTTGTTGCCCGCCAAAACACACGATCCAAAATTTAAATTAATGTCTTATTGACACATTTCTAGGAAAGGACATTTCTTCTCAATACTAACAACAAATAAAGTTTCATCGTGCAGTAGAGAAGATGTATGCTGCTATAGAGGAATGCAAAATTTAAACCATCAAGTGTAACCATACTACAAAAAGCGTCTTGCATAGCTGCCAAGGTACAGATGAAAAATGTCATATGGACGCTGATTACACCTTCAAGGACAGATTCTCATGAGACAGGAAGCATTACTTAGGCAAGGCGTACCTTCAATAGTTTTGCGTGGAGTCCAGATGCCAAAATCAACATTCTTTCAAAAATGATTCTCCCCTTCCCTTTGCCGCATATTTTTCCACTACAATAAAAACAACATCTTCATAGTTCCATAAACGCTAGAAAATGAATGTGAATGAACTTAAAGTATAAATAGACATTGACTAGTCACTTTCAACAAATCGAAACTCGAACGCACAATCTTTATCAAAATGCCTCACAAAAATAACCATTATTTCTCATTATATAATACATTGCATATTCCTTACCTGCATTATCCATAGTAAGTTTAGCTCCTTCATTCTTCTAAAACATGATGATCCATATCCTAAATTTGAATGCCTTTTTCCATACCTGCGTTCATAATAAATGCTACAATTTACGTCAAAAATACTAGTCAAACAGAAAGATAAAAAGAATGATGACTTTTATCACCTAGTCCGCCATCACAAGATGTGTCGATTGATCAAAAACTATATAACATAAATCCAAGAATTTGATAAGGCTTATGCACTCATATGATTTAAAACAAAAAAAAATAATCGGGGCAATCGACTAAACTTCTTTTCGAACTCAAAATCCTCTGATTCGCCTACACTCACTTTTCACATAATCATTTTTGCATCAATGCCACAACTTCCAAATAATATTTAATGGTGTTGTATAGACAAAGAAAGAGGTAATGGAAAACAAAAATCACCCGTGGACGTGGTTTTCAAATTAGTGCCATGTTCTTTCTTTAATCAAATTGCGATGTCTTCAGAAAGCTACACAATCGATTTTGATCCATTGGGTTAAGCTCTCCTGGCCGAAAAAGTCCATCTCGTACATTGTTTCCTCGCAAGCTTCACCACCAAATCACGATGGGAATCTGCGGTTCAATTGCACTCGATCCCAAATGCATTATTTAGGAGTGCTTGCATAGAACATAAAATAATGCAAAGAAAATGAAATGGAAAATCACCTTCGGATGTTGTTTCGAGAATTAATGCCGTGTTTCTTTCTTCGATCAAATCGCGGATGCCTTCGTAAAACTAGACACCGATTCTGATGCCCTGGAATAAGCTCTTGTGGTGAGAATCACGCCGCTTCCAAATCTGCGGTTCATTGCAATCGCATTCTACCCAAATCCATCTCGAAGCTTTGCCGCCAAATCCATCCGAAGCTTTGCCGCCTCTTTGCAAAAAACGCCTACCCTAATCGGACGCTCTTGAATTGCCGCTTTTACATTTGATGTTCTTGCTTATTTTTGTATAAAATATGAAATATGACTCTTCTTTATTTATTCAATGGGAGAGTCCGCCCACGTAAAAACAGACAAGGTAGGCACGATTACGTAGGTTCCGCGATGATGGATTGATATGTGGCACATCTTTTTTTTTAAATGTTGGATGCATGGAGCATTGTTTTGTTCAACACAGTTTTCATCCGACATTCTCCATTTTCACCTTGCATTCTTACCCCTTTTCACCCCAAAGAATCGCCCTTACCCTATTTTCACGTTGCACGAACTACACCCCAGTCTAAATTCTGGGGTGTCAACATTGCCTTCACGCTGCCGCGCGTTGGCTCTGTTTCCGCCCCGGAATTTAGACCGGGGTGTAGTTCCTGTATGCAAAAACCTTAACCTATTCCTGGAGCTCTTTTCTGAGTTATTTGTGCTATAGAAAAGTATGCGTGCTCAACACAACCCTAATGCTTATCTAGAAGTGGTTAACCCAGCACAACCCTATTGCTTATCTAGAAGTGGTTAGCCATGCTCCGATGCTAAAACATGACACATGGATTTCAAGATGCCATTAACTTAGGAGTTCAGGCGAGGAAAGCTAATTCCAAGGTCATGTCTCTTTAGGTTTGTGTTATTTTGTTATATCATTCAGCATTGTGTTTCTAACATGCAATCCTGCATTATTTGCAATAGAATGTTATTTCAAATGACTTTTTGAGCAAAAGGAGAGCATTTTGAGCTTATGGTGCATGAGATTAGCAAGCTTCCAAATCTATATTGCTAGAAATTGCATTTATTAATCAAAACATTGTGGCACCAAAACAATATTGTTGTATCTTGTAATGTGAGACAATAAGGATATTGTTAAGTCGCTATATTCTTTATCTTTGTGGGATTAGTAGTGGGAGAATTACATATATTGATCATAATTTCAAAGGATAAGCATATGGATTGTCTAATGGATTATAAGATATTGATTCTCATATGACAATCTAAAGTCATCCTTTCACAATTTGGAATAATCATCACATGTCCAATTTAGGTTAGATTATCTATTCCTAAATGACACATACGAACAAAATAATGCACATAACTATATGACTACCTCATAACTCAATCAAGATTCTTTAACCAACTCAAAAACGAAGGCACTACCGAGATCCAATATGCACACCACCGTACCATAGATTTATTGTCTGCATAACCCACTGCCAATAAGAATTGTGTGGGGATAATAAAACTAACCCCGACAACATGCACAATTTGCACAATGGTTGTAACAAACTACTAGTAGTTTTAAAGGACCAGTATAGTATCAACACAACCATCTCATTAGTCACAACTAGTTTTGACAAACCACTATAGCCTTGATAACCATTATTGATAACCATATCACAAACCACTATCATTGCAATAAACCATTATGGAGTGTGGTTTTCTTCTATCAAAAAAATTCATGCATAAAAAACCGCATACACCATGGTTTTTACATTATTTAGTACTGGTTAAATGTAGTAGTTCCTTTTTAGGGGCCTTGTGTTTGAGACTTGCATATGGCTTAACAGTCTTGGGCGACCCAGTTGGTATCATTGGGAAACCATTGTCATCTGCTTTCCACATCCGAATACCCTTCTCTGGCAACCATTCTCTATGACCAGGTCTCATCTTGTAATACATTACTGGCCATCCATCATTCATGCAAAACTTAAACAATAATGGCTCCAGGTGACCAACCAAACGATCCTTCTTATCAGGAATGTCTCCTTCGACGAAACCCTTCCAATCTGGAACCTCGGCAACAAGATATGGCGTTGGTGCCTTCGTGCTACATTCTCGAAACAGCTGCATTAGTTCTGGAAGAGTTAGAGCATCAGACCTGCGCATTAATGTTGAATAGTTACCGAATAGTGCATCAATGTCATCATGAGTGTGGCCTACCATCATGAAGCCCAGCTGTATCTGATCAAATACACCCAACCACACAAGATAGGATAGATAAGAGAAGAGATATCTGTTCTTATTCTGCCCAGCGCAATTGTCTAGTTGCAAGTATAGTCGCCTAGGTAACATCTTAAAGTGCGATGCTTCCTTAGCAGGTGGTACAAAGTCTTGCCCAGTGCTGTTGCCTTTTTTGGTCCTCAACCCCGCACTGTTGAGGAGTGCACTGACCCACATGCCCTGAGGACGTCCTTCTTCTCTCAAGTGGCCCCAATTATCTTCGGAAGTATCCTCTAGTGTTTTGATAGCATGATTCAAGGAACCAACATGAAAGTTTGAATCATCCTTCCAAAGGTCTAGTGAGAAATGTCCCAATGCACCTGTGCCATGGCCATGCATCAGTGCACCAGTCACACTAACTTTCAAGCGTTCACCTCTCCATACTGACTTTGCGAGTTTCTCTAGTCTTGGAATCATGGTCTTGTTTTGGTCCATTTTATCATGTATAATGGTAAGCGCCTGATCTGGTGATCGATGGGACAGAGCTCTCCATGACCAGTACAAGCTCCTACAAGAGATCTGGGCAGTCATGTGTGCCTTCCTTTCAATCGGCAACTCTCTTCTCTCCCTTGGATCTCTTATCTTAGCCATTTTTTCTTTGATTACAATACATGTGTTGCACTTAGAGAAAGCTATCCTTTTAGCTATTGCAATCTCGTTATGATCCTGCTTCCACCCACGTGAAAATGATGAGTGAGAGACCTGCTTGCCTGTCATCTCCTTCACATTGGCGTTCACCTCATGAAGAATGTCCTTCTTGGTTAGAACAGAGGGGAGCCTCTTCACATTCTCTCTTACACCTTCAGTACTGATTTTCGATCTGTGGGGCATTGTCTCAGCGTTCTCATCTATATACATAGACAGCACGGCCTTCCCTGCTAGAGTGTGAGACCTTGGTTTTTTCGTACCCATGTTCCCATGTTCAGCAACTCTGTGACCATCAAGGAAAAGTCTTCGCCACTTATAGAAGGTGGACATTGGAATACCATATGCTATATGCCATGCTTTTACACAAACCTGCTTGTTATTTAGCATGAGCATCTTTACCTGTCTGTTCTCTGAACAAACATCTAACATATTAAAAACAAATGTGGTCCTCTCTGAAGCAGTCAAGTTCCAGAAGAAGGTACGCATGCTACTAATCTCTGCAGTTGAGAAGTTTGCGCAGTATCTTCTCATACAACAAATCGAAGATTGAAAACCTAAAATTGAAGCTGCCATGATCTTTCTCTGGGCTTTGGTCACACCAGCTTTACGTGGAGTCCTGTTCACCATTCTATACATCCTTTTCATGCAACTGCGGCATCTCAGCACAAGCCTGACATCTCATTGACGGTCTTTCTGGCATGGGGCATAGCTTCATCACGGTGGCAGCCCGGAAGTCATCACCTAATCTGGTATCAGCAACTGCTTGATTAGGATCGGTGAAGATGATCACACCGAAGCCATAAGGCATATCACAGCATTCATGCAAAAGTGTGCAATTCTTCTCAACAAGTTCTTCCCTGGAGATACCACCATGACGATGTACTGAAGCAGACGGAGTCGTGGGATCCTCCAACGACAACCAATTCAGCCTCTTTATCTGTCCAGGCGGAGTGGAGACGGCGGTGTTATCTTCAAGTGCAGTCACGTCTCTCTCGGGCCACAGGATGAAACTCCCTCTGGACTCTGCAAGTATTGCAATCTCGGGTTCCGGATAAGGCAACGGAATGCTCCCATCAAGAATGACTTCCACAGACACTACAGCGAAACCCTGGGGCAAGGGCAAGTTATGGTGCTTGGTAAAGTTGTGTAGACGACCCTCTGCAACCTTCGTCCCATTGAATAAAATGGACCTCAATTGCTCCATCCTGTCATGTAAACAAAATAGAATGCTGTTAGAAATCGCGGAGGCGATTTCATGGAACACTATCTGCCAGTATTGTGGGGGCATTAGTCAATGTACCTGAAAATCGCTACGTTAGATCGCCACTGCGATCTGGCTCAGCACTGAGAGTCCACAATGCTACCACTAATGAGGATCTATTCCAAGAGAGATTCCCTACGAATGCTCTATTAAAACGCGCCCGCGGTCCGATTGAACAAAAAGAGCTTCAAAGATATGCGGAATTGTCCAAAGCTTCTGTAGTAAAAATGAAGTGTTTCAGCAAGGTTCCAACATGTTGCGAGTTATCTAACGTGATCTAGCAACTTGCATTTCCTCCATGTGACAAGAAAGATACTTGCAGAAAAACAACAGACCATTACTGACATGTAGCTGAATGGAATTATCGTGGACAGACGTATTGAAGACAAAGAAGAGGTTGGAATTAGTGTAGACAGACCTATTGAGGGCATATGTCAATGAATTAATTCTAGATAGACCTATTGAACGCATAAAAGAGTTCATGGTAAAGATCTCTGTAATGAAGATGTAGCCAGTGAAACTCATGCAACATATCATCTATACAAACAATGATGTTCCCAAGAGTAGGAGAAAGCAGTAGTCCATACAAAAATTTTAGAACCATTAAATCAATTAATGGGACAGAACAATGCAAGTTAAGTGAGTGATTTATCATTGAAATGATGCAGATGAACACTACTGTCCCGAAAACAAGAACAATGCAATTGCAGAATAAAACAAGAACAATGCATATCAAAACATGCAGTGGACATCGATTCTTGCCTGTTTCGGGCACTTAGATGTCGATCAAATGCAACATTTCGTCGAGCGCCATCAGCCGCCTCCCTTGCGCCTCTGCAGAAATCTCCCGAGCCAATGCGTTTGGAATGGTTTGGAATGAGGAGCTCTTGGCGGGGAATGAGAAAGTGCATTTGGCGGGGAAATTTGATTTCTAAATTCAAATGAATGTCCTGTTGTCAGCGGGCAATTGCTGTCGCAGTCACCGTACATTTGGTTCGTGCCAAACTCCGAAATGCGCTGGCTGTCTCCATCGGACAGGTAACTTAACTTTGACAGTTACTCGCTTTCCACACGTAATGTCATGCCAACTGCATTTATGTCAGACGAATTTATGATAGGACATTAAGGACAGGGCATAAAGTATGATGCCTTTATCCCGTCCGCCATCAGAAATAAATGCGCCGACGGAATTAAATGCGCCGTCCAAAATTAATGTGCCGTCGGAAATAAATCCGCACGTGTGATTCTGACACGTGCAATTATGACGGGACCTTTATGGCGGGACATTTATGGCGGGCGTCTCCAGCCTACTTAAAGGCTTTTCGCGATTTTTTGGAGTCAAAGTTTTCCTCCGCCTTCTAAATTTCTAGCGCCTTCGACGAAAAACAGTGCCATCATGTCTCGATCTTCCGCCCTCAGAGAAGGTAATTTTCGCGTTTTCTTTTAGCAGTGGTCCTTTGACACCATTTCGTACTTTAAATTTCAATGAAGAGAGGTCGAAAGGATCGCGACCGCGATGTTATCGATCTGTACTTGTATTAGTTTATGGTTCAGAGTGCTCAAGGGAATCGCGGCCGCGATTTGCCTGACTTGCTTGCATTACTTGCAAGGATCGCCGTCGCGTTTCTTGTCTGCAATTTTTAGAAATGTTTTATTTCAGTTTTACTTGCAAGGATCGCGGTCGCGTTTCTTGGAAGCTCTTTCTTTTGAGATGTCTATTGACATCTAGTTTTCATTTTGTTCGTGCAGCACTTGACCTTTTCAGAGGTCCAAATGTTGAACCCATGCGAATAGTAACTCCAGATAAAAGTCGGAGGTGGTGCATGGAGATTGCCCAAGCCATACCACATATCAAGGGAGACCGCAGGAAGGACCTCTGCCTCTTCTTGACATTAGGGATTTTTTGAGATCATAAAAGGGCCTTCTAAGAACTCCTGACTAAGCTATATGAACTACCAATCAGAAAACAAAACTGGTAATCCAGTCAGCAAAACCAGTTATAACTAACTCACTGGATCACATTTTCTAGCATAAGTGTTGATAGAAAAGTCCAAATGAGCTCTTTTTTGGTGCAATAGATAGATCTCATTGAGATCTTTCCAATCTTGGGTGGTTTGCATATTTTTTAGCCACGTAAGATAGTAAAAAATGGTAAAAACCATATTTTTTGGAGTTTTGACAATCATAAGTGGTTAAAATATGTGCAAAGCACCTAAGGTTGGAAAGATCTCAACGAGATCTATCTATTGCACTAAACGAGAGCTCATTTGGACTTTTCTATCAATAGTTATGCTAGAAAATGTGATCCAGTGAGTTAGTTATAACAGTTTTGCTGACTGGACCCGTCAGGCTCTGATTTCTGATTGGTAGTTCATTTATCCTCATTTGGCTTAGTTGGCATGTTTTGAAGGCCCTTTTTTAATCTCAAAAAAACCCTAATGGGACCGGTACGGGGCCGGACGACTTTGAACAGATGGGGATCATCGTAGCCATGTGGAAGGGCACGAAGAATAATGTGCAGGATGCCATTATATGTAGCGTTGAGGACACACAGCAGTTACAGTTTGTGGAGTACATCCTTCGATGGCAGAACTACGACCCGTCCATCATGACCGCAAACAAGCACAACAAGCCAGCTAGTGGCAAAGGTGTGCCAACTAGTGCAAAGGGCTTTGGTTGGGTTCTGCCATCATATGATTCCTTGTCTCTCTCTGGTATTAAGTGCAACAAAGATCTCCTCGTGGGCTTCAGCAAATGCAGAAAGGGCTTGTCAGCAGATAAGAAACCTCCTTCTTGTGCCTTAAAGGCTACTAAAGACAACAAGCTACCCTCGCGTATGGATACAAACTGGTTGCGTGCAGTTGCTAAGAAAAGGAGTGTTGTTCCATTAGCTGCAATTGGTGAACCATCTGAACCGAAAGATCCAATATCCTGTTCAGCTAATCCAATATCTTCAGTAGTTGTAGATCCTACTGCTTCGAAAATGATCATGCCTTCCCCTATACCCTATAGTGCCTCCCCCTACAGAAGAACCAGTACAGAAGAAGGCAACCATTTTCAAGGTTAGACTTCGGCCTCTAAATGTAGATGATAAGGACCAGCCTTCTACATCATCTACACCTAGCTCATCAGGTGTCCCAACTGCCACTTCAACTGCAATATCAACTTGGCCTTCTGAAACTCGTATGCCTGAGGAACTCAAGTTCAACCCTGCCGAGGAAAAGAAACTTGCGGAGCAAACAGCACAGAAACTCGAGGAGTTCAGAAAATTTTATCCAATGGGAGTGAATTGGTTCACAAAAGTTAGTATCTTCGACTGCGAGACAGCTCCAGCTACAATGACGCACAGATATCGTTCAAACGACCATGTGCAAACTCTAATAAGGAGCTTTAAGAAGTGCCCTATGGAGGTTCTAACACCGGCAGATGTTGTCCCTTTTGATCCCATCACCAAGTAAGTACTTTGTATATGTACATTATTGTGAGGTTTTCATTAACTAAAATATTGTGTATCCCAGGAAAATAATAACTTGGTCGAGACCTGAGGATCTTCAAAACAAAAAATTTTACATTATTTCTGGAAACCACAGCATATTTGCTGCTCAGATCCTCTGCTCTGTGATGGGGAGCATCGAACAACGGATGGAATTTGCGAAAGTTTACGCAAAGAGAAGAACACGAGTGCTGAATGGAAACCTGTCAAACAGGGAATATATTCAATTATCTATTCAATGCAACGACATAATTGCAGACTCTATGTACAGAGAGCCACTTGTGGAAAAGCTTCAACAGCTTCGTAATCAGCACAAGGCTTTCGGGTGCCCTCCGCAGGGTCCAACGGGCACATCAGTCACATCAGCTTGGAAGGTAAGCCTATTTACTTTTTGCTGAAACAGATCGCGTCGCGATCCTAACGAGCATTTTACTCCAGGATTTTGTCGAGGTAGCCACTACGACACTCAAGGTGAAAGAACTCAAAGACAAAAAGCAGTTTCTATTCATGCACGACGAACCATGGGCGAAGTTCATGGAAGTCGTAAATAAGTGGGCATCACGGAAGCTATCGGATGATCATGGAGAACTGCCAGAAAAGCCCACAAAAGAATTTTTCAATAAAACATTTCTCAGGTACCTTCGTGGCATGAACAATGCGGAGGTATCACAGCTTATGGATGAGATCCTTTTGGGAAAGACATATTTAAAAGTGCAATCTGGTTATACCGGCAGGCATGATTGTAAGCAGAGGGCCTTAGACATAAAAACTCTGACATTGATGCACCGTGAGGTACTATCCTATGCCAACTGTTTGCTAGACAAAAAATACGGCAGCATAGAGGAGCTCGTGACAGAATTCCCTGAACTCAATGAAGAGAGGCTACTTGATATAGCAGGTATGGATTTTGAGTATATCAAGGCCAACTATAATAAGGATCACGTTCAGGGAAATCTTCCCACTGTTTTCCTGGAAGCTTTACTAGCTATACTCAAACCCGAAGAAGCAAAGAAACAGAAAGAAAAGATGAACATTGTTAAAGCAGTAACAAAATCTGGTGTTCTTGTGCGGGGGCAAGTATTGGAAAATGCCACCATGGTTTTTTTTTATATGCGCAGTTTCAGCACTGTATGGGAAGTAAAAAAATACACGGATCTTTTCAGCAGGATTGCAAGTATGACTACTGCAAAAGTGTATCATATCGTGATGCTCATGAGATCAGTCCACTTGCCAAACTGCTTATACAGCCAAAGTCAAATCCAGGGCTGTTCCCATGTGTCCACGGGTGCTTATGAGGAACAGGGCTGGGTTAACAAGAAAATGATAAAGGAATTTCAATACTACGTCACGCATGTGACGATCAATAGAAGTGACGTTCGTATCTTACCTGTGCAACCCAGATTGGAGCTGCATCTAACTCAGGGGACCAATGCCCCAAGAGGCACACCTCTACCAAAGTATCCAATCACAGGTAATGAGGAGGTGGACGCCAAAACAAAGAAGAAATACCTAGAATACTTCACAGGTAAGCCTAAGTTTTCATGGGCAGCTACGGAAGGGATTTTGTTCTGAAAGGCCAGGCTAAAACGTCGTATATCTACGCAATGGTGAAGGAATTGGTTCCAGATGATGGTGCTGTTATTGACTTCTTTTCCGCGGGGACTGCTTCTAGAGTTGCTCTGATGCAAGGGAAGCGTAGCGTTTCTTTGGAGTATGATGACAAGATCTACAGGTTTTTGAGATCGTTCTTCGAGACCTTGGAGAAAATGGCAAGGCCACCCTGTGAAGAACAAGAAGAAGAACAGAAAGTAAACCCGGACGCAGAAAACATGCCAAACATCCAAATAACTCAGCAGACGGATCTGAGTAACATGGATGTGATCCTGGGACCTGGACCAGTTAGATCAGAAAGGCTTTGAGGAGAGGCTGGAGGAAACACGGGCTCTTTTAGAGAAGACAGAAAAAGACACCGTTGCACTTGATAAGACATTTGAAAAGCTGGAGGTCTTGAATCAAAAGTTTGATATGGTAATGCCATTAGTAACTGGTATGATCAACAAACAGTCTAGCCAGTTTGAACACGTTGGTCCCTCAGAATCCGAGACTCAGTTTGAAGACCCAGAAAATATCGAAGTAACCAAGAGAAGGAAATTAGTAGATACGTCCGATTATAGTACTGAGCTACGTGGGGAATTGTTGGATACACAGTACTCAGGGCGTGTGCAGCATATCGCTGAGGCAATGGATGTAGAAATTCCTTCGGTTACAGGATATTCAGAAGTGAATCTCTCACAGACCCTTGCTTTAGGTAAGGCACATACAGACAGAATGGCCAAGGAACTTGGCGTTGCTCCAGAGTCTGTGAAAGAAACTCAAGAGTCTGTGGAAGAGACTCAAGATTAGTGAAGTTTTCTCACTTTTTATGGATTTGAAAAATCATGTAAAGACTATGAAATTTTGTAACAAACTTTTGCTCTTTTGAGGAAATGATTATTTTCTTACATCTTTTTACTGTATAGATGTAAAGACTATGAAATTTTGTAACAAACTTTTGCTCTTTTGAGGAAATGATTATTTTCTTACATCTTTTTACTGTATAGAAGTACTGACCTTGTGTATTATTATCCACTTGTGTACTGACCTTGTGTAATTCTGAACTTGTCGGGAAGATCGCCATCGCGATCTTCTCCACATGTAGTCATTTGAGAATGATATTAAAATGTTGCCATAAAGCTTATAATGAGCTCTCATGCCTTGCTTATCTGGTCAAAAACATCGCCATGGCGATTTGCACGAGCATTGACGGCATTATAGCTGTTGAATGTTTTGTGTTCCAACACAGTGAAGGCAGCCCCATAAGTGCTTTTCCCGCAGATGAAAATAATACGAGCAAAAACTGTGCTCTTAGTCATTGCAAATTGCTTAACAATAACAACTTTTTTCATTCTAGGACGCTACTGCGACCTATTTCGTCTCGATCGAGAAAACCAAATTTCTCTAATTAACGAAATCATGCATTTTCACGAAGACGCCGCGCAAGACCACTGAAGATGGCAAGCTTTTTTGGTCTTATGTTAATAATATCACGAATAACATTTGCCATAACGTCCACAAGAGTAAATGGAACTCGAGATGCTTTGATGCAGAAAAAGAGGCGATCAAAGCGTCGTTAGAAGAAGAATATCCTGAGCTCAAGTCAGGAGACATCTCATGGAGGGAGGTTGTAAAACATTGTGGTCAGCATGTTAAAGCTACCAGGCATTAGGCTCCTTCGTTCTTCATGATGACCACCATCGTACTCATGTTTGATTTATATTTTGCAGAGGTAATCAGAAGAAGCAGCTGATAGGATTGGCAGAAGCTGCGGGAGACTCGATAGACGCAGTGGTAAAACCTCTAGGGTGGACTGATGAGGCATTTGAAGTACATCATTTCCAATCCTTCCCATGAGTTGTATAACTAGATGATGCCACGTGGACTAAGACCTTGTGTTGCATTGCAGTGTTTGAAGGCCAACATAATGTCAAAGAAAGGGGTAGATAGAACTGCGTCAGCTTTGAAGGCGAGGTATGACGAAGCAAGTGGCATCTATAGTGCCAATAAGACTGGGTCTGGCAGTTATGAGGGTACTATTAACCTATTTGTAAGTATAAATTTGGTTTATACTAACATTGAATACTAACATTAGTTTTGGATGCTCATGCTCAACAGAGGATATTGTTCAAGAGAAATATTGGTAAAGATGAACGTGAAAGGGCCTTCAAAAAAGGCAATCGTGCAGCCATCCAATACGACTATGCGCATGAACGGGGCGAGGTATGTATCATTCACTACATAATTATTTGCGGCTACAACGACCTAATTGTTGCGATATATTATAATACAGGTAGATGAAGACAAAGACGATGCCGATCGCTCGGGAATTGAGCACAGCAACAATTAAAGACTTCGTTTTTTGTTATAATACTTTTAAATATTTTAATTTGTGGTGAATTGACTCAATGTATTTTATAATGTGCAAATTATTTTTTTTAATTGAAGGCAGTAGTAATGTGCAAATTATATCGTGAAATATATTAATTGAATTTAATGTAAATTTTTTATGCTTAGTTTCTAGTTTTTGGGACTTTTTTAATGATTAATTAGTCTTTCTATGATTATTTATTTTAAAATTTTTATACTCAATTCTAATTTTCTAATTTTTTTTATTATAAATGTAATTTATTTTTTTATTTTTTTATTTATTTTATTACTATTTATTTAATATTTGTTAAATATTAAATATTAATGCTTATTTAATATTATATTGAATACTAATATTTAATCAGGATTTTTCTTTTATTTTTCTAATTTTTTTTTTCATACGCGGCAGCCACGTCAGCCGACCTGGGCGGATGTCGTGGACGCCACACGACAGCCACATCAGACGACCTGGTCGGGGACACGTTGCACGTTGTTTAACGACGTGACACGTGTTTAGTACGTGGTGACTTGACATGGCCTACTCATCGTTGAACGACCCGGCCAACGTGTCCGCCACGCCAGCATCCGCGCTGGCATTAGCACAGTGGCAGTCCACTTGTCCAGGACATCGTTTAACGACGTTGCCAGCCGTGTCTGCCACGCGAGCGTCCGCGCTGACAACCGTCGCACAGCACCAACAGCGTGGCAAGGCCACGTGTCATAACAATCGTTAAACGACGTATTGGCGTCGTTTAACGATGCCGTGATTGCGACATGCTTAACTACGACTAGACGACATTTAACGATGTTCAGACGTCGTTATAAGCGTCGATAACGAAGTTTATCCGTCGTTTAACGACGACTAAACGACATCTGGACGTTCTTATAGACGTCGATATGGCACAATATTTTTGTAGTGCATGCACCACCATCACCACCACCACCACTACCCCCTCCCCCTCCCCACGACTCGTCTTCTTTGGAATCATTGGGTTGTCGTTCTTTGATTAGCACCTTCCCCTATGACGAACCTCGCGCTCCCACGCTTTCCTTCCCTCTTTCCATTTTGCTACCACCTCTTTGCCTTCCCTCTTCTTCTAAACTGTCTGCTCCTCTTCTTGTTGTTCCTGCTGTTGGGGTTGCTCTTGCTCTTCTCTTATTGAAGAAGGGGATCCCACAAATTATGTTTTGGTCGAGCTCTATGGTGATTCACCCTAAGTGTTGGGTGGCTGCTCCTTCATAGAGTGGTACGACTCGTCTGATGAGCTAGAGCTGCCCAGTTCTTCGCCTGGTCTAGGTCGCAAGACTCAGGAATCTGCTTGTCGCTACCCACTGCACGAGTTGCAATGTTTACACGCGATCTATAGCTCCTAACTTTCCTCGCAGTTTGTTTGGTCCGTGCCATGTCTTGTAGATTAGAAAACTGATTAATTTTCGTCCGAAATCTTTTGAGAAGGCTAGAAGGCTGATTTAGGACCAAATTAGGGAAAGAGATTAAAATAGCGTTTAAAAAGGCAAGACACTCACACATGTGGAAGAATATTCTGATTTTATGAGATTATTACTATTTTTAGCCACCCTAATTAAGGGTGACCCCCCCCCTTCCCCCCCAATTTTGATCTTAATTGTTTCTATAATTTTTAGGCTACCAATTATAAATTTATGTCGTATCCCACTGGGATCGTCGATTTGCTCCGATTTGGACAATTTTTTAACCCATTTCGCATGGAATCATAGTATTCATATATAATTTTCATACCAATATTCATTCGACTCAATTATTCTTCCCTCCCACGTCTACAACTTAGTCTAGTTTATGACCTTGCTAATGGGAAAAATAATTTCGCCCAGTTTCGAGGTTCAAGACTGGAATCCTCATTCTGATCCTTCACTAGGCTAGTTAGCTACCTATTTAGGATCATAGCCAGTGTTTGATCTTGGTCAACTAAGATCATTGCTCGGATACCATTGTGACGTTTCCCGCATAATATATGATCCCCCATCGTATATCACCCCGTTATGTGGTGCTCAGTCACTTCATAGACTGCATAGCCCAGTGGGCTCTATGCACAGGCCGCATATGATAGGAACTAAGGGGTGTAAATGCACCAACATCATATATCTACATAACATGATAAATGACAAGAATAACATCTAATTCTAATCATATGCATCTAACTTACAGTTAAGGTTCATTTATTAGAGTTCATAATCCGAACCAAATTCTTGAAACTATTAGTTTAAGAAAACTCGTTGACATAGTCTTATTGGACCCAACGAGTGGCATCATGTTTCCATCAGATTGATCATTAACAACAAAGCTCAAACTGGATGAGATATAGTCTCCATCGACATGCTACTTCAATATATTGGGCTGCTACAAATGCTACAAATATACTTGTATGCCACTATAGATCCTGCAGGGCGGGCAGCTAGAATGGTAACTACTATAGCATCAATCCTAAAACAGATGTAGCTACATTGAAGTTGGGCACTGAAGACTGTCAAATCTTCAACCATCTTGATGTTAGTTTCCTTGGATAAGTATTCTCGTAGCGGTGAGAGCATACAGCATCCTCTAAAAAATGCTTATATTCTTAGTAAAAGCATGTATTGCCCACGACTTAGTTCATCCAAGGATCTAGGCTGACACAAACAGCCAGGCTCGAATATTTATATCGTAAAAGGCAAACTACATTCTATAGTCCACACTATAAATTTTAACCAAATATTATTGACGAGTAAATCAACTCACATCACTGACGTGGAATGAACATTCAGAGCCGACAATTGCCTGAAATGCACCCAACTATGTCCTCGTTGCGGAAGCATGTTCATTTAACGTCGGGCAGGCAATTGGGCTACAAACTTGCCTGTTCGGCACATTTTCTAATGTAATGGTTTGGGGCAGAAGCTATTTAGCTTAGGGCAGCCGTGGCAAATATGGATTTCAGGAAAATTGCAGGAGAGGAAGCCATTATTATCACATATAATGTCGGCCTGTAATGGGGAAACGTAAATAAATTAATTCCTATGGAAGCCTCTTAGTTCAATACCAGCAACCTACACGTAAAGGACAACCCACAGTGCAACAGCATCTTGGGCTCTTTTGTGATCACAACACTTGTAACATTGTTTTCGTTCCGGCTTAGTGAGATAAATGAGGATTTTGAACTAATAAATGAAGCACCTTTCTTACAATGTTAAAAGCCTTAACAACATAAATGTAAATTCAACTCCCATCAATGCAACTAAGGTTAGCTCTCAACCTGAAAATGCCATTGATGATCAAAGATTTTTGTTTCAATAAATTACACTGTAAAATGTTTATTACTCGTAAACCACGGAGCCAAAATTCCTGGATTTTGCCTTGATTGTTTAAAACAGGTAATTTTGGGGTTGTAGGTTTCTGGCGGTGCCGCTTACAGCACCGCCACAAGTAGATTAAAATTTTGTGTCAAAATTGAATGCCTCAATTAAACAACAGATTAAACCACGGCTTCCTTGATGGGCTTTGGGACTCCAAACGGAAGAGCTTGTCACACAAAGAAGCTTCTCGCTGGTAACGCCAGATTGCCAGCCATAACGCAGCTATGCCTCTCCGTCATAACCTTCTTCCCAAGAAGCACCAGTATATCTTTTGGGTCTTTGGTTTCATGCATCTCATTTCTGGCTATGGCTGAAGGAGTTAAACCCAGAGAAAATCTAGATCATGACGATCCATGACGAAATGAACAACTGCAACCTACTGCAACCTTGCAACTGAGGCTGAAACTCGACCAATGAAGCCAAAAACTCGACCAATGATGCCAGAAAGTCGGCCAATGAAGCAAGACAGTTGAGGATGAAGGTAATACTTCACGATTACAAAAAAGATAGATATTGGTTAGTATCAAGCAAATAAGAAAGCAATAACATAAAGAAGGTGGTTCCCTAGCCGAAAACTTGCCTGCAACAAACAAAACAAGACTTGATCTTCAAAGAAACGCTCGGCAGCGGGAAAAAAATCGATCTAAAGCAAGCTCCAGATACAAGAAGCTCCAAAAAGTCGTCAAATCATCAAGCGCCTCAACGGAATGACGAAACGCCATTGCCAAAGCTCTGGAGCTCCGCCATAGGCGAGAAAGAAAGAAGGTAAAAAAAAAAGGTCCCGGAAAGAAAAAATTAACATTCCGCCAGGTGGCTGGAATTTTGGCTCCCTGGTGGGTTTACGTGAGGGAGCCGCCTGGTTCTCGGGGTTTCCGGCAGGAAACCGGCAGCGGCGCCGCCGCTCGCGACTAACACCGCTCGCGACGGCGCCGCTTCCGGTTTCCCGCCGGAAACCCCTCGTACCAGGCGGTTCCCTACACAGGTTATAGATATAAGGGAGGGTGCCCGGTATCGGAACAGGGGCCCTAATATGGCGCACCTTTATGGCACACTTTTAACGGCCAAGATCTTCCCATTTGAGCTTTCTTTTTGGACTTTTGATTTGGATGGCCAGGATCTTCCGGTTCTGCTATTTTCATATTTATTAAAAAAACTTTTTTCAGGGGAGGCGTTTTGCGAACGCACAAATGCCATTGCAAAGTGCTCAACAAGAGCTTTAAGTTGACTATTGACACGTCATAGTTTAACTATGTTAGTACAAAAAACCACAGCTAGGAGACCTAACTGCGCCATCGGGGCACCGGATGTTAAAATATTCAAGCTGTGTGAGACTGACACATGTCCTAGGAAAGTCAAGCGGTTGGTTTCCCTGACTGATCTCAAGCGGTTGAGTTCCTGCTCAAGATCATCTGCCATTATATTTATTCTGTTGTATTCCTTTTGTGATAAGAGACAACCTAGAGTTTTCGTCTGCATTCTTGTAGTTCTTGATTCTTCACATGGTATCAGAGCTTTGCTCAATCTAAGAGAAGAAATTCTCATTTTGGGGAAGATCCTGAGACGGTGAGCTCTTTGTGTCCATGGCAAACTCAAACTCCATGCTCATGAACTTGAAACCCCAACTTTTTGATGGGAAGGGTTTCGAAGCATGGAGGAGGATGATTAGCCTTTATCTTAAGGCTGAGATGTTGTGGGAAGTCGTGGATGGCAATCGAACGTAGCCACCGACATTCCAAAGGATAAAGCCGGAGATGTTGCTCTTGAAGGAACTCCTTTGTGGAAACAAAAGGACAATAAGGCCTTGGCATGCATTGCCATGTGCCTTCAAGGGCCATTCATGGTCCGGAGAATTGGAGAAAAGTAGTAAGCATTTGTGGGATTTTCTCGGTCAAAAGATATGGCGGAAAGAGTGAAATGGAAATTATGCGACTTCATACGTAACTTGAAGCACCGAAGCCAAGACAGGCAGGATCTAAGGGGCACATTCTGAAATTACAGAGTATTTTGATCTATTGGCTGATGCGGTGGGGGAAATGCCCTTTCGTGAAATTCGAAGAAGCTTCGTTTATACAAATCTCTGCCAAAGTCATGGGGATACACAGTTGAAATGATGCTGACAAATCGAAAAGGAACATCTTGGGAAGATGTGGTGGATGACCTACTTGAAATATCTCTTATGCATAAGGAACGAGGTGACAAAAGTAGTCGTTCAGAGCAAGCCTGCATGGCTCAGAATAAGGGACGTTCCCATCCACAAAGGGAAGGAGCTAATGCTCAAGGCAAAGCACAAGGAGATCCACAGCCTCAATATGCAAGGGATGGCACATTGCTCAAAAGCGGGATCAATGCCGATATGCAAAGGATTTGGCCACCATGCATATCAGTGTCCTAGTAAGCCATCACGATCCTCTAATACTGCTTCAAAGCGCTCAGAAGAAACAGTCCAAAATGTTGAAGCACCACGCATCCAAGAAGAGAATTGTATGCTTGAAGAGGCGTGCATACTTGAGGGCATTGATGACAGTGACAATTTCTTGGCTGAAAGCCATTTTGTGCAAATCGTATCAGGTTCTTTCCTTCAGGAGGAAACCTTTATCTTGGAAGATTGGTCCTCAAATGATGAGGCACATCATGCAATAGCTGAATTATCGACCTTCACGGTCGACTCTGGATGTACCTCCATCATGGTTAAGCAAGAAAACCTTCTACAAAATTCTGTGGCTAGTAAGGGAGGTGTACAATTGGGATCTAGTACAGAAGTTCCAATTGCAGCACGAGGTATTTTTTGCTTGCCACTCACAGGGAGACATTCCCTTTCCATTTCTGATGCTTTATATGTTCCTAGTCTTCGCAAGAATCTTCTTTCTGTTGCAAAGTTGGCTGATGCAGGGCTTAATGCCTTTTTCACTGATGAAGCGGTTTATTTCTTTCCAAAAGGGCTTCCTCTACCTGGAACACCTGTGGCTCAAGGAGCCCGAACAGGGAACCTATATGAAATTGTCTTGCCTTCAAATGAGCAGCTTTTGCTGACTGCACAGTCTCATGCCTCACTGGAATTATGGCACAAGCGTATGGCCCATGTCAATCCTCAAACCCTCAAGTATCTTCACAAGAACAGTCTTGTTTCTGGTTTTTATCTGACCAACGATAAGGCATTGGGTCTTTGCCATGCATGTATGCTCGGCAAACATTACAGACTTTCCTGTTTCAGCTTGAAGGGGGAATGTTAAAATATTCAAGCTGTGTGAGACTGACACATGTCCTAGGAAAGTCAAGCGGTTGGTTTCCCTGACTGATCTCAAGCGGTTGAGTTCCTGCTCAAGATCATCTGCCATTATATTTATTCTGTTGTATTCCTTTTGTGATAAGAGACAACCTAGAGTTTTCGTCTGCATTCTTGTAGTTCTTGATTCTTCACACCGGAGAGGGGTCACTTTAGGGCCTCATAACTTTTTTTTCTAGGGCATCGGAGTGGGCGATTTTGGGGTCATCAGAGAGAGCAAGTCTTAGGGATTCAAAAGAGCCATTGCTTGCCCAGATCCGAGCAATGAAGGCCCTCCATCGATCCCTTTTCCTGTTAAGTGTGCCGTCACCGGGCACCCTCCCTTACAACATTAGGGAGGCGCAAAAGGCGTTCGTACTGGTTTCCGACAAGTAGAAAATCCTCGCTTAAGAAAAGGCATTGCCAACAAACAACTTCTGAAAAAGATTTTCAATTTTAATATTGAGCTTCTACTACAGCTTTATCTTGCTTGTCGTTCAATTATTCCAACTGACTTTGTTGTCAAACAACAAAGTGATTTGCACATTTGTAAACTACCTAATTGGATCAGAAGATTTTTGTGACCGATTCAACATTCCACGGCCAAAATGTTCTGCAATGACTGAAAAACCTTCGGCTAGTTTCTAGTTTGCGGCCCCCCCCCTCTGTCCCGGTGAACACGACAGCCAACAAACAGTCTTCTTTGTCGCGACGTGAAATAACTGTTTTTGTCACTCGGGTTGTTGGAGTTGATTGGTGGTTGTTAGGGTTGATTGTTGGCGAGAATCAAACAGTGGAACGAAGGCGTGCGAGAATCAAAAAAGTGTTTTTGTCTTCTTTCGCTGTTTTGTCTTATTCACCGCCGCAGTCGTAGTGTTCACCGGGACAAAAGGCGCAAACTAGAAGTCACCCAAACCTTCTTCTGAATTGCGAACTAGTTGGAAGAATCTATCATGATCATTGGCATGGTGCTCAAGGCTGCGTTTAATCTCAAGCATTGTACGGTTTTTTGGAGCACATTTTGGGCATTTTGTCTCATTGTCCCCAAGACACCTTTGATGAAATGAGTGCATGCAGAGAAAATGGACTGCAGGAAGATCCAGAGTTGATGTGCAAATCATGCACTTGCTATCCTGAAATAATGTTGCACTTGTTTTAGACTTTTGTATCTCTGCCCGCATCTTGTTAGTTTCTTCCTGCATCGGGCGTCGCAAGTTCAGCACAAATCTCAATGTGAAAACAATACGGAGTAAAGTAATAGCAAGAAGAAATAATAATTACCAAATATTTCTCAATTGCTTTTTGATCCTCTTGAATATGTTTTGATTCTTCTTGCAGCTGGTGACTTAAATATTCCTTGATGATTTTTCGACAAGGTTTGTAACACAATAAGAGGAGGTAACAATTTCTCACATTCAACATATGTTAAGACTTCCTTGACTTCTTTGGCACAGTTATCTACTCGTTCACCAAAATAAGCCAGCACATCGGCCCAAAGGGTTGGGTCACCTCCTCGGCCAGGATCTCCTAACCTTTTACATCATGAAATAAGGCCCTGATAATCGCTATCTTTTATGTAACAATTTAGAACTTCTTTATAGACCTTCAATTTCTCGTATAAAAATACCAAGCCATCCCTAAATTTGTGTGTCTTACATAACATTACAACCAAATGTGCATCATACAGTGGTTGTGATTCCTGTGATGCTCCAACCCCCTTTCAGTAAGCCCAACCCTTTATTCCTCCTCTCCGACTTCTCATGTTCTATTTCCTCATGAGCAGTATCTATGTTAACAACAGAACCTTTTTGCGGATGCTCCATTGAATCTCCTATGGATATGGTCTTTAAACCTGATACGGCGTCATCGACGTGGTTTTCTTTCCCAATTGTAGCATTAGAGGTAATTTGAGATCTCCTTTTGTCCCCATAAGAATCCTCCAATAGAATGAGTACTCTACATCAAACTGCAATTAATGCAGCATTAACAACTTCATTGCTGTCGTTTTTTCCCTATAACTTTTGATCTACTCATGAAAATGCCGCGGCGTTTGTTGCATTAGATGCAGAATGAAAAGATCTTTCAAGTGATATATGGTTATGATGTATTTCAATACAAGCCATATGTGTTAACCTTAAAAAATATGGTTTTTTGCTCTTTTCTTATATATTTACATCCCAAAAGATATAACAATGGGTTGTCATTATAAAGATCTTGAGGAGACGAATCCATTGCCACAAATAGTGTTCGAATCGGAGTTTTTGATCAAAAGTTATAGTAGAAAAATAACACTGCAAAAGTTAGTTAGAACTGCATTAATTACTGCTGCCACATAATACTGGAATAAAATACACTGGAGCTCTTCTCTTATTGGACAGTTTTAAAAGCTGATGTGGCTTTTTAAGCATCCCTTAATGGGACAAAATGAGATCTCAAATTACCTCTAATGAATTTCCAATAGAAGGTACCTGAAGGCACTCACGAAGGTAAAGCCCAAGTAGAATGTTGTGTATCTCGACATGGAAAGGAGAATCTCTAACCTTCCCAATGTACAACTCTAGGAACAGAACCAACCACTTTGACTGACCAATGTAAACATGCATAAAATCCAGGGGTGTTAGCACGCCATTTCCACGCGAATTACTGTTTTTACTACTCCAATCAACTAGGATGCATAATTTTACTAAAGTATCAGTTGTCTCAGCAGGCGTGTATTGCATGAGGATAGTCCCATACTTCTTCATCGTAATAATTGCCTCATATGCAGGTAAGCCATCAACATAACGCAATGCATCATCATAGTGACCCAGATCTTCCAGCAGTATTTTCAAATACCATTCATGTTCTCCTGCTGCTTTTGCAATATATAGTGCATGTTGATGGTATCCAGCAGCTCGACAAACTTTGATAGCTGTTTCAACAGGGCGCCCGTATATCGAGTCCGGGATGTGGTGTTTCCGGACTATTTTTGTGGTGTTTCTGGCCACCGTTATCAGCCACTGTGCACTTCACAGTTTTAAGCCCAGAATCAACTGTTTTAGGTCATTTTTTGCTTGATCCGGCTCTATCTGAGCTCAAATCACTTCCTCTCTTCATCAAACTAGTGTTAAAGAGGAAGACAAAGCGATTGGAAGGGCTTTTGAAGCATTTCAAGCCGTCCAGGGAGCTGCAAGAAGGATCCGACCAAAGATTTTGGCTCTGCCGCGTAGTTTCGCGCTTGGTTTTTGGCCAGAAATACCACTTTTTGGCCAGAAACACCACTTCCAGAAGCATTGGGTGTTTCTGGACGTCCAGAAACACAAATAGTCCGGAAACACCACATCCCGGACTCGATATACGGGCGCCCCTGTTTCAACATCTAAGCGATGTTCCTCTTCAGTCCCATCGGCTCCTTTTAAGAACTGATCTAGTTTAGTGACATCTTTAAGCTTTGCATAACAGTTCAGAAGAAGTGTAGTATGATCCGCAGTGGCCGATCCTTTTTCGTGCAACTTTTCCAAATAGAGCGTTAGGTTATGGATTCTTTGAGCATATATAAACTTTTGAATAACATAAGATGGCTCGAGTTGGCCAATTGTGCGAATATATTGCGCCATAGCCTCGTCATAGTCCTGCTTCCCATATAAATGATCACCATACTTACGCAACACTTCAGCTGTGGCAATGGCATCTGTCTGCTGACTGTGAACAAGATTGATTGCAACAGTATAAAGGTTTTTGCGAAAAAGCATCTCCAACTTACTGCCCATATCTCTCTCCCCTGGTCTTTTCTAATAAGTATGATAATTCCCCATTCGCAAAGTATATGTGCCACATCTCCAACAGGGATACTATATGCAATAAGTTTATTTTTCAAATCATAAATATTAAAGAACTTATTGTCTGGATTCCTTTAATCTGTAATGATTGTAAGTAGGTAGCCACGACACCAATTCACAAAGTGCTTTTCACCTTCAAACGCCCAACAAGGGCCCCTTCCATCTGGTTCATAGAAGTATACAGCTTCGTGCCTTTCAACACAAGCTCTATATAACCAAAATTAAAGTAAATGTATTTTATACAAACAAAAACTGCATAAAAGGTGCCTTATAACATAGGAAAACCTGCTTATCGCTCATTGTGACACATTGTCCTTTGCAACCATGTAGATCCAAGGTGTGCTTCAAAGGGGGCTGCTGATGCATGTCAAATTAATAAATTGTGGACAATGTAACAGCAAAGAGTTGCAGGATAAGGCCATCCACATGAAAACCAAATCCTGTGACAGGTGAAGCAGGCTTCTCATTTGTACCTACATTTGCAAGCAGCTTTTGTCATGTGTGATACGTTCCCGTGCAATATCTCCTCTTATGCAATAGATAACACCCATTTCTAAACCAATGCAAATGAGTAGTACTGGTGGGACCTCTTCAAATACCAAGAAGGAAGTGATCTGCCAGAAAATAGGATATGTTTATTGAATCTGTAGGTCACTTCACCAGAGATTTTATTATAAGCATGAGATGCAATTTAATTGTCGAGAAATTTGTTGAAAGAAATAAGTAAATTATCAATTATCATATTCATAATGAAGTCTTATAGAATGACTGAGGGCACACATCAAGACTTAATTTGCCAATTTTTATTAGGTGCAAACGTTTCTAATTTATGCTCTATACAGATCATAAATGTACATGCCCCCTTCTATTACTCCTTGCATTACTAGTGAGATCCGTATATATGATGCTGCATGTATGCGAATCACAGAAGTCAGAATATTCCTTCACTATCCTTCTAGAGGGGGCACAAGATCAGGTAGTTCTTAAAGAGAGAAGTAACCTGGGAACTGTCATGAACCTACACGAAAACAAGAAAAATACGTGGAAAATACGCAAGAAATACGCCAAGATCGGCAAAGAATCTGATATATGAACAGGAATCAAGAGTACAATAGCCCAAAGCAAGCAAGAACATGCCTAGAAGGCTCAAGACTGGCGTTGAACCGGAATGGTTCGACAAGAAGGAGGTTCTTCCTTATATATCTAGACCAACGGTCAGGATCGCGCCACTCCAATGGATAACTCATGCCCTAGTGGTGTGGGCAACCCGTAATAGGGTTGGGGGTTCAGATGGTTGTCGTCACACTCCTCGGTTTCAGTCCTTTGCAGATCGATTTCGGTCCGCCCCAAATTCCCCCGGTTGTAAGCCTTCAAGGAGAGGGGCTTTGAGGGGAGGATAGTGTGACGATTAACCATCAGGTCTGGAGTGTGTGATTCGGTTTCATCCAAATCATTGTGGCCTTTTTGGTTAGGATGCACAGCTACCACTCCAGAGGTAGTGGGTTCAAGTCCCGTTCAGACCCTTAAATGTGACAGGAACTTGGATGTGAAAACTTTAAGAGCTCGAGTGCCAGCAGGACCACTGGTGCTGGCACCTTCAGGTTCAATTTTATTCAAGTCCCACATCTTTAAACGCATCGCTGGTTCTTGTGCCATTGCAGAATCATCTTCTCCAAGTGAAATAAGCACGTTCTTTTGCTGTTGAAATGGAATTTCAGAAATATTTTCTCCAATAGCTCAAATGCATTTCAGAATAGTTTAAAGTGAACCCTACCTTCAACTGTTGTATATGCGAGATAGAGAATGAATGGGCTTGGAAGCTATAACTAAGTTTAAGAGAATGATCTATAACGTGGACCATTCCATCTTCGGCTCCCACGGCAATTTGTCCCCGCCCACTGGTGCTGCAAGTTATTTTTTCTTTTAACTCCTCTGCCACTGGGGATCCAACTGGCTTTTCCTCAAAGAATTGAAACCTCCGCCACTGATACATCCCTGGGTTCAATGAGATCAGGATGATATGATCTATTGATGAATCCTTTCGCAGAAGTTTGAAGCTATCTTCTGGCACCCGATTCGTTTAGTATTCGACCCACGTAACGCACGCTGCCAGCAACATGAACTCTTATCTTTTTGGTTGGGATTAAAAATAACAAGGTGTTGCCATAAAGCTGCAGTATTTGAGTTTCTTATTGTGGGAGCGCTTCTCGGAATGGTTTGAACTAAGATTTTAGGGCCGTATCGTATTAAAATTCATATGTTTTGAGGGATTTGAGCAGCTTAAAGATGTTTAGATGTCAAGGAAGGAAAGTATGTGAATTTTTTTGGCAAGTCCAAGGTCTGGATATGGAAATTATGATAGTTCACATGATCGGGCTGCCTTGGAAGACAGCAGCATGTTGCATGCCGATTGAAACGGCAAGGGAGTCTGCTGCACCCATCCTCATTCTGCCGGAATGGTGAATCCAAGTAGGATCTCCGATGCTATATCTGGTTTCTTTGTTGCTGTGATTTAGTCTCTATCAGGTCTATTTGTTTTTCTCTTTTATCTTCTTTCTTTGCTAAAATCTGCTCCAAAGCTCTCGAATGGATCACATTTGTTTTGGCCTGTCCTCTGCTATATGGCTTACAAGTTTCATGCAACTCATGTAAATAGCTGATCATGGCTTGGTGCTCTGAGGTCGCTGCCATCTCTGTTTTCTTCTGATACAAGTAGCTGATACTGGCTGGCTGGTTTGAAATGGTTGCCATCTCTGCTTTATTTGCTCTCTCTTGTTAGAGGTATGGATATGCGTAGAGCAGCCAGACTGAAAGTGAGAGTATACAAGGGTGTTGTGCCCAGCATCATTTTAGATGAATCTGTGTGCCTATGGTGTAGAAACAGTGATAGGAAGCCATTGCAGCATTGTTTCGATGCGCAGGGTAGGATGCCTGAGAGTAGTACAGATGGTGGGCTAAGAAATAGGAGAGATGGATCTGCAATTGGGGAGGTTAGTTGGGGTGGCGAAGATCCTGCATTTTTTAGTATCTTAGTTGGTGGACAAGGTAGATATGATAGTGGAAACAGCTTCCGTTTAGGTTCAGAGTGTTGTGATGGAGGTGGATTGCCTGACAATGGATGGAAGGCCAGCTCTGTAAGCAGGGAATTACCAGTGGTCTATGAGGATCGTGGTTCATTTCTCTTTCCACAGCCTGCAATAGAGAAATGCAGGATGCAAGGTAGTAGAGGTGGAGGGGGCAGGTGTGGTGTTAGAGGGAGCGCACGTGGGCGAGGCAGGGGCTCACGCGGAAGAGGGAGACATGTAAGAATTTGTGAGCCAGGTGATGAGGGTTTGTAGAGGAGGAATCACATACATCACGAGGGGTGGAGGTGCAAAACGAGGGCGAGCGAGAGGAAGGAGGAGTCGGGGTATGCTTGAAGAGCACCTGGGTGCAGACATTGCAGGGGGGCGGGAGAAGAGGTTGTGGACATCCCTTCAGTTCTGGATGTGTCGGTCACAATTGTGTTTGGAGGTGCGAATGTGCCCATTTCGTTGTATGACCGAGTTGTAGATTTCATGAAGCAAAATTACAAAGCTGATGTTGTAGCACTCGAGAGAGGATCTTCTTTAGATCATTTGCATGTGCAAGCAATGTTTTGGTTGCATGTGAAAACACCAACGAGTATAAATGTCAGGATCAAGAATTTTCTTGGGTGGAACCATAGTAGACCTGCGAAAGCCATGATTTTATGTAAAGCCCTCACATGAAGCAGGCTCCATTGTTTCGAAGGGATAGTAACCATCATTCAATTAATTTAAGAATATGTCTTAATTTTGGGAGTTTTATTTCGCGCAGCTTCTGTCGCTTTTTGGCATTTTTTTCTTCCGCCGCTTCTCGTCCGCGCCCATCACTTTCTTGAAAACTTTCCCCCCTTCTTCGGCTTTTTCTTTTTCCTCACACTCCCCTTTTTCAGTTTTTTATACGCCCAGTTTTTTTCTTCAGTTTTCCTTCCTTCTCTTTCTCTGCATCCCGCCCTTCGTCCAGCGGCGCCTTCGGGCTATGGCGCTGTTTCTTCAGGCTATGGCGCTGTTTTTTCATGCTATGGCGCCGTTTCTTCAAGCTATGGCGCTGTTTTTTCATGCTATGGCGCCGTTTCTTCAGGCTATGGCGCCGTTTCTTCCGGCTATGGCGCCTGTTCTTCAGGCTATGGCCTCTTCAGGCTATGGCGCCTCCTTAGGCCATTTCGACTGAAACTAGAAAGGAGATACATTCTAGCTGAGGATGACTTCCCATTCTGGTTGACCTAAGGTACAGCTTATTCCAGTATGGAGGTAATAACGGAGATGGGATACAAAGGAGATGGTCCAAATGTTGTCTGCTGGCTTGTTTAGCCATAGATTCGTGGCTTAGTTTCTTTCTGAGGCTTGTGCAGCTCTTATCTACTTCGGATGCAGGATACAGAAGCAGCTCTATCCTATTTCGGTGCAAAAGACAGAGCAGTTCTTAGCTATTTTGGATGCAAGGCAATCGATTATTGTGCATGCCTTTTCTTTGGGTCTTATCTACAAGATTTATTGCTGCTTTCACTTCTACATTATTGAATTTGGCTTACCAGGCATCGAAACAGCAAGGAGCTTCTATTTTTATAGAACCTTGGAGTTGTTTGGAGTCTTTGATGTGCATAACAGGACTGAATCCGTTGTGAATTCATTTTACAACAGGTTTCTTCAGAAGTTAAATTGCTTGTTGGAGTAGATTATCATGGAATTATGACAAAATGTTCTCTGTGGTTGCTAAATTGTGACAAAATGTTCTTTCTGGTCTGCTAAATTGTAAACTGCTACTGCTTTAGTTCTTTGGAAGGTCTTGGTAGAGTTATTAAACTAGAGCACATGCAAATGAAAATCAGCTATTGCAACTATGGAAACTAGCGAGAAACATCTGCAGCCAAAGAAATTGGAGCCAAGCTTAGTAAGAAGCTGCCCGGCCGTGCAGATGAGGATAACTGGAGATGCAGTATGAGCTTTATTTGTTGTCCACAGTTTATGAAATCGCGCCTGGGGCGATTTCACTTTTGTCACAATTTTCTTTTCAAAGCATTATAGAGCATTTTAGAGGACGTCTTTTTTATTAATTGTATAGATATCCAGCTCTATTTGTCTAAAATATCATAACTCCAAATTTAAGATTGTTAAAATTACGTAAATATTTGGCATAATTTTATTTTTACATATTGTTATATATGCTTGATTTCGATAAGTAAATGATTTTTTTTTTATGTGATGTCAATAAAAAAATTGTTATTTCAAGTATATTTGTTGTTTTAATGCTATACGATCTATCAAGAAAACAAGTCCTTCCTGTGCCTTATTTAAAGTAAATACAAATAATTAACCAAATATGCAACATACACTACACTTTTTTAAATGCAAAAAATAGAATTAAAAAACACTAGATGCTTTAAAAATAACGCTTATTTGGAGCGATTTTGGAATAGACATAATCATAAAATAATTGAATGATGGTTTAGTTGGCGATTGCTTGAAAGATCTGGGCAAAGTGCATTTCAAAGTACACTTACACAATGTAAGTCCTGAGCAGGTTAAGATCGGCAAAGAATTATATGTTCTGTACGGGACTGGAGATGTAAAGCATTTGGTGATTTTTCATAAATAGAAACATCATGACACGAGCTTTCCATTATCTGTTGTACCATGCTACTAGGTTCCAGACTGCCTCGTTCATCCATACAGTTAAATGCATGTTGCAAACTGCAAAGTTCAGACTGGCAAGTTCATGGGTGCTGCCAAACAATTCAGCTTATGTATCATTGGAACGAGTGCAAGCGACATGGCGAATAATGTTTACACCTGAGTGATGTGCTTATAAGGACGTGAGGATGGCTTTGTTTGGCAGCCAACCAAGAATTGTACCGATTGAGAAAATTGGCAAAAGGAAGAAGCGTATGTAGGATAGGCCGAGCACATTCAAGGATTGGGAGGAGGACGAAGATGGTGGCAATAGTACAGATGATTTTGTTTATGCAGATAGTAGAGTAGATACCCCGTCTCCGGAGATTTGACTTCCTGATTCTGAATTTATTTCTTTGGATATGCATGACTGGAATTTCGATGTTGCATGACCTGATAGTGTGTGCTTGATAGCAATCTTTCCTGCGTATTACTAACTACTCTATTCTTTGTAAGTAAGTGCAAGCAATGAAAGGTCCGTCGGTGGAGCTGTTGAAGTTATTGTTTTGAGTGACAGCTCCAATGATTCAGTATCAGACGGATGGTCATTTGTGGAATCTGAAAGGGTGGAGGAGCCGAATAACGTGATGAGCGGTCTACAGAAGGCAGAGGAGTCCATTAGGGAGGTGTGTGAGGTTGTGGAGAACCTTCGATTCGCGCTTGCAGAGACTTTAGATCGTATTCAAGCTGGCATGGAACTTCTAGAGAGGCGTGGAGTGAATTCCATCATACTAGAGGTTAGTCTCTTATGCCCACATTTGAACCTGCGTAAAGGGCTTTTGCTCAAGGAGCTCCGTGAACTTAATGTACTTAGGCGCAGACATGATCCTAGTATTGGGTGCGCCAAGAAAAGGAATCTGGCGGAATAAGGAGCTTCTAGAGGCTTGTATATATTCTTGTGCGTGCTGCCTTTTTCGTGCTATAATCCGTTGTGTTGGAATATGAATAACTATGTAATGGTGATGTACAGAGGTTTTAATATTAATATGATGGTGATGTGCAAAGGTTTGGAATTTAATGAATGCTGAAACTTCATGTTGACATGTTTGAAAGTGACCTTAGGAAGTGGCAAAGCTTTTTTTTTTTGCAAAAAGATGGTCGTTGATTTGGCATCATGCCCAGTATATGCTAGATATCACGGTTCATATTGAATCCTAAAAATGAAACCCATAAGGCATATGCTAGAGATCAACGGTTCATATTGAATCCCCAAAAATGAAACCCATTTGGGATACAATATGAACTGTTGATCTCCAGCATATGCCGGGCATGATGCCAAATCAACGGCCAACATCTTTTTGCAAAAAAAAAATGTTTTGTCACTTCTTAAGGTCCAATTCAAACATGTCAACATGTCAGCATTCATTAAATTCCAAACCTTTGCACATCACCACCATCATATAATTATTCACATTCCAACACAATGGATTACAGCACAAAAAAGGCAGCACACAAGTATATATACAAGCTTTTATCAGAAGCTCCTTATTCCGCCAGATTCTTTTTCTTGGAGCACCCAATACTAAAAATGCATCAAGTTCACGAAGCTCCTTGAGCAAAAGCCCTCTACACAAGTTCAAATGTGGGCGTAAGAGACCAGCCTCTAGTATGATGGAATTCACTCCACGCCTCTCTAGAAGTTGCATGCCTTGAATACGATCTAAAGTCTCTGCAAGCGCGAATTCAAGCTTCTCCACAACCTCACACACCTCTCTAATGGACTTCTCTGCCTCTTGTAGACCGCTCATCACGTTATTCGGCTCCTCCACCCTTTCAGATTCCACAAATGACCGTCCGTCTGATACTAAATTATTGAAGTTGTTACTCAAAACAATAACTTCAACAGCTCCACCATCGACAGACCTTTCAATGCTTACACCTACTTACAAAGAATAGAGCAGTTCATAATACGCAAGAGAGATTGCTATCAAGCACACACTATCAAGTCATGCAACATTGAAATTCCAGTCATGCATATCCAAAAAAATAAATTCAGAATCAGGAAGTGGAATCTCCGGAAATGGGGGGTCTACTCCACTGTCTGCATAAATAAAATCGTCTACACTATTGCCACCTTCTTCGCCCTCCTACTCATCCTCAAATGTGCCCAGCCTATCCCACATACGCCAATTTTCTCAACCGGCACAATTCCTAGTTGGCTGCCAAACAAAGCCATCCTCACGTCCTTATAAGCACATCGCTCAGGTGCAAGCATTATTTGCCATGCCGCTTGCACCCATTCCAATGATACGTAAGCTGAATTGTTTGACAGCACCCATGTTCTTGCCAGTCTGAACTTTGCAGTTTGCAACATGCATTTAACGTTATGGATGAACGAGGCGGTCCAAAACCTGCCAGCATAGTACAACAGATAATGGAAAGCTCGTGCCATGATGTTTCTATTTATCAAGGATCACCAAATGCTTTACATCTCCAGCCCCGTACAGAGCATATATTTCTTTGTCGATCTTAACCGTGCAAGTGCACTTTGAAATGCAGGTTGCCCAGATCTTTCAAGCAATAGCCAACTATCCCTTCAAAACAATGGAGCCTGCTTCCTGCGAGGGCTTTACATAATTCTCGATCCTGACGTTTACACTCGATGGTGCTTTCACATGCAACCGAAACACCGCTTGCACATGCAAATGATCTAAAGAAGATCTTCTCTCGAGTGCTACAATACCAGCTTTGCAGTTTTGCTTCATGAAGTCTACAACTCGGTCATACAACAAAATGGGCACATCCGCACCTCCAAACACAATTGTGACCGACACATCTGAAACTGAAGGGATGTCCACAACCTTTTCTCCCGCCCCTCCAGCAATGTCTGCACCCGATGCTCTTCAAGCATATCCCGACTCCTCCTTCCTCTCCCTCGCCCTCGTTTTGCACCTCCACCCCTTGTGATGTATGTGATTCCCTCTCTCTCAGCTTCTTCTACATGATCCTCCTGCAAACCCTCATCACCTGGCTCACAAGTTCTTCCATGTCTCCCTCTCCCACGTGAGCCCCTGCCTCGCCCACATGCGCTCCCTCTAATACCAGACCTGCCCCCTCCACCTCTACCACCTTGCATCTTGCATTTCTCTACTGCAGGTTGTGGCAAGAGAAATGGACAACGATCCTCATAGACCATTGCTAATCCCTGCTTACAGAGCTAGCCTTCTTCCCATTGTCAGGCAATCCACCTCTATCACAACACTCTGGACCTAAACCGAAGTTGTTCCCGCTATCATATCTACCCTGTCCATCAACTAAGACACTGAAAGATGCAAGCTCTCTCCCACCCCAACTGACCTCCCCAATTGCAGATCCATCTCTCCTATTCCTTAGCCCACCATCTGTACTACTCTCATGCATCCTACCCTGCGCATCGAGACAATGCTGCGGCGACTTCCCACCACTGCCTCTACATCACAAGCACACAGATTCATCTAAAATGATGCTGGGCACAGCCATCTTGTGTACTCTCACTTTCAGTCTGGCTGCCCTACGCATATCCATACCTCTCTTATCCATACCTCTAACAAGAGAGAGCAAAGAAAGCAGAAATGGCAACCATTTCAAAACAGCCAGCCAGTATCAGCTTCTTGTATCAGAAGAAAACAGAGATGGCAGCGACCTCAGAGCCACAAGCCATGATCAGCTATTTACATGAGTTGCCTGAAACCTATAAGCCGTAGAGCAGAGGACAGGTCAAAACAAATGCGATCCATTCGAGGGCTTTGGAGCAGACTTTTGCAAAGAAAGACGATAAAAAAGAAAAACAAATAGACCTGACAGAGACTAAACCACAGCAGCAAAGAAACCAGATATGGCATCGAAGGTCCTACCTGGATTCACCATTCCGGCAGAATGAGGATGGGCACAGCAAACTCTCTTGCCGTTTCAATCGGCATGCAACAGAACGCTATCTTCCAAGATAGCCCGATCATGTGAACTATCAGAATTTCCATATCCAGACCTTGGACTTGCCCAAAAAAATTCACATACGTTCCTTCCTTGACATCTAATGTCAACATCTTTAAGCTGCTCAAATCCCTCCAAAAATACGACTTCTGATACGATACGGCCCTAAAATCTTAGTCCAAACCATTCTGAGAAGCTCCCACAATAGGAAACTCAAATATTGCAGATTTATCACTATAAATAGCAGATATTTAAATAAAATTACGAATATGTATATCATCATTACCATCTTTTACATGTTCAAATAATGTTCAAATAAGACCTGATTTTAGAGCTCCAACAAAAGGAAATACTTGAAGCTTATTACATTGATGATGAGCTGAAAATTTGATTTCTGCATTTTGATCCACATCTCTCAACCTTCTTGCAAGAATTGAAAATTCAGACTAATACTTTAAATACTTCAAAGGCATCTTTAGTATTCTCTGCATCAAAATTTCTGCATTGGCATTCTTCAATTATTACAAGATCCCTCAAAGCTAAACCTGGCACAACAATTAATGATAGTATCTTAGACCTTAGACAACTTTCTGCCTTTTAGGAGGTTGAAATAGTTGTTAAATTCAATCCTTGTGCTTGATCTCCATGGCCATGATCTGTGATTAAACTACTATACATAGGCACTCGATTGTATGCCAACGAAACATGCAAATACATCTTCTGTAAGAATGCATTTCAAGATTAATTGCCTCGTAGAGGATTGCTGCTAAGCATCTAAAATTCCAGATCCTTCATAACCTGATAACTTATGGTTGGAGTCAGCCTTCTGCCTAGCATCAAACAACATATTGGAGGTGGTAGTGCCTACAAGACATGCAGCAAGGCCAGCTGTAGCAAAAAAGGCTTTTGTATGCAAACATGTCCCTGCTTGACATACTACGATATATGGACTTGATTCAAACATATGGCCTGATGGGTGGTAGCCATCTAAAACAGCGAAAAGAGGTAGCGCATCAAGTTCTTTAAGCACCATCTACAGTCGCATTAATAAAAACAATCTTTCACTGTTACATCCTCAATCATTTACTGAAAAAATTTATAGAAGCCTTGTATAGCCACATAAATACCTTCGCATGAACTCTTGGGACTAGAAAATCAGAGCTACTGAGCGTTATAGGCTCTTGTGAAAAGACGAAACTGGAAACAGCCCTGCATCAAAAGGAAAATGTTTATATGAGTAACCACAGGAAGCATATGCATTCTGCTATACAATGCAAAAAGAAAACAGGCACGCATATAACCTCACCTGACCGAAACCCAGGTAACTAAAGCATTCTCTAGATTGAAATAGGAAGTCAGGCAGCTTCTTTATTTGTAAAAAAAGATGCAGATTCTGGAACAATCAATTGCTCCTCTCAGCAAGAGACGAGCAGCTTTAAGGCTGATTAGGAGTAAAGAATTATATGTACTAAACGTGAAGTCGTCCACCACTTGTTATTCTCAAGATGCAAATGGAACTAACTTATAGAAGTTGGCGTACATCAGACTATGCTAACAAATGTCCAAAAAACATGAGCTGCTTCATCTCACTTGGATAAGGAAACTTAACATAGTACCAAATTTAAACATGCTTTGTATGCAATGTTCATTCTGAATAGAGTGAACATGTCCATGTTAAAAGCACCTGGACTTTACAATGTGATTTTGCAATCCAAAGACAACATCACACTTGCTTAAGATCAAGAGGCTTTGTTTTTAGTGATTGGAGGGTAATGATCTTGGAAGGCACAATTTGGTCACCTTTGGTGTGGAACACAATCTTGAAAGAAGCACATGCACAGGCTTTGATTCTTGCCTTGCGGAATAATTGTGTAATACAGGTGAACAAAAGCTCCATGATGTAACCTATTATGCATAATGAGAGGTTATGCAACATCTATGTATTTTGAAAACAATGTTCACATTATTTTCTAAGTAGAGAGAGAAAACATCTTAAAAGAAACTACTTGCCTGGATAAGCGATATCTTAGAGAAATCTCTTACCTGATTATGGAAGCAAAATATGGTTGTAGTTTTTCATGAGATCTTCAAACAATCGGCACCATATATTTCTGTAAAACATGTAGCACAGCACAGTGGATGCAAAGAATCATGTTTTGATCTCTGATGTGCAAACCAATGGGTCAGGATGAGTTTAAAAAGTCCATATGGGTGAGAATAAGCCAGAAAGTTTTCAATCAAAACCTGCAATATGTGTCAAGCTTTGTAGCATCGAACTACATTGCAGCTTGCAGCTATCACCAATAGTTCTTCTCCCCTCTACTGCCCCAATCATTTTTACTTCTTCCTTTCCTCCACTTTTTCCAGGTATCAGTACAATTATCCTTCCAAGAATTTTTTTGACCATTACTGCCCCTTCCAGAATTTTCCTCACCCTTTTCATGTCTGCCTTACAACTTTAGTTATCTTTCCTCTCATAAGAGTTCTTCTATCTCCAGCCACAATTTTTCGTATTTACCATTACCCCAGCTATGATTGCCCTTGTAATAATCCTTTCGGTCACTGCTTCATCCAGCACTCCCACAATTGGTTGCTGCCTTATTTTCATTGCTCCAAGTATTATTATTTTTGGGAGCACCAGCATTGCTCCAATCATTTGTACTTTCGTCTCTTCTGAGATCCACTCTGACCTCCGCAACTATCATTTTTGCTGTTAGTTTGCGCTACATTCCAGTTTTTGGCTTCAGCTCCATCTTCATCTTTCCATCCCTCTCTACAATACCCACATGCATCGAACATATATTAATTTTGAAGCTTAGGTTTCCAGTAGAGATGTAAATAAACAGAGCATACCATTTTGTACTGGGAAGAAATAACGGGCACTAGATAGAAAGGTAATCAATCCATCTCACGCTTGGTGATCTCGAAGTATTCGAGCTCAATCAGAGCTAAAGGCAATCAGCGCATCTCACGCTTTGTGATCTACGTATGCGAGGTCGGTCGATCAGAGCTGCTGTTTTGAGGGAATACGGGCTGCAATAGCTTGTTCTGGTGTGTACACAGGTTTTCTGGGCTCTAAAAGGAGCCGTAGAGTACAGATCCAAGCAGAGAATCCATCCTCGAGAAGAAGACAAGTTCGAGAGAAAGAGCACTGATTCTTTAATTTCCATGGCCGTACGGGGAACTAGGATTTCCTCAAGCTTGTGTGAATGCAAGTGCTTCGGTTGCAGAGATTACCTAATGTGAGAGGAGGGTAAGCAGTAAATTCATGAGGAGTACCGTCCATAGAAATACTGGCGAGACACTTTCTTGCATCAGATAGAAGATAACAGAAGATAGACTAACTTACTTTCTGATTGTACTAGGAGATATCAAATAGGAACAAAGCCATCATGGATGGTTTGGAGATAACACAGGGAGCTCGAAGAATACTTCATCAGATAGAAGATAACAGAAGATAGACTACTTTCTGATTGTACTAGGAGATATCAAATAGGAACAATATCAAATAGGAACAAAGCCATCATGGATGGTTTGGAGATAACACAGGGAGCCCGAAGAATGCTTGCATCTGATAGAAGATAACACAAGATCTCTTAATTGCTAACCCAATAGACCAGCCAATAGACCAGCCACTAAACCGAACAAGACAAGAGGCCGAAGAATAGCCTCCCCGTAGCTATACTCTAGTGATTTTCTATGGTTTTTCAATTTCCTCAGCCGTTGATTCAAAAGTTAGGGGATCTAATGGCCAGGTTTAATTTTAGCCCAGTCAAGCTAGAATTCTAGAGATTGTTGTGGGGGGTTAGGCAATCTTAATAATAATAAAAAAACAAGACCCTCAAGTGGACCAAGAATGTGTTTTCATAGTTTTTTGTTTGGTCGTTTTGTGGCCCTATCTTAAATATAGGAATCAGGGAGAGATAACTAGAATGCAGATATATATTCAATAGAGAAAACTGGATAGGAACAAGCTTCCCACCATAGCTTATATGCATAACAGGTACGACTCTACATGAACAGACACGACTCTATAGATGGATTGCCATGTCATCATATGACGTGGCTAAGATAGATGAGGTGGAGGATTGGATATATTCCAACACCCTCCCTCAAGACGAACACCTCAACTATCCAAAGTCATCATGTCCAGGTTGATCCATCTTTGGCCTTTCCTGCATCTTCTAGTCTTCTTCTGAATGTTATTCGTGTTCTTCAAATTTGAAACAATGACCTTCGTCTTAGATTTCATTCCCAGGAAAGATATAGTTGGCACTTTGTTTATGCAAACTTTTGGAGCTATCGGCTGCTCTCTATCAGCCATGTTTATGGCTGCCATAAGCAATAATTCAGGACTAATATGCTGTAAAATCAGTTCAAACATTGTGCCATCCTCTCCGAAATCATGAAAGAGATCTATAAGGCTTTCTTGCTCCATTCTGTATGCCTTCGCTGTCAATTTCTCCTCTCTTATAAATGCATTTTCCTTCTTGCAACTATAATTGTCAAGTGTCAATTGATCTTGATCTGAATTCATCTCATTCCCTCCCTCAATCTCAAGCACAATGGGCGGTACTGGGATTGGAGCATGTTTGAGCTGCTTGAGATTGGATATGAAATTCAAATAAAAAACTAAATGCATTTCCTCTGAAGAAGTCTCTTTTGACAGGTAATTCTGCCTGAATTTGCTGCAGTGCGTCTGCCTGATGCTTTGTCTCATCCAGTTCTTTCTTGAAAGTTAGAGCTTCATTAAAAAGCATAAAAATACCTTGTATATAAGTTATGTCAGGCCGATCTTTCGCTGCTTGGTTTGCATGTTGAGTATTGTGCCCTCCCTGGATGTGAGCATCTCCAGTTTGCCTCAGGTTTTCTGCACCGGCCTTCAGTGGATCTTTGTGGACATAATCAGCAACTCCAACTGCCGCCTTTTCTTCATGAAATATTTGTGTCTGACCATCATTTAGGGCTTCAAGGATCTCTGCAGAATCAGTTGCCTCTCCTCCTTTATTTAAAGGAATCCTATTTTTCTTCATTACAGCGGCCCCAATTGAGAGCGCTCTATTCTTGGCCTCAAAGTTTCTGTGCCTTCCTTCTTCTGCATGAACGGCCCCTTCTTCTGCATGAATGGCCCCTGTAAAGAACTCCAACCGCATCTCCTCATACAATTCTTGGCCATTCTGCATCATGGCCCCATCCAAATTTCTCGCAGCCCTAAGAGGATCATCAATCTTCTCGGCCCGGTGGGACACAACAACGACTTCATCAAAGCCAGATTTTGGATGCCCAACAAAATTGGCCTGTGCTGCAATTCCAACTCTGTCATAGGCAGATTTGCCTCTTGATTCTTCTGCCATAACGGCCCCTTTCGTTATGGCGCCTTCTGCATTAACTAGTTCCTTGAAGGCTTCTGATTGAGGGCTCTGCTTAGCCCCATCTGTAAGCAGCAATGAATCGACCTCAATTTGGTCTTCTAGGGTATTCTCCAGGCCATCAATTGCAGTTTGCAAAAGGCCGACCCCTTCAAAGCCAGATTTGGCTTCTACTTCTTCTGCAGCCTCTTTGACGGCATTTGCAGAATCTGCTTCTGAAAAAGAGTTGGGACCTTCAATCCCTGTATTAGAAGCCTTGCCATGCAATGGGTCTTCCATAACCCCATCTGGAACTAACACCTTGCACTCTGCGGCTATGACGGCAAACTCTGTCACTTCAATCTCAGCTCCATCGTCATATGGAGGATCTTCAATGGCAAGGCAATCTTCAACAACCTTCAATCCATCGGTTATCTGAGTCCCATCTGCAAACTTGACTCCAATATCGTCTTCAATCTTCCTATGATCTGCTCCTTCAATAAGTCCAACTGCATTGGAAATATCTGCAACGACTCCAATCTGCATCTCTTCTGCAATGGCCTCTTCGATTCTGGCAGGCACATCTTGCACTAAATCGTCTGCTTGCTCTGAATCTTCATAAGCAACAGCATGTTCTTGAATTTCTGTGGGATCTCCAAAGACCCCAAATTTCTTCTGTTCTTGGCCAACGGCGTCTTCAACAGCCTTAGGGCTCGGCTTTATGAATGGGTCTTCAACAGCCTCTTCTGCAACGAATGGGTCTGCAACGGTCTAAACCGCATCAATCTTCGCCATGCTTTGGGCTTCAGCGGCAACTCCATCACCACAAGAAAATTCCAGAATCTTCTTTTCTAATCTCCTTGATGGATCTTCACTGGCATCAATGACACCATCTTCATCTTCCCCATCAATGCCTGCCGGAATACAGATGCATGCAATAAATTTTGCTTTCACTTTGGCTTGAAATTTCTTCAAGCCTTTCTTCAATCTATTAAGCCCCTTTCTCGATTTCCTGAATTGGGGAGGCGGCTCTCCCACTTCCTCCTTCATAATTTCTGTTTCCCAAGATCGGATTAACACATCCGCTCTGATACCATCTTAAATATAGGAATCAGGGAGAGATAACTAGAATGCAGATAAATATTCAATAGAGAAAACTGGATAGGAACAAGCTTCCCACCATAGCTTATATGCATAACAGGTACGACTCTACATGAACGGACACGACTCTATAGATGGGTTGTGATGTCATCATATGACGTGGCTAAGATAGATGAGGTGGAGGATTGGATATATTCCAACACCCTAGGTTGAAGGATGCTGCGCACGAAGGGTTGCCCTCCAGTGGACCAAGAATGTGATTCATATTTTTTTGTTTGGCCATTTTGCGGCACTTTGATAGATAGATAGATAGATAGGTTGAAGTAGTGCCCTAGGTTTTGATGTAGTGCCCTAGGTTGAAGTCTTGTCAGAATGAAATGGCCTAGGTCATGCTCATATATCCATAGGTCTTAAGGCATGAATTTACAATAGGCTTTTCGGGAAGAAGATATCCCATTATGTACTCCGTGATTATGTTTAGTCATGGTGTCTGCATTGCAATATTGCCTTGCTAAGCTTTGAAATGACCTACAAGTCTATTATTGATTATTATAGCTTACTTGGTTTGTGGTTATGTGATAACACCAACAGGCAATGTGAAAATAGATACAAGGTGAAAATAGATGCAAGGATACATGCAAATAGCTGTGAAGGCACAATAACTAACTACCATTATAAATTCATCCAAGATCGACTTCAGAGACAAAGTAGCAAGACCAATTATATTATGTTGTTTCTAATACCTTTCTAGTTAAGCTGGATCCAGAACACATCGAAAAGATGAACTTGGAGTTCTACACAAATCATTCTTTCTTCTTGTGTATTCTTACAGAAGGCGATCATTAAATATCAAATTTTGTAGTTGTGAAATAGAGTACCATGAACATCACAATCTTCAATCCCTTGGGCTATCTGCCTTGTTATAGATCATTATTATTAACATTTTAAAGGAACAAAAAATTGACATCATAATAAATGTCATATCTGCAAACCTCACCACTAAGTAGCCAAATAAAAATCCAGACCTAAGAAGAACTAGCTAAGAAGAACCAGATGTGGCTGAGAATGGAGTATGTCCGACAGAGGCAGCCAGCCCCTTGTGGAAAAACAAAAAGGATGAGTAATTTAATGACTTTTTTTATGAATATGTAGCACAATAACAGGGGGTTCCATGGGGATTTGATAGGGATGTAAAAATAAAAATTCCTGAAACCGTAGACCATATATCCCTAAAACAATTGAATGGGTTGTTATAAAAAAAAAAAAAAAAAAAACAAAAAAAAAAAAAAAAAAACTGAAATATACCAGCCTAAGACCAGATACTCAGACATTTAAGACTCAAGATTCCTTTTGGAATAAAAAGTCTTTAAACTTGCAACCCTAGATAAGCTTAGGTGCCATAACTTATCTAAGCCTTGAGAAGGGTCAAGAAACAATAAATAGACTAAAGATACCATGGAACATTAAAAAATTCAATACTCAAACACATGACCTTATGTAATAAATAGACTGGAGATGAAGAGGAATAAAATGATTAATAATATAGGGACTGACAAAATCCTTCAGATTGTAAGGCTAAAACATAATGTACTACCCATATAACAGCAAATAAAGAAAATAATGAAAATAATGCTTACTCATATAACAGCAAAAAAAGTAAATTATGTGGACAAAATGTACTGAAACATTTAAGATTAACAAGTGTATACTAGAAGTATGAAGTCTGAAATATGCGTTGGACATAAAGTAGTTGCACAAGAGGTGCACAACACATAGTAAAACAGTAACCCACAATATGTAAACATGGTAATCATGGAGTATATGAAACCCATATAAGATTCAAAAAGTATTTAAGCAGCATATATCTTTGAAGCATAAACCCAAAGTGTCACATAATTGGTCTGCAGAATAAAGCTAGAATACATCATAGTTTGGTAGAATATCACCACTTATGTAGAATCAGTAGAATTTGAGCAGTCACTATGCTCATAACGAAACCAAGATACCACATGGAGGGTTCAGTCCGGTTACCTGCAGTAGAACCAGAACTATATTAGCCTGAGAAGGGTAACAAGTTAAGCTACATGCAGGTAAGCAAAGGACAAAACCAGCTTAACGCTTTTCACCATAGAAATCTTAGAAAGTAATGTATTAACAGCAAAATAAATTTCAGATCAATAGAACAGTATACAAAGGGAAAAACATAAATATCAAGAGACTAGGAGATCTGGAACATGAACAGTAAAACCTTGGATTAAGAAGGAAAAAATTACAAAGTTTAAAGGGCTAAACTCTAGAAGGGAATGAACAATTTAGCAGACCAGACCAATTAGCAATTAGAAGGGAATAAGCAATTAGCAAACCGCAGAAGTACTATTAAAAATCAATCATGAAATAAGCAGATAATGTTGTAGGAGCACCAAATAACCTGGGAGTCTAAACTATATAACAGAGTTAAACGCAAACTACGCCTAAGAGATCAAGTGACCAGAAGTTCAGTCACGGTATAACATTACTGGAGCTAAAAAGAGAAACCTACACAGATCACCTTGAGGAGAAAATAAGGTCAGGGGATACAATAATCAGCTTACAACAAAACTGAACTCAGGGAATACAACCTGGCAAAATAACCTAACAAAGATCTGTACCATATGTTATCACAAGTGAGACAATAATCCCATAAAAATACAGACAGCAGGATGATAAACTTAGATCAAACAGGAGAAAAGTAGATAATGATGTAAAACACAAGCTGGGAATATAAGCTACATCATGGAATTAAATAATTACTTCTACAAAATACTAGGTGCGCAGGTGATCAGTCACAGAATATACAAGCTCAATAGGGTTAAATATACTGTATGCAGGGAGCAGAACTTAGTGTAGAAATGCCAGCAAACATTAAGGACGCCTATAAAATAAGCTACCATGAGTGAGACCACAAATCCAGACTAAACCGAAGAATATTGAGAGCACAAACAGGCTAGACCATCCAAGAATCAAGTAGAGAACGATGTAGGAGCACCAAATCATCTGGGAAAGAAAGCCATATAACAATATTAACCAATAACTAAGTCTAAAAAACCTGGTGCATAGATGATCTGTTATAGGGTATGAAAAATCCTAGAAAACCAGGAATCAAACGAAGTTGAAGCAATTAGAGAACACCACTTGCCTCAAAAGTCAACAAACACTTAAAACAAAAAGCTGTAAAATATGTCAACAAAAGTGAGAAAATCCCAGACAAAACACAAGGAGACAACTGTAACATAGTTAAGGATCAAATCTGAATTAGGCAGATAATATCTATAGGAACAAACGACAACCAGGGAGTCTAAATTAAAGAGCTATACACTAACCAAGTAAAAGAGAGCAGGTACCTAAATGTTCATTCACGGTAAAATATAACTAGAGTTAAATATAGAAACTTACAGAGATCAACATCAGGAGGAAATAAAATCAGGGGATAAAATAAATAGCTTAAGGCAAGCGAAACACTAAGCAGGGCAAACACTAAGCTTAAAAAATCTGGTGTTCAGATGTGTAGCCAAAGTTCTAAGTATACCAGAGACACAAACAAGGGAAATTACAATGTGAGACAGCATGAACATAAGATTAGGAGAAACAAAAATTTAAAGATCCAGAACCTGTAGTAAGGAGTATTATACAGCCAGGGTATAAAACAAGAGCAACGTAAAGAAAGGGCTCAAAGACCTGAATAGAAGCTTTGGTGGGTTCAGAGTCTTCAGCAACATGAATAAGAGAATCCGCAGCAGCGATTTGCTCATCCGAACCAATGATAATGGGCGAATTAGAAAGAGGATTTTTATCAGCAGATTCATGAAAATTCTGGACAGAACTGCTCCCTCCATCTAGATTGGGCGAACTCCTGGTCACAGGCTTGGTCATAGCCTTTGTGGGCTTATGATAATCAAACAGGCCCTTCCTTTTTGGCTTCTGTGCCACCGCCTGAGCGCCTAGGCGCCTAGGCCTGTTCACGCTCATGTGAGTCTGCAGGGATTAGCACAAAGCATCGTTCTAGCCACACCGGACAGAGAAGCCAGGGCTGATTCATCAACCGAATACCATATCACAGGTTTTTTGAGGGTTCATGAATTGGGATGCTGGGTAGCACGTCACTCGACCTGGTTTGGCTTGGCTCCTGCATCAACATCACGTTCCATATCCCCGAACGATCCTAGATCCAGCTGGGATTTGTCTGGTCTTTCCTCTGCCAGCCCCAACCGTGATCTTGGCCACGAATAACTTTGCCAAGGGTTTCTTCAACGGCGTCTGCAAGCGGCACAACACAGCAAAATAAGTGTTAAATCGATCCCTCAGTCCAACTGGCTGCGCCTGCCCAGGGTTTCTTCAACGACATCTGCTGGCGGCACAGGTCTGATTGCTTGATTAAATCTTTTTGTTCTTCCTCTTACGCCCTTTCATATCTGCCGCCTGTGAATCCAGCACAACAAAATAAGTGCTAAATTGATCCCTGATTATAGCTCCCTGTACCCATGATAAATCCCATCGTCTTGGCTCAGCAACCCGCACCCTGCCCCATAAATTCCCTTGATTGCTCTGTAAATTCCCTTGATTATATAAATCCAGTCCGCCTGTCCTGATATCTATTTAGATCCAAGAAGGGAACCCCAGGATAGCAAGTAGCGGGCTCGCTTGCACAGTTCCACGCTATGACCCGACGGACTCGAGGTAAAAACCCTAGTGCATCCAGCGGGGACCTTCTACAGCAGTTTCTGGAAATTCGAGACCAATTGAGCCCACAGCTTTCACCATCAGAACATGATACGTTATCGCCTGCCTTGGAACAGACAATGTTTGCCCCTACTGTCATACTGGAAGGTAAGCAATTCCTTCATATACTGATTATGCTTTCTTCCAAGACTCTGCCGAATTGCCCTACAGAGCCGCCACCCTCTCCCAGGCCGCAGTGCGCAGATGCCAGTACACAGGCTGACCTAGACCCGGATAGGCCGCAATGCACAGATGCCAGTCTTGAGCCAGACGTGTGCGCAGATGCCATGACTCAGACAGGTCCAGCCTCATGCAAGGATACCATAATGACTGATGTCCAGATACCTCCAGATTCAGCAGACATAGATTCTCATAGGCAAGGGGGACAGGTTCCGCCTCCCATAGATGATCTCGAGCAAGGTAGAGGCCTGAATCTGCGCATAGTGGGGCTATCTGAAACAGATTCTTGCTCAGAAGTTGCGCAAGCCATGAATTTTTTTACAGATATTATGCACATTCAGCAGCCTAGTATCGTCATAGCCCGGCGAGTTGGGGCCCAGAGACCGGATCGACCTCGTCATATGGTCGTGCGCTTTAGTACCTCTCAGGACAGACTCTATGTGCTCCAGCATGGTAGCCATTTGAAGAATACTACTTTCTCTGTTCAGGAGGATCTCTCCCCGGTACAGTTGACTAGGCGACGGGGGGAGTTGTGTAAAGTCCGAGAGGCTCGGCTGCAGAATAAGTGGGCAGTGTATAGGGAAGGCACGGCTATCATTCGCGACCAGTGGCCTACGAACCCCTGGTTGGGATATTCATAGTGCTTTCAGCACACATTAGTTTCTTCTGCTATTTCTTTGGTATTTTGTCACGGGGCTTAGTCCCCATATTGTATATAGTATATTGTATTTTGTTTGGGCTTAGGCCTTGTGTTTTGTTGGGGCTCATGCCCTCCTCCTTTGTTCTGGTCCCATAACCCGATTGGGTTCTCGTGGACGATAAAAACTCTTATTTTATCTTATCTTTTCTGCCAATCTTTTTTCCATCTGTAGCTTAAGTATAGTGGCTTTGTTTAAGCCTCCCTTTTTCCTTCCCATACACCAGTAATAGCAAATAGATAGAGCAGCGGCAATAAGGAGAAGCGAGGAAAACTCTGACCATACTAACCTGTTTAAATACATCAGCAGGAAGTCGGCAAGGCTACTGCCAGAGGAAATCCGTCCATTGATCTCAGAACCGTGAATATGCCAGATTAGGTATGCCCGAAGAGTCATTGGTTAGCTCAGAATATCAAGTGCCGGAAAATGTTTCAGAGAAACCCTAAAGAGGCCAAAAGCTACGAACAATTCCAAACAAAGGTAGGAAATGGAAAAATGAAAAATTAATAGATCTATGTGTTTAACAAAAGATAGCCAAGATAACATCATCAATACTTCATGGGGCAATAACTATGTATTTCTTGAACTTATATTTCAAGAAAAAAGGTCCAAACAACTGGATTTTTAGCAGAGTGTCGTCATACAAATACCAAGAAATGGAGAAATGACGACCCACAAAATGTTTACCCTATGGGGCAAAAAAAATCATTTCAAAAGAGTGAGCCAAACTAGAGGAATTTTAGCAAAACTGTCAGACTAGACAACCAAGGAAATACATAGTCACTGATATAAAGAAAAATCACGGTCAATTAGGAAAATAGAGACTTCCCAAACAATTGGAAATATCGTTAAAACTGAGAAATGAAGATTTAGAGTATGTTTACCCTATGGGGCAGGCAACCAAACATATTGCACACTTATTTTTAAGAGAGTGAAACAAATAGATTACTAGCAGAAATGCCAACCTAGAATATCCAGAGAATACATAAAAAACCCTTCCTCCTACCTCAGATTGGGAGGTCCCTAAACTAGATATGATCAAAATAAAGTTGCAACAGGGAGAGTAGGGCCCTGTTGCAACACAGGGACCCTACCCAACCCATAACAGAAATAATCATGAAAGTAGACAAAAGTAAATACTTACAGAATTCTTTTCAGGACTCTAGAAAGGTCGTCAATGTCATACGGAAGTCCTGGGAAATTGTTAACTTTGAGCGTTCTAAGGACAATTCTGATGATGTCCTTCTTTAAGAAACTATTATCCCAAAAGGTATGCATTAACTCATAGATATCTTCAGCAGCAGCCACGCAGTTCGAGTGGGCATATACAAAAGGAAAAATTTGAGAGATAATGACCTTACAAGCCTGGCCGTAAGGTCTACAACCCCATGCTTTGATGAATCTGTTAACCTTAAACTGAAGTTTCTTTCTCTTGTCATATCTGGAGTACTGATATGTCCCAATAATAGGGTCCAAAACTTGTATCGATATATTTAGGAAATTTATCTTAAATCCCAACTTGGAGTCCTGCCTGTATTCTGTTTCATCCTTAACTCCCAAGAGGCTCATATTGTAGACTGTACAATCAGATTCACTTGAGAAGAACTCAGACAAATTTCCACCATTAATGACACTCAAATCATCAATATATCTAGAGGAGAACTGGAATCTAGCAATATCATTAAATCTTCTCATTATAGCCAACCTAGAAATAAATCTAAGCTCAAACCATGCCAAATAAAGGTTGCACCAAGCAGGACTGCTTGAAAACCCCATTGGAATACCTTTTCTTTGCCTCCAAATTTGAGATCCCATCTGGAGGTAACAGTGGCTCAAAAGCCATGTATTGATCTTGCAAAAAACCTGTTTTGTGAAAACAAACTCATTATGGTTGACATCATTAACTTTTTTCCATTTCACCCTGAAGGAGCCCGCTAAGTTCTTGATAACAAGTTGAGCTAGAGGCAGCTTGTGAGACATAAAATCCCATACAAGAAATGCAACATCACTAATAACCTCAATGATACCATCTTGCCCTTCCAGAGGTATGTTTTCATAACATTTTGTAATGTCAATAGAGAAAACATTGAATATTTTGGGAGGAAGGTTGAGAACAAAATCAAATGAAGAGTTTATAAGCCAGCAAGGGTTGACCTTGTTTCTCATCCATAACCTAATTTCAGATGAATTCCAATGGCATACATCAGGCCATAACTCCACAAAATTGCTCAAAACAGCAGTCAACAAGTCTGAAATTTCAGTAAAGATGGTATTATGAGCATTTGAAAGCCACCTATACTCACCTTTGTGGGCTTTAAATATCCCCATCGAATAGGGTAATCTGTTACTGGATGGATTCTGTAGCCCAAGGTTACTTGTGATACCATTGATGCATTCAAACTTTATTTCGTCTGCGCCTTTGGGAATCCTTTCAAAGTCAGAGCTACTCAGCCTAATCATGGCCATATCTCTAATATGTTTTTGGCAAATGAAGGACGGGTTATTCCCAGCTTTGTCAACCTCAGATATGTACAAGTTTTTTTGTAACCATAAAATATTTTCTCTAACAGTGCCATCATCCCATAGGAACCTTTTAGGTTCAGACCTTGATCTGAACTCAGCAATCCTTATTTTAGCTAAGGCTATCAATTTGTTTTTCAACTCCTGAACTTGAAGGTCAGAAAAATGAAGCATGCTAAAATGATGAATGGAGAAAAACTGATCCACAGTGGCACTGAAGTCATTCAAAAATTTATCAGTAGAGAAACCCCCATCAGGGATATGGTTAAGCCCATATGATAAGGCCATTCTGAGTTTTGGACAATGAATAATATCAAGGTCCATGGTGCGAACATGCCCAATAGAAGGATCAATAAACCTGGCAAGGCTCGGGTTATTGCAAGGGCATTTCTTAGGAAACCCATCGGCAAACACTTCATAGGGTTTGTAAAGTTTATCTCTTAGCTGATTCTGGTACCTCCATCCAAATAGAGTATTATCTAAAAGTTCACCAGCTAGATTTGGAATATTTTCTGATAGAACATCTTTGAAAACATTTCTTATGCTGAATTTTTCCAGGGATTTGGAAAAAAAGGTATTGTGGACCACTTTAGTCCTGGTTTTACTCTTTTCAGTAATAAGGTGTCTTCTTCTATTGCAGTCTTTCACTATGGATCTTGAGCTAAGGATAACCTAAAAAAAGTATACTGAATTTCAGTGACAAGAAAAATAGACCAAAGAATATATATAAGCTTGAAGGTTAAAGGGAAAATAACTACGCCCCAAATATGTAAAGAAGGTTGGTTGCCTGCAACTGGGTAAATTACAGGCAACCGAAAAGGTATAAAAGTTTTTTTTGAAAGATCATCACTCCAAGGGAAAACTCTATTCAAAAAACCCTTGGAGGATGTAAAAGATTCAAACAGTAACATAGAACAGTCACATAGAACAAATAGGTAGAACAACCTAAAGTATATACCAAGATGTAAAACATAGTATATTTAAATGAAATAAAAAAGGAACCAACCTGGTAATATCGATATAGTCCAGCTTCATTGGATCACCCATATCCAGGACAAGGTCCTTGTTTCCACCCTTAGTCACAGAGTAATCATCAGTATCAGGTAATTTCTTACTTTGCTTGCTATTCTTGTTCCCCATAGTATTGTTGCAGTCCAAGAGTCGAGGATCCATTGTGACTCTCGGAGGACGCTTAGGAGAAAAAATACTTGAGGACATACTGCTGTTAGAGTCAGCCTTCTTTTGGACAGGAGTAGTCTTCTTTCTTGAAGCTTGGTCCATCCTGAAGGAAATAGGCCTCAAGGTCTTTTCAGCAATATCAGCTAGTTTTGTGCTTCCAAATGCAGCTTTCAGATCACAATTAGGTGATTCAGCATATAGTAGAGTCATGCTGATAAAAACCCTCCTAACCTCCAAATAGGATAAATAAGCTAAAACAGCAGGCTTGAGCACATTGTGCAGTAACTTAGTGAGGCCCACCATTTTGGCCATAGGGGAAGAATCCGGAAAAACAATATCCAGGTTATTCAGAATAAACCACACAGCCTGGTCAATCCACACAATACCACTTCTGCATTCTGTTTTATCTACCTTTTTGGTATCCTTCTCACAAGCGCAAGTAAGGAAAGGGCAATGAGTCCTCCAGATTTTTTTGAAAAAGAACCCGTCTCTCTTATCATTGGAGTAAGCCATGTTGCCCTTTTGGCTAACATTTAGAGGTGTATTATATAGGCAAGGTTGCCCAAAGAAATCTGATTTAAAAGGTAAAGACACTTCCTTCTTAGTGAAGAACTTTTCAAGTTTAGTTGCCTTGGCAGTGGCATTTCTGATTTCGTCATCAATGATACCAGTGAGAGCTTTCCAAGTGTCTACATTGATAGGGGCAATGGCACCAAAGTTTTGACTTTTCCAAATGGCATGGTTCCAGGCAGCACCATAGCATTCAACACTCTGTTCTGGTATAATGGGAAACTTAGAGGAATTTTGCAGAGTTAGAGTAGGTACAGACTCATCACTGTCAGTTTCATCATCACACTTATCATCAAGTTCCTCATCCAGTAAATCTTCCTCAGAGAACAAACAATTCTTCACACCATCAGAACTTGATTCAGTCATACCATCAACAAGGAGGGAAGGTTTCATGTCATGGACATTTTCTAAATGAGAAAGGCCAACAAGAAATTTCTTTCCTAGATCATCCTCCATACACGTTCTAGCAAACAAGACTTCTTCCATCTCAGAATAGACTTTAGAGATTAAAACTTTGCAAGCTTCAAGTTTAAAATTTGCTATCTTCATCTTTTGAAAAGTGGCAAACCAACCATTAAATCCAGAAATAACTACGGGGATTTCTCCTTGTCAACCAGGGGCCTTTTCCTTGAAAATAATGAATTCATGTACTCCCTTGTTCCTAATACACGCAATCAAGGTGCGAACAAAGAAAGATTCGGGCTCGAAATGTTGCAATCGATCATAGTCTAAAGCCGAAGCTCCTTTATCCAAATATTGTATATCGAATATGATCCATATCACGTCTTCCAATATCTTTTCGATTACAAGTCCATATATCCGTATGATTTAGAGCTTAAGGTTCGCAAAGGGAGGATTTCATAAACCTACTAAGGTTTTAGCTGGCTTTGGGAAAAGCCCTTCAAGTTCCCTGCCCCTACGAAATTAGGCCCTTCAATACATCAGTAGATCATAGCATGGATGTGATTAATGCAACTCCGGCAAGCATCCCTCGGCAACAAGAATCGATGGCAACAACTCTAACCCGAGGGTTTTACGTGCTTTAGTTTTCTCTACTTCGGACATTATTTATATGATTCATATAACCTAGTCTTTAGATCTACTTCTTGCCTTTGTTACCTCCATTACTGATCTAATAACATGTAAGGAATTTAGAGATGAGTACAAAGAAAAATCATTCACATACAACCATATAAATAATCCTTCTTTGTAAATCAAGTTCCAAATGCAACTTTGTTTCTTAATGATTTAAGAAATCACATATCTTGACAAAACCCCAGATCATTGTATTTATGTCTAGACCAAACTCAAAGTTTAATCATATTCTCAAATTAAACTTTACACCTTTCCTTAGAAGAAACAATACAATTGATCATTATTCACTTCTTATTCAATGTTTACTGTAGCAGAATAAACAACTATATACCAGACCTTCAACCTTAGTTATTCGTGAAGAAAGAATGAATCGTTATTCCTCATGGCGAAAACCTGTCCAAAGCCCTATGATACAACCTCGTTTATAATCTCAGCAGTCCGGCGGTGATGCCAGACCGCTAGCCACTTTCCGGAAACAACCGGATCTGCTTGTGGCATTTGCATTGGACCGACAAGTCCATTCAAATCCGTTGTTGCCTCCAAGTATCTCGACATGCTTTTGAATATTCCTTTATATATTTCAATGGTTCTAGGCCTTAGCTCAATGGTTAGCCATTAACCATATAGGTCCAATAATTACACTTAGTTCAATGGTTTATGAACCTATAGTTGCAGAAACAAGAAATATGTGCAGTGATCATGCACTTGCAAAACTCTGTTCTTCTCATGATCGTTCAACCTTAGAACATTCCCCTGCTTGCAACATTTCTCTGTTCTGTCACTTGTATACAGCTATCATCATTGTTTTCTCTCCATTGAATTTACTTAAGATAAAATAAGTAAATCCATCAAGATTATGATATGAACAACTTACATTCAACTTAATGCTTCTCACATTCCCCTTTCAGATCATAATCTCTGATATCCTTGCAATTCAATTCTTCTGCTAATTTTGTAAACCTGCCATAACTCAAACTTTTTGTAAAGATGTCATATTTGTTTTTTTTAGAACTTATGTAGCTTAGTACAATTACACCTTTGTTTACCAATTCTCTAATGAAGTGCATTTCCATCTCAATATGCTTTGTTCTCTCATGCATAACAGGGTTCTTGCACATGGCAATGCAACTTTGATTATCACAAAACAATGATGTTCCCCCCCTTACGCATAATTCCCGGCTCATTCAAGAATCTTACGCTCCAAATTATTTCTTTGCTTGTCGGGGTTGTAGCTGCATATTGAGACTCTCTGCAGATGGATAGGGCTATGGAAGATTGTTTTTTTCGTTCTCCACAAAACTGGTCCACCACCAAACACCGGCCCACATACCACGAGGTTGATTTCCTCTCGTCCACATCTCCACACCGTCGCATCGAATATGCTTTAAGTTCCATATTTTTTTTTCCATAATAAAAACACCTGTAGTTTTGGTTCCTTTAAGAATCTTAGCACCTTCTTTCTTTGCCAACCCGATTGCCTTTTCCCTGGATTCTTTATTATACCTGCTTAACATATTTACTATGAAAGTTATATCACAATGCAGGTATGATTGGCAATATCTGCCAGACTACCAACCAATTGTCTATAGGTATTCTTCCCATTTCTTCCTTTTCTTGATCATTCCTTGGACACATACTGCTTTGAGAGTTTTTCCCCAAAACATTCTTTGGAATTTTCAGCTGAGTTTACAATCTTGCATTTTAAATTTCTCAAGTAGAGCATCTATGTATTTTTCGATACAATGAAATTCTTCCTCCTTTTCTGTCTCTTTTGATTTGAATTCCTAGGAATTTAGATAATTCCCCTAAATCTGTCATTTTGTATTTCTCCTTTAAAATTTTCTTACAATGTTTCAAGATACTCATGCTACTTGCTGCCAGCACACAGTCATCTACATAGATGGCAACTATGCACATGTCCTCCCCTTCTTTAAGCACATAAACATTCCCATCATTTTCAAGTTTTGTAAGTCCTTTTTCTTTCAAATAACTGTCAATGCACTTATACCACTGTCTAGGATGTTAGTGTGTATCAGGTTATATTATATGCATCTTATATTCATGAGAAGCAGTGGCAGTGAATATATTTTTACTACAAGAACAACCTATGAGAAGCAGTGGCAGTGGGTTGTAATGGTCTTACAGGTTGAAGATTCATATACAACTGAGTGCTTTATGCATATAAGTGCTTTATGTGCTTTATGCATATAAGTGCTTTATGTGCTTTATGTGCTTGATGAAAACGCTATATTCCTTTTGTTGGCATGTGGGATATAAGCTGTAGATGAGGTTTCTATTCTGAGTCACTGAGATCTAGCCGTAACTTGGCCGGGTGCAAGATATACATAGGAATGGGGTGCCGGATTTGTGTGTGTGGAGCTCTCAATGATGATGATCTATAGTTTGAGCTTAGGAAGTACTCATTGCTTAGAGTAAAAGTGATGAAATGATTTTGAGCATATCAAGGAATGAATGACCATAACTTGGCTTTCTTGATACTAGATGCTTTTGTACTTGAAGATGTTTTATTGATTTAATATTGCTAGATTGAAAGTACAAGTAAATCATTGTGTTGAACTTACATCCTTGCAAGGAATTGTTTTTTATTAATCCAACGGTGGTATCGAGCCATAAAATTCCATCTGCGGGATGTCAACAGTTTGGAGCTAATCTCCTTAATTCCATAGAGGTGTTTAAGGGAGATAAGCAGTTTCGATTATGGAAGCAAGGAATAAAGGAAGTATTGGAGTTTGAGAACTTATGGTACTTGTGTGATTCAAATACTATGCTGATGCTTTGGAGCAAGTAGTGGAAGTCTTTGGAGCGACTAGTGGTAGTGCCGATGCTAGTTACATTGCGGTGGTGGTGCACAAACTGAAACCGGATGTAAGAGGAACCGGTAGTACAAGTACTAGAGGGACAAGTCTTGAGAAGAGAAACGAAAATTATGGAAGCACAATCAATAATTAGTAACAAGGTTGGAACCTGTGATAAAGTTAAAATTAAGAGGTAAATCTCCAGCGGACATGTGGAAAATATATGATTGATAACTTTGAGGTTAAATCATCCTCTCAAATTGATGTCTTTGGAAAAGCAGGTTGAGAAGATTAAAACTTTATGAAAAAACAACATCACTGAATTTCTTGAGAAGTTTGAGTCTATTATTCTTGACCTTGAGGGTGCGGGGAGTTGTCTTGAATGAAGATTACCAATTCTTTGCCATTTCTAGAGTCAGATCTCATAACTCACAACTTGCTACTCTTTTTAAGAAATGTTGCCAGGTCAAAGGAGCATGCTATCAAAATGATTAAATACGAGTTTGAGCAAGGGAAGGATGCTGAGATGATGATGAAGCGAAATTCTATATCTTTGGCAAAAGAGGTAAGAAATTATTTGATAAAGGAAAAGTTAGGTCCACATTTTTAAATGTAACAGATTATGGACATTTGAAGAGAAACTGTCCTAAGATAGGCAGAGAAATAGTATGCTATAATTGTGAAGGGAAGGGTCATATGGCAAACAAGTGCCCTAGTCCAAAAAGAAATAAAGCACAAGATAAAAATATTCGAGAATAAAAGCAGGAGGAGGAAGAAACAGTCAAAGCTTAAATATGGTTAAAAGAATCCAGGGAGGAAGAGTTTTGGATGAAGATATTGAGGTAAACATCTCAAATAATTATTTTTCAAAGGAAAAATGTCATGACAAAGGGTGTTCTCATTTTAGATTCGGGGAGCTGAAAAAAATCGATGGCGTCCGACTCAAGGCTATTGAAAAATTGTAAGGGTGAAGCCGGTGGACATGTTCGGGTTTGGGAATGGAGAACTCAAGCAAATTAAAGATAGTGGGATGCTCGAGGTTATTTGATTTGCAAGGAAAGAAGGTTGTGTTAAGAAAAGTTTTGTGTGTACACGGACTTGTTAGAAACTTAATTTCTATTGCTCAATTGGTAGACCTTGGTTATAAGGTTGTGTTTGAGAGATTGCAATGTAATGTGTTACTTGGAAATAAAGTGAAGTTTATTGGAAAAAAGGATTGGAAATCTATTTGGACTTGAAGCTATACATTGTGAACCAACTTGTCTTAATCTTATAACCATGCCATCGGTTGATACATGGCATGGAAGACTTGGTCATGTAAATTCAAAAACTATTGAGCTTTTATGCAAAAAAGGATTTATTGAAGCGGACTTGAATGACTGGAAAAAGCTGTATGTCTGGATGTGCTCTTGGCAAACATAGTAGATTAGCTTTCAAAAGGTCCAACAAAAAGCACAAGGGTTATTAGATCTTGTACATCTTGATTTATGTGGACCTATGAATGTAACAGGCTTATCTGGAAAAAGATATTTCATGACCATGATTGATGATTTTAGTAGACATACTCACATTTATTGTTTGAGAACAAAACATAAGGCAATGGAAGTGTTCAAACAATATGTAAATGAAGTTGAGACTCAAACTGGCAGGAAGATCAAATGCTTGAGGTCTGACAGAGGTGGAGAATTTTTGTCAGGGGAATTTAAACAATATTGCAAAATGAAAGGAATAAAAAGACAACTTACTTGCGGATACACGCCTCAACGAGAATGGGATTGCGAGAAAAGAAAGAACGAGAACCTTGCTTAATCTTTGTAAGAAGTATGTTGAAATTTTTGGGGCTTCCAAATTTCCTATGGGAAGAGGTGCAAATTGCTGCCATGATTCAAAATAGCCTACCTTCGTGAGCATACAAGGTGCAATTCACGATATGCTTTGGTCGGGGAAGACCTTTGGATTATAGTAGGCTAAGATTGTATGGATGCTTGGCCTACACACACATTCAGAAGAAAGAACTGAGGAGGAAACGGGATGGCAGGGCTATGATTACCTACCTTGTTGGTTATGATAAACAATCAAAGCCTACTGATTATATAATCCAAGCACAAGAGGAGTAGTGGTGAGTAGGGATGTTACATTTGATGAAACACAAGTGTATAAAGTTCGATAAAGGAAAACAAGCAAAAGGAAGTTATTGAGAACATAGCGAATGTGTTGATAATCTTGAAAATAATAGGTCAAGTACTAAAGTGGTTGATTATGATGATGATGCTCGGATGACCTTAAGAATATAAAAATCAGAAGGCTGAGGAGAACACCAATGAAGAAGTAGGTGACTCAGAAGAAACACAAGTCCAAAATCAAGGTGTTTCAGCTGAGCCATCAGAGTCATCAACCAGTGCTGTCATACCATCGAGAAAAAAAAGAATCACTGAAGTAGAAAGGTTGCAGCAAGCAAATATCAAGGTTGATCCATCAATTCATGGTAGAACAACTCGAGGTAAGAGTAAAAGACTTCAAGATATAGAAGGAGAGCTGGATAGTATTTTTGAGATCCTGACTCATCTAGATCCAGCTATTCCAAGTACATATGAGGATGTATTAAATTCAGCAGATAAGGATAAATGGATAAATGCTATGAATGAGGAAATGAATTCTTTTCACAATACTAACACATATGAACTTGTTGATATTCCTTGTGGAAAGAATATTGTTGGAAACAAGTGGCTATTCAAATTAAAGCAGTGTGGATGGAAAGACACCTAGATACAAGGCTAGGCTGGTGGCACAAGGATTCTCCTGAGAAAAAAGGTCGAGGATTTTGATGAAACTTTTTCTCCATTAGTCAAAATGAATAGTGTGAGAAATGTTCTGGCAATTGCAAATGCATGTGATTTAGAAGTACATCATATGGATGTTAAGACTGCATTTTGAATGCAACTTTAGAAGAAGAAATATTTATGAAGCGGGCCCGAGGATTTGAGCGAGGGAGCTAACAAAGTTTGGAAGCTTCGGGGAGCGATGTATGGTTTGAAAGCAGTCCCTCGAGAATGGTACAAGTGCATGGGCAGTTTTTAAGAGAGCAAAAATTTATTAAATTAGATAATGATGGTAATCTTTACAAGTTTCAGTATGGAGAAAAGAATGGTGTGTCTTAGCCTTATATGTTGATGACAATATAATGGTGGCTAAAGGAACAACACAGCGAATATGTGTAAAGATTTGCTAAGACAAAGATTTGAAATGACCCGACTTAGGAGAGTTGAAAAATTTTCTTGGTGTTGAAATGGCCAGAAATAGGGCGAGAGTATAGTAATGCTCACCCAAAAGAAACAAATATATGACATGTTAAAAAGATTTAACATGCAAGGCCGCAAAGTATGTAAAACTCTATTTGTACACAGGTGCAAGTTGACTGAAAGTATGTGTCCACAAAATGAAGGTGAGAGAAAAGATATGGAGTCGGGTACCTTACGGATCCACTGGTTGGATGCTTAGCATATGTGGCCAATTGCACAAGGCGATATTGCACATAGTGTTAACATGTTAAGCGGGTACAACACTAATCTGGCAGAGAACATTGAATTTGCAGCAAAGCGAGTTTTAAGATATTTAAAAGATGCTGGCTGAAGAAGGAGTTACATACAAAACTAATAACTTGGAATTAGAAGGGTTTTGTGATGCAGATTGGGGAGGAGATATAGATACAAGGAAGTCAACTTGGGATATCTTGTCATCTTTGGGAGGAGCCCCTATATCTTGGAAATGCAAAAACAAACTGCCATAGCTATGTCAGTCTTTGGCGAGAATATCTTTCTTTACTACTTTATGCTCAAAGGAAATTATTTGGGAGAGAAGGTTAATTATAGAACTCGGGATTTGAACAATCATTGGCTACCAACATTTGGTGTGATAGTACAAAGTTGCATTGCTTTATCAAAGAATCAGTCCTACATGAGAGGACTAAACATATAGAACTTGAAATGCACTTTATCGGGGAGGCTGTTAGAAAAAGACCTTGTAAATATGGTATATATCGGGGTTTGAAGATCGGTTAAGCATTTGCTTACAAAATCTCTAGGCGAGACAAAGATTTAGCTATCTAAAAGGAAAATAATGCATATAAGTATAACATGAAGGAGGATGTTAGTGTGTATCGGGTTATATTATATGCATCTTATATTCATGAGAAGCGTGCGGCATGAATATATTTTTACTACAAGAACAACCTATGAGAAGCGATGGCGGTGGGTTGTAATGGTCTTCTGAGTTGAAGATTCATATACAACCCGAGTGCTTTATGCATATAAGTGCTTTATGTGCTTTATGCATATAAGTGCTTTATGTGCTTTATGTGCTTGATGAAAGCGCTATATTCCTTTTGTTGGCATGTGGGATATAAAGCTGTAGATGAGGTTTCTATTGAGTCAGCGAGATCTAGCCCGTAACAGTAAATTGCAAGATATACATAGGAATGGGGTGCCGGATTTGTGTGTGTGGAGCTCTCAATGATGATGATCTATAGTTTGAGCTTAGGAAGTACTCATTGCTTAGAGTAAAAGTGATGAAATGATTTTGAGCATATCAAGGAATGAATGACCATAACTTGGCTTTCTTGATACTAGATGCTTTTGTACTTGAAGATGTTTTATTGATTTAATATTGCTAGATTGAAAGTACAAGTAAATCATTGTGTTGAACTTACATCCTTGCAAGGAATTGTTTTTTTTATTAATCCAACATAGGAGCCTGTTTTAACCCATAGACCGCCTTTTTTAATTTCCAAACCTTGTCTTTCCCATTTTCAAATCCCTGTGCTTGTTTCATATATACTTCCTCATCAAGATCTGCATTCAAGAAGGCCGTGCATACATCCATGTGATGTAATTCCATGTCTAGAGCGTTTGCCATAGCTATAATCATTCTAATGCTGGACATTTTCACTACAGGAGAATACGTCTCCTCAAAATCTATACCCTTTTTCTTTGAGAATATCCACTGAGCAACCAATCTAGCCTTGTGCTTAGGAGAACCATCAATTTTTGCTTAAGTTTAAAATCCATTTACTTCCAATTGCTTGTTTCCCTTTTGGTAAATCTGCCATTTCATATGTTCTTGATCCTTTCAAATGACTCCATTTCTTCATTCATTGCTATTTTCCAATTATCACACTCATGGCTATTCATAGCATCTTCAAAGCTTTACTGCCGCCTTTGTTTCTAATATTATTAAAGCCTCGACTCAATTTCAAGATTTTTTTTTAGTCCATACTTCTACCATCTTCTTTTCTTCCATATTTATCCATGTCAAGTTTTAATTCTTCCTTCAACCTTTCTCCTCGGATTTTCTTTTCTTATCTCTTTTCCTGCCTCCAAATTTTGTTCCCTAACCTCTGTGATGCTTGTTCTTCCATACCTTGTGTTACATTTTCTTTTGTCAACCTATTTTCAATGTTTTCCTTTTCATTATGGTGACCATTTCTGTATTTTCCTCATCCCGAATCCATAGTCTTGTTGTTTCCATTGTTTTCTTTTAGAGCTTTGTTCTTCATCTCTTTGGCGAGATTTACGAACTTTCCTTTGTCAACTCATAATTCATTTTAGGCTTATCTGGTTGACTTTCTACAAAAAGTAACATCCCTACTTATCATAATGTTTCCTTTGACTGGATTATACATCCTGTAGCCCTTAGAATTCTCGTCATAACCTACCAAGTAAGTTATTGTTGATCTATTGTCCAACTTTTTCCTCAACTCTTCTGGAACATGTGTGTATACCAAGCATCCATATGCTTTATACTTTTCATAATTTGGTTCTTTACGAGACCACACCAATTCTGGTGTCTTTCCATTTAGCCCCTTTGAAGGTAACACATTATGCATTTCTACAGCTGTTTTTACAGCCTCCTCCCAAAGAAAATTTGGAAGCCATGCATGCTTAAGCATGGCTCTAGTAGCATTTAAAATTGTTTTATTCATTCTTTCTGCCACTCCATTTTTCTGGGGTGTATAGCTACATGTATATTGTCTTTTAATGCCCCTATTTATGCAATAATTCACAAATTTGGAAGACATGTACTCACCTCCCCTATCAGATCGAACACACTTGATCTTTCTCCCTGTTGAGCATTCCACCTCGGCAGCAAATCTTTTTGAAAGCTTCAAAGGCCAAATCCTTGGTTTTAAGACAATAAATTCTTGTCTTTACGCTAAGATCATCTACAAATGTAATGAAATAACGTTTCCCGGATATGCTGTCACATTGAGAGGTCCACGGATGTCGGTATGTATTAATTCTAAATTTCCTTTGCATATCTTTTGGCTTTGGTGAATGGCGACTCTTTGTGCTTTCCCAACATACACCCTTTGCATACAAACTCATTTATCTTCTTGTCTTTGAATTTATCCAGCCTTGTTTAATCATGGTTTCTATATTTACGATATTTGTATATCCAAGTCTCTCATGCCATAATTCAATGTTGGGATTTGTTGCTAGATTTACACTTGCAAAACATTTTGAACTGATTCCAAACAGATTTCCAACTCGTCTTCCAAGAAATTTTAATTCATTGCCTTCAAACACTTTACAATGCAACTGTTCAAAAACCACCTTGAATCCCATATCAACTAGCTGAGCTATGGAGATCAAGTTCCTAACTAAACTAGGAACACAAAGGACATTTTGCAGATTTACTTTATTTCCCTTCAAATCAAATAATTCAAGTACTCCTACATCTTCTATTCTTTGTAAATTTCCATTCCCCACTTGGATATGTCCTCCTCCATTTCCTTTGCATTCCTTCAAGATTTTTGTTGTACATGCAATGGTTTTCTCAGCTCCACTATCTAAAATTAGAAGATCATCACCATTAGATCTACTTTCACATGCAGCAAAAATTGAATTGCTTACCTCGTCCTCTTCATCTCCAGTTTCTTCTTCCAAAGGAACTTCTTCTGCTATGTGTGTTTCAGAATTTGCTTTCCTCCCTCTTCCCCTTCCCCTGCCTCTAAAACTCTGGTTTCCCCTTCCTCCTCTAGTTTTGGCTTTAAAGTTATCCTTTGGGGAAGGGCAATTTGAAGCATAGTGTCCTCTTCCTCCACAATTGTAACAATTTATCTCCTTTGAAAGCTTAGGGCAATTTATCTTAATATGGCCATATTCATTGCAATTAAAACATGGACCTGCCTTACCTCCTTGGCGTGTCTCAAACTTACCCTTCCCTTTTGCCATTAAGATCGACTTGTATCTTCCTCCTCTAAAACTTCGGTTTTTGCTCAAGCTCGATCTTGAGCATTCTCTCTTTCAATTCTTGTAGTTGCAATGGTTCTAATGAAGATAGCAATATTCCCTAAATTTGCAACTGCTCTTGAAATTGCCGTAAACCTGCTTCTTTGTTGAATAGACCACTCCTGCTCCCTCCAGATCTGCTATAATATTGTCAAAGTTTTGGAAAAAGTCATTGACATTATCCTTTTCATGGAACCTCAGTCTCCTTAGTTCATTCTCTAATAAATCGATCTGAGATGATGTCTTGGCTTCATATGTGGTCAGCATATAGTTCCACATTTGCTTGGGACTTAAACCTCTTAGTTTCAGCACGATTCCAGCACTAACTTTACTCATAATGATACCTTGGGCTTCACGAATTTTTGCACTGTCAGCCACCTGAGCTGCTCCAGATGTTGCACTGACTTCTTCTACCCTTTTCGTTTCTTCATTTGTAGAAGAACTTTCACCACCATTAACCTCAGCTACTACTCTTCTAGAAGATACCCTGCTGGTTTCTCCTTCTGAAGATGCAATAAGATCCCACAGATCTTCAACTTGAAGCACATGCTTCACCTTTTCCTTCCACACTTGGAAGCCTGAATCTCCTTTGAACACATCTATTGCATTCAACAATCCAAAGACCAAATCACGCTGGACATTACGCCTCTGACCACGACTCACGATACCAATGTAAGGAATTTAGAGATGAGTACAAAGAAAAATCATTCACATACAACCATATAAATAATCCTTCTTTGTAAATCAAGTTCCAAATGCAACTTTGTTTCTTAATGATTTAAGAAATCACATATCTTGACAAAACCCTAGATCATTGTATTTATGTCTAGACCAAACTCAAAGTTTAATCATATTCTCAAATTAAACTTTACACCTTTCCTTAGAAGAAACAATACAATTGATCATTATTCACTTCTTATTCAATGTTTACTGTAGCAGAATAAACAACTATATACCAGACCTTCAACCTTAGTTATTCGTGAAGAAAGAATGAATCGTTATTCCTCCTGTAACTGAAAACTGTCCAAAGCCCTATGATACAACTTCGTTATAATCTCTCGGCATCCGTGATGATGCGGAACCGCTAGCCACTTTCCGGAAACAACCGGATCTGCTTGTGGCATTTGCATTGGACCGACAAGTCCATTCAAATCCGTTGTTGCCTCCAAGTATCTCGACATGCTTTTGAATATTCCTTTATATATTTCAATGGTTCTAGGCCTTAGCTCAATGGTTAGCCATTAACCATATAGGTCCAATAATTACACTTAGTTCAATGGTTTATGAACCTATAGTTGCAGAAACAAGAAATATGTGCAGTGATCATGCACTTGCAAAACTCTGTTCTTCTCATGATCGTTCAACCTTAGAACATTCCCATCTTTGCAACATTTCTACGTTACGTCACTTGTATCTGACTATCATCATTGTTTTCTCTCCATTGAATTTACTTAAGATAAAATAAGTAAATCCATCAAGATTATGATATGAACAACTTACATTCAACTTAATGCTTCTCACATAACAGTCTGCCAATGTTTATTATCTTTGTGTGCATTTTCTTTATGAATGCAGCTTGTTCTACTCGTACAGGGTTTACTCTTTAATGCTGTGTAGCCAGTTTATTTTCATAACATATAGGTTTCTAAGCCATATCTATGTATGCCATATTATCAATGCTTAATATAGATTGTCTTGCAGATCTAAAATCAGCTTTTACCACAATTGCTTGCGAATTTTCCATCATTGATTCTAAGTCTATTTTCTAATTTACCATTTGCAATGGATTCATTAACCAAACCTACCATTTTGATTCCTACACAACACATAATCTAGAATCTAATGTATGCATTGTATTGCATAATAGGATCTGTAAGTGATGGTCGATGTTATTTTATGGTTGCCCTTTTCTATTTGTCTACATAGTTGCCTCTATGTAATTTGTTAACAACTTGATCTCTTACTTGAAAGATGATCCCCTTCAAGATCTTAGCTTTGTATTTGTCGATTTAGATTCTAGTTTTACATAAGAGACTAATGTTCTTCCCAAATCTAGCGACTGGATTCTATGTTTGTGCCATCTTTGCTATATGTCTGCAGCTTCTTATTGTCTTGTTGCATGCTCTATTCAAGGACACAGGGGCACAAAAATCACGAAATTATTTACGTCATTGCTTTAATGGCAGCCTTAACCTTATCCTTTCCAGGCTTTGATTAATAGTTGCACTTTAGATATTGTTCCCTTATGTGTTTTAATGTTGTAGCTCGGGCTTGACATGCATTTAATGATGTCCCCTGGCCATTTTTCATGGTAGGCTTCACCGGGTCAAGTGCATATACTCTAAAATCATTGTAGAACTTCTGTCTTTCTTATTAGTCTACATCGGTCCATTCTTTTTCTTACATGATGTCTATGGTCCATAATAGTCCATAATCTATGAAGAACTTGGGATATTATGCTATACTTCTACTATATGTAGTAATGTAGTTCACACCTTTTATTCGCTCTTGACATATAGTCTAGTCTATAGTCTGGTTTTATGGGCTTTTACATACAGTTAATGTTTATCTAAGTGTTTTTTTCCTTAAATCGATTGGATGACCTATCTTGTTAGGTTTAAATTTATATTACATTATGATAGTAACTATTCATGACTAATCGATTTGTCATAATGTAATCGATTTTCAACTTTGCACTCTATGGCGGTATGTCTCCCACGACGTTATGTCTTTGTTAGTAGTATAGATCTCTTACACTTAAGTTGCATTTTCAGCTTATCTCATACACTCATAATAGCTTTTTGCTAGTTCTGATATTATATTTGTGGTGAAGGGCGATAAGCCGAACAAGTTTATAGCTTACCTGTTAGTGGCTTTTGCATTTACCCAGTTCTTGGCTAACTTGCATTTGGTTCCACTGCAGGTAACCAAACTTGTTCCTCCATCACAGTTTGTACCGTAGTAGCTTGGGCAAAAGGATTTTTGCTCGAACAAGACTCCACGGACACAGGCTTACCACAAGAGAATGCTATCTTCTCTTGGACTACAACACAATGCTCGCGAAACTATTTCTGCAGTATTTTTGAATTTTGCAATTATGTTTCTATCTGTAATTGCCATCTTTTTCATGATATGATGGTAAAGTAAGTTCCTATTCTGCTACTAGTTTCTTCTTAAGATCAAAACTCCAAATTTTATGTGTCTTGATAAGCTTATTAAAAGTGATCTTCAAATCTGTTTAAACTTCAGGTTGGTATATGAAATATAAAATGGTCTTCCTTTCCTATCAAATATTTATTATCTTGTCTTTGTTTTCCATGCTTATTGCTCTCTTATATTTGTGCTTCCTTACATCTGTGCCTGCTATTTTCCTTTTCTACATTTCGTCCTTTAGCTTATATTTGTGGTCATATCTTTCCTATGTTTTGTTTATTTGACTCTTTAGAATATATCTTCAATTTCTTGTATATTAATGTCTCAAATCAAGGCCCTGATTAGATAATCACCGTATCTTGTTCGTGACTCAGCAGCCTAAAAGGCTTTTATGTCCAAATGGACTTAGAGGTCTTAAAGGTCCTCGATGTAAATCGAAGCTTAAAAAGGTTTTTAATGTTATTTCAGTTTCTAGGTTTAACCTAGATCCTTGATTTGAGGTCAGGTGTTATCTCCTATACTATGCTACTTTCTAACCGCTGTTTTTTATTTTTATTTTTTACACAGAACATAGCACATAAACTGCAAAATGATGATATGGACATCGTTTATGTCTGAATTGAGGAGCTTATTATGATCAAGGATGACTAATTGCATGATATCCAACTTTAGTTTTGCTGTACATACCTTAAGGGCCTGGACCAAGAGAAAGGAGGTACAATAATGAATTTTCTGCGTTTCAATTTAAATCTCAAAGTTTGAATCTAAATTTGTAAGTTCTATTTGCATTGTTCATCGAACTCAAAATGTAACATGCGTTCCATGTTCCACCAACCATGGGTTTTTATGGAAAGAGTTTTTCCATGGCTGGTTGCGTATTTTTGGAAAAAAAACTTTTACACTATTATTTTTCAAAACAGACATCATCAAGATGCTATTGAATGCTGATGCAACATCTCTATGGCCATCTCCTAGCACTTTGCAACAACGGGTTCCTCAAAAATGGTATTGTGGATATTGTGTTTCCTGACACTAAATGACAATCAGTTCCTGGATATATCAGTTCCCTTGGATATGATATCGAAAACATGGGGAGATCACTCAAGATAAACCTGTAAGTTTTATATTCCAAGAGTAGTTTTTATACGGGATTGGGTAGGGCCCCTGTGTTACAACAGGGCCCTACTCCCCTGTTGTAACTGTATTAGATAAATTCCTATCTAAAAAGGGGCCACCTAACCTGCGGCTGGAGGAAGGGTTTTTTTATGTAGTATTTTGGATAACATCTTCTTAGTTGTCAAAGTATGAACCACACTAGAGATTGTCAACAGGACCCACATTGGCTAACTATTTAAGGGAAAATTTTGGTTTATTACTCATGTTATCTGTGCCATCAAAGTTTTGCATTTGCAAGCATTTGGAACTGGGCCCGCTTTGACACTTGCTATTTGACACTTGCTAACGCATTTGGTTGAGTGATAACTAGCCACTGTCTATTTTTTTCAGAAAGTGCAGACTACTAGGGGTGATGGCCATTCATATTAGACATTGATTAACTTCATAAAATGTAACCTCCACTAAGAGTGCAAAGTTGAAATTTAGATGTTTGGATGCACCAAACAAATTGCATTAGATTTTCACAATTACACCATTTTAAATATCCAGTTAGACATTTATGTTATTGCTAGAATTTTCATTCTATCTAAAAGATGTCAGCAGGGATTATCCTTGGGCCAGATGAGTTGGCCTTTAGTTTCTTACATAGACCAAGGATTTAACTTGGGATTCTAACATTTACTCTAAGTGGAACAATTGGTACGTAGGAAATTATGCTTCTAATTATCTCAAAAGGAATTTTTTCAAAAGGTTTTTTTGGTATTACTATAACTTTAGGGTTTGAAATGCTCCACGTTCCTAATCCGGCACGTTGACAGTAGATGCAGACCTAATCCGGCATCTTTTTCGATTACAAGTCCATATCCAGGTCAGGTTATTTAGCAGACTTCTGCAGATTCCATATTTCTATCTGTCTTCCAATATCGAATATGATCCGGCTGAGCAGAAGCTTAAGGTTCCGCAAAGGAGGATTTCATAAACCTACTAAGGTTTTAGCTGCTGGGAAAAGCCCCTTCAAGTTCCTGCCCCTACGAAATTAGGCCCTTCCAATACATCAGTAGATCATAGCATGGATGTGATTAATGCAACTCCAGCAAGCATCCCTGGCAACAAGAACGATGGCAACAACTCTAACCAGGTTTCTGTGCTTTAGTTTTCTCTACTTCCAGACATTATTTATATGATTCATATAACCTAGTCTTTAGATCTACTTCTTGCCTTTGTTACCTCCATTACTGATCTAATAACAGTCTGCCAATGTTTATTATCTTTGTGTGCATTTTCTTTATGAATGCAGCTTGTTCTACTCGTACAGGGTTTACTCTTTAATGCTGTGTAGCCAGTTTATTTTCATAACATATAGGTTTCTAAGCCATATCTATGTATGCCATATTATCAATGCTTAATATAGATTGTCTTGCAGATCTAAAATCAGCTTTTACCACAATTGCTTGCGAATTTTCCATCATTGATTCTAAGTCTATTTTCTAATTTACCATTTGCAATGGATTCATTAACCAGCCTACCATTTTGATTCCTACACAGCACATAATCTAGAATCTAATGTATGCATTGTATTGCATAATAGGATCTGTAAGTGATGGCTGACTGTTATTTTATGGTTGCCCTTTTCTATTTGTCTACATAGTTGCCTCTATGTACTGTTAACAACCAGATCTCTTACTTCAGCATGATCCCCTTCAGTATCTTAGCTTTGTATTTGTCAGATTTAGATTCTAGTTTTACATAAGAGACTAATGTTCTTCCCAAATCTAGCGACTGGATTCTATGTTTGTGCCATGCTGCTATATGTCTGCAGCTTCTTATTGTCTTGTTGCATGCTCTATTCAAGGACACAGGGGCACAAAAATCACAGAAATTATTTCTGTCATTGCTTTAATGGCAGCCTTAACCTTATCCTTTCCAGGCTTTGATTAATAGTTGCACTTTAGATATTGTTCCCTTATGTGTTTTAATGTTGTAGCTCTGGCTTGACATGCATTTAATGATGTCCCCTGCTGTTTTTCATGGTAGGCTTCAGCTGGCTGGGTGCATATACTCTAAAATCATTGTAGAACTTCTGTCTTTCTTATTAGTCTACATCTTCTGCTTAAAATTCTACTTTCGGAATCGGACCCGAAGATCTCTGCCCTCAAAAGTCATATTCCCACTTCATATATATGTACGGGACACACAAATCCTTGTACTATCACCACAATCTTTTATTCGTGCGAAATTGACACTTCTAATGTAAATCCTACTAGGTTCTAGAACAATACATTAGGTTTTAACTGAGATGAATGGATCAAAGACTAGCAAGAGCTTTTTTGTAATAATCCACGATTTTTTGCTCATGTTAAATATGACGATTCATATGCAGATGCTGCCTCATTTTAAAAGGTTGTTGTACATTTTAACTAAGAATCACATTAGAGCTTTAAGATTTGGTAAATTCTGAATAAGTTAATCATGTTACAACCATGTTAAATATGTTAAAACCATTCTGAATATGTTAATCATGTTAAAACATTTGGGTTTGGCATTCAAAGTGCCGTCTCAACGCAGACCAGCCGGATTGCACAAATAACATACAGAACAACTAGTCGGATCTATTAAAACGATCTGTATTTGGCTTTTGCAGGTGTCTAACGTAGTAGAACAGGTCTTTCTCCTATCAGATCTACAGTCAACGGAGCTTAGAAAACGAATCAATGCCAAAGCTAGTGTTTTCACTGTAGCAAAATATTTTAATGGTGTTTGATATTGTCAGGAACATAACAACATGGAAAACATTACAGATACTATCCACGAACTCTTGCACTCTCCTATTTCTGATTATAATTTAACTTCTACATGCACTAACAATCATTATCAATCAAGTTCAGGTTACTGTACCACTGCATTTGAGCAAAAATAATAGCAAAATGACAAGTTAGTCACCACAGAATATGATCAAATAAGAATATTTTCCTGCAATAATTAGAACCTTCACTGTTTTAACTTCAAAATGCCAAAATGCCAGTTGCTTTGGGAAAGCCTCTGTCTGTGCCAGCATCTGCATTAGTTCTCATGCCTAGGATATTTTATGTATTTTCTTATGCACATGCACCTGGAGAATTATCTCAGACATCAAATATAGCGTGATTTCAACACGGAGAAATCTATGCCAGGATTAATTTCTAGACCAGTCTAAAAGATACAGGGAAATTACTGTACAACAACATTGTATGCTTGTCAAAACACTTCCAAAATTTAAAAATCAGTCTGGTTCACAACATATTCTTGCTGCATGTCCTATCAGAATCTATCTGACCACAAAACAGGTAACCACAAAATGATCATGGTGAACTACCAGCTTCTAAAACCTATACCGCAGGAGATGCTTCTCTTGTTTCATTTTGCGCTCCATCCATCTGAAACTTGAGGCACTACAGCAGCAAGACTACTAGAGCATCCTTGAGTTTTAACACATAATTGATTTTCTCTTCTATCTTTTGAATCCCATAATGCTAATGCCCGCTCATATGGAAAGTCATTCACTGAATAGGTGCAAGTATATGCACGTAGACAGATGTCTAAACTTTTGTTCAACCTATTGCGTACTTTATTCTTGAGGTAGCCCATGATGCTAAAAAGTTCTCTCGCCTTCCACCTAACCTAAAATCATTGTCCGGCAAAGAATAACAAGCCTAAAATATTCTCGCATACGATCTTGAAGCACTTGGGTCGCTACTAAGCCATACCCATAATCTTGTAATAGCACCAAATTCTTTGGGATCTTTGAGCTCACCGCATTGAGACCACATGGTTTCTCAGAAGCATTCGCGATTGTTCCAAAGAAAGCATCACCATCTATTGCACCATTCAAGCTACCGCTTGCCTACACCTAGAGAAACAGCTTTTTAGAAAATGGTCTTTCAAAGTGTGTACCTTATTTCGAAATCCCTTTGTACCACTTCAAGCTGCTTTGAGCTGATCCAATATCGTGGATACACAATGGACATTGCATCCAATAATTGCCTCTTGGAAAACGTTCGCGCTATTTACGCTTTCAAAGTAGTAGCTATCTTTTGAGATTTTTGCCTCACGGTTAAAATGATCTCCTCGAAATGCAAAATTTAGTGATTAGTACCTACGAGACAAGACGCCCTTGAATTCTTCGTTTCTTCGTATACATCTACATACATATCATGAAACTTTAGTAAACAAATGCACAACAAAATGAATGATAAAATAAATGCATACACTGCTCTGTGAGGATGTGGAATAGACAACCTGCACTAATCTGGAATGCACTTTCATGCATATTTTATCAGCGGCATCAACTTCCAAAATGCTTTTGTTGCTACCAATGTCAATTAAATTGTTCCATATCACAAACTTCTCCTTATCATAAGGCACATCGGGAGAAGTAGGATACATAAATTCCAAAGCAATGCATGCCATCTTTCGGGCTGTTACATACTCAGCAATATACATCGTGCGCTTTTGAGCAAGTTTGGACGCAAGTTTATCCATCAACCCAACCAGGGAAGGATATTCTTGAAATAAACGTTGTGCAGGCTTATACAACGAGATCCATCTTGTACTCACAGTATTTAGAAGCTTATTGCCTTTAGTTAGACCTGCTGCCATCTTCTTGAACTTCCGAAATCTGCACTACACTACATCAGAATCTTAGTATCATGGAAATGAAACAGGAAATCATGAAACAGATCTGATTTTCTTTTTCTTTTACTGCCTTTGCTAATTTGTGCAGGTTTATCGGGATGGGAAAGGTTTTCTTGGTCATCTTCAACCCGATTGTTATCTGCATCAAATGTGGAATGGGCAAGGTTTTCTTGGTCATCCTCAACCCGGTTGCCGTTTGCATCAAGTGTGATTTGTTGTGCATCATAATCCACATTTACAATGACAATATCCTCATTTGTATTGGCTGCTGCATCATAGAACTTATCAACCCCGTTCAAAGAACCATTTTCACATTGTTGCACACTACTACTAGAACTGGCCAGATCTTTGTTGCATGGTCTGAAGAATGACAGAATTCCCTTTGTCATATTGGAATGAAGCTTGATAAGAACTGGTCCTGAAACACAAATGCACACAAAGGCATGATTAGGATTATGATTTTTTAGTTGATAGAAGAAGTGTTTTGCTGGCAATTGCAAAAGAAGAGAGCAGGATCCTAGTTTTTAAGACCAAGCATTTATACAATATGATTACTGCAAGATTTACTGCTTTGAAGTATAATGCAGTTGCAGCAGGCAAACGTTTGCTAGATGTAAGCCCATTCTGCATTTTAGGAACTACATGGAAAAGCCGTGGTGCCATTTGGAAGATAATATTTTCATATCTGAATCATGTATTTTAGGATTGTTAAATCCTAAAATAAATTCTTGCAAAATAAATTCTGAAATAAGATAACCTGAAGTGATTCTCTGCCATGTAAATCGTGCAAAATAAATAATGAAATGATTCTAGCCTGTAGATCTTCTTCAAAAGATTCTAGCCTATAGATCAAGAAGCTCAAATCCTCTTTAATGCATCTGATTATAGCAAATCAAATGCAATTAGGCCATTCAAGAAAACTAGAAAAACTAGAAACATACCTAATGTTAAGAGGCGATTCTTGTAATTGGATCTGTAAGAAAGATCGAAAGTGAGGCGAATCTATTTTTGAATCTATAATAAGGATCGTAACTGAGGCGAAATATGAGATTTGCCGTTTAGCACGAAGGGCGAACAACATAGTGGCGGGATTTTTTTTCGTATAGGTGGTGGCTAATTTTCATTTTTTTATGTCAAACTGACCCTACTCAATATTCGTGTGCCAAAATCATATGACCATTGAAATATAGCATTTTTGCGAAATTTCGCCCTTAAGGGCAACCCTAGTAGTATAGATCTCTTACACTTAAGTTGCATTTTCAGCTTATCTCATACACTCATAACTGCTGTTGCTAGTTCTGATATTATATTTGTGGTGAAGGGCGATAAGCCGAACAAGTTTATAGCTTACCTGTTAGTGGCTTTTGCATTTACCCAGTTCTTGGCTAACTTGCATTTGGTTCCACTGCAGGTAACCAAACTTGTTCCTCCATGCGAAGTTTGTACCGTAGTAGCTTGGGCAAAAGGATTTTTGCTCGAACAAGACTCATAGACCTGTGCTTACAGCAGAACGCTATCTTCTCTTGGACTACAACACAATGCTCGCGAAACTATTTCTGCAGTATTTTTGAATTTTGCAATTATGTTTCTATCTGTAATTGCCATCTTTTTCATGATATGATGGTAAAGTAAGTTCCTATTCTGCTACTAGTTTCTTCTTAAGATCAAAACTCCAGCTTATGTGTCTTGATAAGCTTATTAAAAGTGATCTTCAGTCTGTTTAAACTTCAGTTGGTATATGAAATATAAAATGGTCTTCCTTTCCTATCAAATATTTATTATCTTGTCTTTGTTTTCCATGCTTATTGCTCTCTTATATTTGTGCTTCCTTACATCTGTGCCTGCTATTTTCCTTTTCTACATTTCGTCCTTTAGCTTATATTTGTGGTCATATCTTTCCTATGTTTTGTTTATTTGACTCTTTAGAATATATCTTCAATTTCTTGTATATTAATGTCTCAAATCAAGGCCTGGATTAGATAATCACCTGTATCTTGTTCAGGACTGCAGCTAAAAGGCTTTTATGTCCAAATGGACTTAGAGGTCTTAAAGGTCTGATGTAAATCAGGCTTAAAAAGGTTTTTTAATGTTATTTCAGTTTCTAGGTTTAACCTAGATCCTTGATTTGACGTCAGGTGTTATCTCCTATACTATGCTACTTTCTAACCGCTGTTTTTTATTTTTATTTTTTACACAGAACATAGCACATAAACTGCAAAATGATGATATGGACATCGTTTATGTCTGAATTGAGGAGCTTATTATGATCAAGGATGACTAATTGCATGATATCCAACTTTAGTTTTGTCTGCACATACCTTAAGGGCCCGGACCAAGAGAAAGGAGGTACAATAATGAATTTTCTCAAGGCTTCAATTTAAATCTCAAAGTTTGAATCTAAATTTGTAAGTTCTATTTGCATTGTTCATCGAACTCAAAATGTAACATGCTCCATGTTCCACCAACCATGGGTTTTATGGAAAGAGTTTTTCCATGGTCGGTTATGTATTTTGGAAAAAAAAAAAAAAAAAAACTTTACACTATTATTTTTCAAAACAGTACATCATCAAGATGCTATTGAATGCTGATGCAACATCTCTATGGCCATCTCCTAGCACTTTGCAACAACGGGTTCCTCAAAATGGTATTGTGGATATTGTGTTTCCCGACACTAAATGACAATCGGGCCTCGGATATATCGTTCCCTTGGATATGATATCGAAAACATGGGGAGATCACTCAAGATAAACCTGTAAGTTTTATATTCCAAGAGTAGTTTTATATGGATTGGGTAGGGCCTCGTGGTTACAACAGGGGCCCTACTCCCTGTTAAACTCAGATAGATAAATTCCTATCTAAAAGGGGCCACCTAACCTCAAGGGTCGGAGGAAGGGTTTTTATGTAGTATTTTGGATAACATCTTCTTAGTTGTCAAAGTATGAACCACACTAGAGATTGTCAACAGACCCACATTGGCTAACTATTTAAGGAAAATTTTGGTTTATTACTCATGTTATCTCGTGCCATCAAAGTTTTGCATTTGCAAGCATTTGAACGGGCCCGCTTTGACACTTGTTATTTGACACTTGCTAACGATTTGGTTGAGTGATAACTAGCCACCGCCTATTTTTTTTCGAAAGTGCACTACTAGGGTGATGGCCATTCATATTAGACATTGATTAACTTCATAAAATGTAACCTCCACTAAGAGTGCAAAGTTGAAATTTAGATGTTTGGATGCACCAAACAAATTGCATTAGATTTTCACAATTACACCATTTTAAATATCCAAAGCTAGACATTTATGTTATTGCTAGAATTTTCATTCTATCTAAAAGATGTCAGCTAGGGATTATCCTTCGCCGCATGAGTTGGCCTTTAGTTTCTTACATAGACCAAGGATTTAACTTGGGATTCTAACATTTACTCTAAGTGGAACAATTGGTACATTAGGGAAATTATGCTTCTAATTATCTCAAAAGGAATTTTTTCAAAAGGTTTTTTCAGATACTATAACTTTAGGGTTTGAAATGCTCCACGCCCTAATCCGCAGACGCTGACAAGACATGCGCACCTAATCCGCATCTTTTTTCGATTACAAGTCCATATCCGTGTCAGGTTATTTAGCGTAACTTCTGCAGATTCCATATTTCTATCTGTCTTCCAATATCGAATATGATCCGGCTGAGCAGAAGCTTAAGGTTCCGCAAAGGAGGATTTCATAAACCTACTAAGGTTTTAGCTGCTGGGAAAAGCCCCTTCAAGTTCCTCGCCTCACGAAATTAGGCCCCTTCCAATACATCAAAAAGAGATCATAGCATGGATGTGATTAATGCAACTCCAAAGCAAGCATCCCTGGCAACAAGAACGATGGCAACAACTCTAACCAGGTAACCAAACTTGTTCCTCCATGCGAAGTTTGTACCGTAGTAGCTTGGGCAAAAGGATTTTTGCTCGAACAAGACTCACAGACCTGTGCTTACAGCAGAACGCTATCTTCTCTTGGACTACAACACAATGCTCGCGAAACTATTTCTGCAGTATTTTTGAATTTTGCAATTATGTTTCTATCTGTAATTGCCATCTTTTTCATGATATGATGGTAAAGTAAGTTCCTATTCTGCTACTAGTTTCTTCTTAAGATCAAAACTCCAGCTTATGTGTCTTGATATGCTTATTAAAAGTGATCTTCAGTCTGTTTAAACTTCAGTTGGTATATGAAATATAAAATCTTCCTTTCCTATCAAATATTTATTATCTTGTCTTTGTTTTCCATGCTTATTGCTCTCTTATATTTGTGCTTCCTTACATCTACATTTCGTCCTTTAGCTTATATTTGTGGTCATATCTTTCCTATGTTTTGTTTATTTGACTCTTTAGAATATATCTTCAATTTCTTGTATATTAATGTCTCAAATCAAGGCCTGGATTAGATAATCACCTGTATCTTGTTCAAGGTCTGCTTATTTCATGTGGGTCCGGAACATCATCATGTTACTTAATATGGCTCTATCTGAATTATTATTCATCATCATCATCGCCGCCGCCGCCGCCGCCGCCGCCGCCGCCGCCGCCGCCGCCGCCGCCGCCGCCGCCGTCGCCGCCGTCAAGATATTTTTAATCTCCATATTCCTAGAAGAACTCACTTTTTTGCAATTATCATGCTTATAGATCCCTCAAAGTGTTTGTAATATGAAGGACTACATGAAGCAGACCCTTGAAGACACACACAACGTGAAAGATTCCCCTAGATTCTACAAAGATTTCCATAGATTTTTGAAGATTATCCCAAAGTTCCTTTAGATTTTGCAATATTCTATATAGATTCTCGTAGACTCTATGAAAATTTCCCTAGAATCTCCATGATTCTATCAGGATTCCTCTAGATTTTCAAAGATTTTATAAAGATTTTCTTAGATTCCTCTAGATTTCTTAAGATTCTCTTGAGATTCCCCAAGATTTTCAAAGATAATCCCAAGATTTCTCTCAACTTTCCAAGATTCCATGTAGATTAGATTTTCCAAGATTCTATAAAGGTTCCCCTAGAATCCCAAAGATTCACTTGAGATTCTACTAGATTCTCTAAGATCCTATGAAGATTCACCTAGATTCTCCAAGATTGCACCAAGATTCTCGTAAATACCCTTGGATTTCCCCTTAGATTCCTTAAGATTCTACAAAGATTCCCTAGATTCTTAATATTCTATGGAGTGGAGATTCCCCTAGATTTTATTAAAATTCCTTTAGATTCTCCAAGATTCCATGTAAATTCCCATAGATTCTTGAAGATTTTATGATGATTCCCTTAGATTTTTCTAGATTTCCAAAGCTTCTCTTGAGATTGCCTAAGATTCTCTTAAGATTCCCAAAGATTATCCCATGATTCCTCTAGATTCCCCAATGTTCTATAATGATTCTCTTAGAGGGTGAAAGTATGCTGGTGGGTAGCCAAAAAACGCGACCCCAGCACCCAGCACCAGCACCCTTCATACTATTTTTTCCACCCTTCACCAATTGAAGTGTAACCTATGCTATGCCCGTCACTTCCATGGAATAATTTAAGGGCTAAACTTAGCTATTTGGCGATTTTTTAGCACATTTTCAAAAAAAAAATGGCTAAAGTAAATGGAAAAAATTGGAAAAAAAATAATAATTTTAGCTTAACTTTTTTCGGGACTGCACCAACCCTAGAGCTCTTTAGTCAAATGCTAGAAAGTAAGAGAGTGAAATTTTGTATTGTTTAGCTAAACCATAGAAACTTTTAGAATGAATTTGGGGCTAGTTTAGCTAATATCATTCTAGTTTATATGAAATATATGAGTAGTAGTTTAGTTTCTACCATTATGAATTAATTTGAGTCCTAGACTTTGCTAGGTAGCATTATTTAAGAATGTTTTCACAAAGAAAGTGACTAAAAAAAGTGGAATATATTGAAAAAAATAACATTAATTTGGTTTAATATTTACTGTTGGCCACACCATAGAAATTTTTGGGATGATGTTTGGGTTAGTATAGCTAAACGCTAGAAAGTATGAACAGAAAAATATGTAGAGTTTAGCTAAACCACAGAAAGTTTTGGGATTAATATTGAGCAAGTTTAGCTAAAGTCATTCTGGCTAATAAGAAATACGTGATTAGTAATTTATTCCCTGGTCACTTCACATAGGGCGTACCCGTTTCAATCATAACCTTCTTACCGCCCACCGTAACTAATGACTGTGACCCGAAAGGGTAGCGAACTTTGAATTTGTAATTTGCAACCGTGCTCCCCACCTTTTGCTACTCTGGCCAAATAGCCCGCGGAGAAGAAGCTCGAGGAGTTCCGGATTCACTCTAGTATTCCAAAACTCAAACGCCAAAAACTATGGTGAAGAAGGTTGTTAATCCGCCGGCTCAGCCAGCAATTCCAATGGATGCCATGCGCAGGATAAGTAAAATGCACTGCCAATTTTGATGGCTTATGGTGCCCTGTTAATTTGTTTTTCTTGATTTCTTTCAGCCCAGAAGGAACGTGCCCCTAAGACCGGACCTGGCTGATTGCCGAACTGAGGAGGACTTCCATGCTTATGCGTGTCTGTCAAACGAGGGTGTGCATCCCTCTCAATTTCGAACGGATGTGATATCTGCAGCAGAATATAATGAGGTTTGGGACACCAATGGTGTCATTCCGAACAAGACATCCATCGACAAAGTAAGGCCAGAGCATAAAGAAGCTCTAATTGAGTCAAGCTTCAAAGAAGATATACCCGTAAGGGTTGAAGAACTGAGAAGTAAGGAAGACGGTTTCCTTTTTATTTGCATTCAACAACCGCCGTGAGGGCCAAGCAGATCCAAAAATTTCAAGGTCAATTGGGTAGCAAAGGCGCGCAAAAACGTAGCCTATTCGAGCAAGGTCAAGAGTGAACCCAAAGACCACCGCCCCCTCGGAACACGCCAGAGCCCAAAGAAATCACAAAGCAGACAACAAAGACTGAAAAGCATAGCATAAAGCCACCTCGGAAAGCAATCGCCAGAAAATTAGAAGGGAGGTTGTCATTCCGGCATCGCAATGTGTCCAAAGAAAGATTCTCGCCTTTATGGGGAAAATATTTCCGCCCCGGAAAGCATGATCCAAGATATGCGGAAGCCCTAAAATTGCGCCAGAATGACCTAGTGTCAAAGAAGGAACAGCCGCACAACTCTCGTGCAAAGGGAAGCTTCTTCTACGCAGAGGGGAAGTTGAAGACCATAAAGGAAAATATTGCACGCCTTCAAGCACCGCCAGATCCTAATGCAGTGTCTCTCACGAGATTCATTCTTTGGAGAGGGAGAAAGATATGGCGTAATATATGTCAAGTCCCTACTTGAAATGGGGGTGGGCCAATAGATCAAACCCCCGTAGACCCGGCGGCCGACTAATCACGAGATTGCCAACAACGAGTCCCTCCTTGCAAAAAAAGCCCAAAGAAGACTTACGAATGTCACCAGTCGAGGGAGATGACCAAGAGAAATGATCACCGGTCAACATCACTCCAATAAAGCACAATTTCATTATTTTTGGACAATACCTAAATTTATGGACCATTTTTGGCCTTCTCATCAATGACTCTTTTTTCCATACACTAATTGACATCCCTCGCGAAAAGCTGTGATATGCCTCGCTCTTGATAGTATTGGGTATCTTATTCTTGTTCGACGGTTCCCAAGCATAGTCGACTAATCAGACGACCCCCCAAATGAGTGTCGCATATGCTTCATAAACTAGCTACCATCCCCGCATGGGTTGACAATAAATGTTACCTCTAGATAATGGGTTGATCGATGAATGTTACCTCTAGATCATAGACTGTAATTTAGAGCCAATGCTAGACGAAATAAAATGAGTTACCACATGTTGGGGTCCCTACATGGGTCGATATTGGATGTTACCTCTAGATCATAGGTCCATTTCCGGTAACTAGGAGTTGTTGGCCTCCATCTCTTCGGCCAACATCGACGGCCAACATGTCATATACCAACATCATGTGTGACTTCACAGTGTGGATCAAATTAAATTGCAAGCCGCCATATCCATCATAATGCTCATAATGCCATGGTGATCAAACTGCACACCTACACAACCTCCATATTAGCATTGACGTGTACTAGTAGTTAGGATGCAACCTGTAATACTAGTTGGGATGCAACATAGAGATAGAAGAACATGTGTGATGGCATACATTTCAATGAGGTGATATTCATATTTGAAATGGCACTCCAAAAAAAAAAAAGGAACTAGAACTTAGGGCAATAAAATAAATGTACATGACCTAACCCTAAATTCTAAAAAGTAACAGGCTGCTATGGCGGAGTAGCCGCGGCTTGGTGCCGCAAAATGGGGGAGCTAATGGCGGGCTAGTGTTCTTGGTATGGCCGGCCGTAATGAGAGATGCCATCGACTCTCGGCTCGAAGCTTTCAGATCGGGCTAGACCGCAATGCAGGCAAAAGAAGTTTTCGATCGGGCTAGGTCGTGGGGGCAGGTCTCAAATGCGATACATGATCCTGTTTTTCTTAATAACCTACAAGTGAATCTGAAAGTCGACTGAATCATTGCCGGGCTTCTTCACTTGATTGTTCCATCCCCGTCGCTCATCATCCGCTACTTATGGAGTAAAGCAGCCTTTGCCTGCTCCTTTTAGCCGCTAGAAGTCATTGAGAAATAAAAGGGTCCAGCAGACCAGCAGAGAAGCAAATAATTCAAAATCAAGATGAAGTTAGATCCCGTAAGTTAAAATATGAATGTGATGTTAAAATATGAATGTGATGCCGTAAGTAAAGTTCTCAAAATTAGGCTTCAAATTTGGGGATTTCAATCTTATTAATGTTATTTGGCTTCATGCTTACGATCCAAAATGCTTCTAGCAACAAGATATGTAAGTTTAAAGCTAAATCGCCCAATTTAAATAGTTTAGAAATGAGGATTCAAAAGCTATTTGAATCCTTTGAATCTTATGATCTGTAAACAAAGAGATGATAAGTGTTTCTAGCTTAAAAACTTGTGAATCGCAAATACCAATTTAAATGGTTTAAAGTGCTTTCCGATATATTATCGCTGAAGGTGCATCTCGTGAACTCTTACGTGTGATATGACATGCATAATTACATACCTAATCGTAGGTAGGTAGGTATGTCCGTAAGCACCGCCTATGAATGCGTAAAGAGTCCTATGTAAGCAAATCAATACAAAGATACATATTGGGCTTAACCGCCAATTTAGGTGGAGTCACATCCGCCTATGAATGCGTAAAGAGTCCTATGTAAGCAAATCACAAAGATACATATTGGGTGACCGCCCAATTTAGGTGGAGTCACAAAGATACATATTGGGCGAATCCCAATTTAGGTGGAGAAAAAGGGAACCAATAACCCGCGGTGTCATTATCCTCTCCTTTATAGATATATATTGGGGCCAATTTATATGGAGAAAAGTGAACCAATTTAGTGACGAGAAAGTGAATCTCATAGATCGGGGGCGACTACCTAATTTAGATAGGAAAAGTGGACAGGCACTAAGTGATACGATAACATATTGGGTGGCCTACCTGGGTGGTCTAGGTAGGCAAATGCTTGAGTCGGTCTAGGTAAGCAAACATATTGGGTGGTCTAGGTAAGCAAATGCTTGAGTCGGTCTAAGTAAGCAAAGTGCATCTCATGAACTGCGTAAAGGTGATATGACAACCTATATAGGTAAAGAAGGCTTTGGTGCTCAAAGAATAAGAATTTAGATGGGGCCACTAAAATAGCCAGATCACCCTTTTGAAGATTGAGATACTTTTTACTGAAGTATCACATTGGCCTCTTACAGAATTCAAGTTAACTGAACAAGATGGGCACATGATATTGGGAAGAAACATTAAACAAGAATGGATATAAAAAATTATGTAATCGGAGACAATACAAGTAACTCGCCTATTAGACACAAGATGACCAAAACATAGATTGGTAAAAGCTACATAATCAAAAAATATGTAAAAGAAACCATACCTCTATTTTAAACATAGTAGAGGCAAGACTAGAGTCGCTGGGCGCCACTGATGCAAATAAGATGCTTAATGATGTTATCAGCAAAGACGCAGTCGCCAAGTTAGTGATGGAGCCGATCGCCCTGTAGTAAAATGCCCAATACCGCTCCTCGCAAAATCGCATAGGTAGTCATGTAATATGGGGCTGAAATTTGAATTTGAATCACGCAAGGCGGAGCAACGGGGCCCACATTTAAAATTTGAATTTAAATCATGGGCGGGAGGGGAGATGGGGAACGCAATGGGCCCACATTCAAAATTTGAATTTGAATCGCGGGAGGGGGGAGATGGGGAACGAATCCGCCCCACATTCAAAAATTTGAATTTGAATCGCGGGCTTGGTTGTGAGCGGAGGGGAAAGGGGCCCTATTTCTTCCTTCTATCTCGGAAGAGCACCACGCCTAGCTCTTGGCACATCGCCTCCATTCTTTGTCGATAACATCATTAAGCATCTTATTTGCATCGCATTTTACATACCTTATTGGTCGCTATCTTCATCTACATCGATATAGCGAGGGAGAATAATCACAAAAGCTTATTTTTCAAGCTTGTTCTCTTCATCCGGGCATAGATCTATGTTCTTCTTGCTCAGAGAGTATGGAGGCCTTTTTTTCCCGTTAGCTTAATCCTTATTCTATATGTTTTATTCTTGTTTTCACCTTTTCATTTATCTTTTTTTTGCTATGCTAGTATGCTTTAGAAGCACATCCTTAGGATTATCTTGCTCTATAGGTAGAATTACTTAGATTCCATTATTCCATAGGTGCCCACGCATATCCCTAGGCCGAACTTTATCAAGGGACCCCACTTGTGTAAATAATATGCATAAAAAGCCCAATTTGGGTCCCCATCCGTAAATAGTATGCTTGAAAGGCCCTTTGGACAAGCTTTCCAACGAGCTAAAAAGCGCCAAAACCAGTCGAAATACATGGGTTATGCCAAAAATCCTATACATTGCCACCACGGAGTTTCCTCAAATTGGGCGGGCGCCCAATTTAGAGCCCCATTTGTGTAATTACTATGCTTGAAAGGTCCTCTGGAGAAGCTTTCAACGAGATAAAAACACCAAAAACAGAGTCCCGATGCAAAAAGTTATGCCAAAAAAAGTATTCTCGACACTGAGTTCCCTCAAATTGGCCCGCCCAATTTGAGCCATATTTGGATCCCATTTAGATAAAGCTTATGCTTGATTATTGTCTTTATCAAAGCCCTCTGAATAAGCATTCCAAGGAGCTAAAGAACGCCAAAACGAGTTCAAAACAAAAAGTTGTGCCGAAAACCTATATCGCCACCCTTGAGTTCCCTAAATTGGGCGCCCGCCCAATTTGAGCCCAATTTCAGGGTCTATTTCTATAAATAGTATGCTTGGTTTTTGCATTTATCGAAGTTTTCTGAACAAGCTTTCCAACGAGATAAAAAACGCCGAAAACGGAGTCCGGATGCAAAAGTTATGCCGAAAAAGTATTCGACACCGAAGTCCCTCAAATTGGGCGCCCGCCCAATTTGAGCCATATTTGATCCCATTTAGATAAAGCTTATGCTTGATTATTGTCTTTATCAAAGCCCCTCGAATAAGCATTCCAAGGAGCTAAAGAACGCCGAAAACGGAGTTCGAAACCAAAAGTTATGCCGAGAAACCTATATCGCCAATTCTGAGTTTCCCTAAAATTGGGCGCCCGCCCAATTTGAGCCCAATTTCAGGGTCTATTTCTATAAATAGTATGCTTGGTTTTTGCCATTATCGGCCCTCTGAACAAACTTTGCAACGATAAAAAAACGCCAAGAACAGAGTCTGGATGTAAAAGTTATGCCGAAAAGTATTTCGCACCACCACTGGTCCCAAAACACCTTAAATTGGGAGCAAAATTTGGGGACCATTTGTTTGGCTTTTGGGGAAAAATATTTTGTTATGCCACAGGGGCAAATTGGCCCGCACCAATTTGGCCCTTTTGGGGAAAACATTTTGCCATGCAAGGCAACAACCCCCGGGCAAATTGGGCTTCATTTTGGCCCTTGGGAGAAGTTTTTTTGTCTTAATATTAGGTATTTAAATGGCGTGTTTTTTATTTGGCATAACCTTCTGCTCTAACCAAGATTTATTGTCGCAAGTAATCAATGGCTAAGAGATTCTTGAGAGTCTTGACAGATTGAGAAGTCAACTCCACATGAGGTAGAAGAGGAGGGAAATAAGTCACGCCTCCAAGAATTCATGGAGAGGATGGAAAGTATGAAAGATGCTCCACAAAGAAGCTCAAGCACACATTGAAGAACCCAAAAAGGTCCGCCGCATCGAAGAGCAACCCGATCCTTGAGAATTATTTGTTATCTATTCGACTTATTTCGCATAGAAGTAACTCGAAATTGGGCCCACCACTTCTCAGGCGACATTATAAATTTAGTCATAATGTTATATGCTCCATATGTTTGTAAACAATATCTAATGAATGTCTCGCATTAAATGTTATTATATTCACTTATGTTGTGCTATGTTCGGACCATTCTGAAAGTGTCCCCACTATGAATCTACACTATGCGATTTGGCGAAAAGTCGGCTTCAAAAAGCAAGACCACCTATAGTGAAGGCGCTTGGTCGAGACACAAACTTGGATGGCACTTCTTTGGCTTAATAGATACAGGCACGCCATCTCACCCACCGCACGATTCCCCCAAATTTTGCATCATTCTAACAAATAAAACCCCTATATTCTAAAAATTCGGGTCCATTTGGGAGTCATATGGACTCAGCCAAAGTCCACAATTAATGAAATTATGCTTAATACCATTCCGATTGCTAATTGGAGATGAGGAGAGATGCTCCACCTGTGGTCTTGCATTCCAGGATGATTACACCCTCAGCCTGCGGATGAAATGTGAACATCATTATCACGCTAGCCGCACCCAGTTTGCTCATGGAAAAAGGATGTCACCGAAAGTGTACGAGACCATTCCTGCTGTGGTTAGTGCAGAAATAGGTAAGCTTAATACAAGAAAGCAGAAGTGTTGCATGCCGAAACAAACACAAAACCGAAGAAGATAATTGATGTTGATGAGCATGTAGCCACAACTCCCCGATAGCAAAGCAGGAAAAGGAAACATGTCAACACACCAAAAGTAAAAGGACCCAGTGATCAGCCAAGCACAAGTCCACAAGGGTTCACACTCCACAGCCAAGACATGGGAAAAAGGTACATGTCTGCTTTCGTGCTCGATTTTGAATTGGCAGCACTAGAAGGTGTCAGAGACATTGACAACAAACTACCGCCAGCCTTCAAAGACACCTGCAAAGATCACCTGGCAAAGACAAAGGTCGAGACACCAAAGCATGTCAATCCAAGGGAGATTCAAGTAGTACCGATGGTGCCAACAATTATAGTATAGTTCCAAATTCTCAAACCGCCTCTAAAAGGCCTCCTCTATCATCGTTTCTTTGTGGAAGGAAAACGATGGCGAAGATGTCAAGAATCGATTCGATTACGCTTGTTAGCGGTGAACAAAGTTGGTACCTGGCCAAGGGCCGGAAGGTTGTGGAAGAAGAAAGTGAGAGTGAGTCGAAAATGACCTTGATGAGGACGTCCCCATAGAAGTAGCATTTGGAAAGAAAAAACATGGCTAATGTAATTTTGCCTTATGTATTTCAGGCAGGCAAACCTTGATTTTGCAAGACAACCCTAAACCATCAGCCAAAAGGTTTTTGTTCAAACAATTAATATATTTGATCCCTGTTTTATTCCACCTTTAATGTGCTTAATTTTGGTTTGGATTATTCATTCAACTTCAGAAAACTTGTCCCGGTAAAAAGAAGGCAGCCAATGGTTATACTTAGTGAATCTGATGAAGAAGACAATACAGATAAAGAAGTGCCAGCACAAACTCTAACATACAAAAGGTGCCTGTTATCCTGTTACATTTCAGAATGTGTATTCTCTACAAATTTCAGTTGTTAATTGGAGCTCATCCTTGCATGCGAGGAGAATAAGACAGTCGTGAATGAAGAAACCGAGGACAAAGGCAAAGCAAGGGTTACCGATAGCCGGAAACACCCATACATTGGGGTGTGGAGATACTAATAAGGATGTATCCGACTATGGCTATCAAGACTTCCATCATCCGGTAGCAAAGATAAAGCAGAGTCCAAAGGTTGCAAAGACTTTCCAAAGACCTCCCGATAGCACTTCCCAAAAGAGTCCAAAGACACATTGCAAAGATGGCACAAGCACGGCGTGCAAAGACACATCGGCGAAGTGGTTGCAAACGCCCAAGGATGGACACCTGCATCTGAAGTTGATGGTGCCGGACGAAATGGTGTAATCCGGCACGCATACAACAGAGGAGAATGAACGGAAAAATTTGCCTCCACCACAAACGAAGCATGTTGTAAAAAGAAACGCAAATAAGTACCTCATTTGCGCACTGTGGTATCATGAGTTTGTGGAGTGGGCACCGCAGAGGTTTAATATTGTGATTTGGAGTGCTTCTCTACTGAATACAAGGGATATGGTGGATGCATTGTTCCCCGATTTGCGCACTTGATTCTTGAAGGTATATGGTCAAGAGCATTGCTATGCATGCGAGCATCCAAAACGCACTTTAAAAAGCAAATTTTTTCAAGGAGTTGAAGGTTGTACTTGAGGATTTTCCTCAAAATCATGGTATGATTTTCTTGGTTGATGACGGCCTAAACCCTGCATACACAACCCTTCCCATTATGCCTTTCAAGGGGCAAGAAGAGGACAACTTTTTGCAGAAGTTTGTGTGTCCAACTTTGGAATACTTGTCTTCTCATACAAAGATGTGAAATGATCTCACAAAGTTGACATCAATGATGCATGGTTGGAAGAGGAGACAGCTTGCAAATGTTGATTCGCCTCGACAACTATCTTGTCTCGGCCTACTATATCTTCAATGCTCCATTAGAAGTACAAAGGCAGCTGCTGGGCACCTTTCCTGGCGACCAGCATGATTATGAAGACTTCGATGACTCATGAAGTAACCATTGTACACTACTTTTTTGTAATATATATGTATGATTACTTTGTCTTATCTTCAGTATTGAGTGATCTTGAGTGATGTCTCTAATCTTGAGTGTACAATTTTCTGTAATATATATCAAGCTTACTCTCCAATACTACAAGCATTGTTTCCAATATTAAAATACTCCAATACAGCAGTCCAATACTACAAACATTGTCTCACAAGCATTGTCTCCAATACAATGATCAAAATTTGAGACAAGTACACAAGTAACTACGCACTGTTACAATGATAAAACAACTAGGCCAAAGCATATTCAACCTTCATATGGCGACCGTCAAGGATCATCCGTGAGTAGCCCGCTCAAGGGAAAATCTGTTGGTGCCGTGAATCTGATTCATCTCAAACTTGATAGCCGATACGTGATGATCAGACCGAAAGTCGCCTTTGTCTTCAAGTAGCTCCCAACTACCATCCGGCCGGGCAAAGATAGTACAAACCAGCCAACACATGTTCATCCACATTGAAGGTTCTGACCCTCAAATATCCTTGACAATTTCACAAAGGATATGCCCAACTTAACACATTTGACCACATAGAAATCTGCATTCTCCTCCGATTTCCTCCTCTCGCCTAAACAAAGAAAGTTATCACCTTCCTCTACGCTTCCACTAAGCCATTCTCCATCACCTTCAAAAATGCCTCATCGATTTCGCCTTCATACCTTCACCAAAAGAGACTTATCCGGCTTTAGTGTAACATATTTCCAATTCTTCAATCAGGCTTGTTCACACAAGATGACCAGTTTCCTTTCAAACAAGTTACCACATAAACAACTTAAACCTCTATGAGCCACCCTTGTGCTTGATTTGGCCAAGTATGTCCTGGGATGTCGGTATTTGCTTGGTCCCTTCCACCTCACACCCGATCCCAAATGGTCTGTCCTATCAACATCATCCTTTCCAATTACCCGTAAGTACCGCAAGGAGACAACAAGTATTGCATCTCACGCCGACAAAATACAACACTACTCATCACATTACAGCTAGCTCACGTGACAAAGACTTAAAGCAGATGAAAGCACTAATCAGCACATTACAGCAGTTTACAAAGCACTACTCAACAGAATACAGCAGATGAAAGCATAATACCTTTTGATGTCCCCCGTTGTTGGTACCTTCATTCCAACGAGTTCTTGACTTCACAGTGCATCAGCAAGCACCCTAAATCTCACCCCATCATACTTGAGCCGCTCTCTAGTGAATGCCCCTTTAAGGACCCCCTTGCCCATCATGCTCTCCCTTACCATGGGCTGTCCCAAAGAAATTCCATACTATTTCCTTCCCTAGCTCATGGTGATATCTTGGTAGGAAATAGAATGGCGGCTGCAGATTTGAATTGGCTAGAACAACCATCCGACCAAACTATATGCCCGGAGAAATCTACACCATTTGATACAAGCCATGCATTGTGCTTTCTAAGACAAAGTCTTTGCACAAAAAGAGTGTCATGAAGCTTGTCATCACTCAAGTAAAAATGGGTTTCCTTCAATAGCTTTACGATCGCAGAACCGATGTCCATCCTATACGATGTGGACGAATTGTTATATTCCGTCATTGTGCCAATGCGGCTTTGAACCTCCCTTTGTATTTTTTATGTTTGTAATTCTCCGCAAAATCAATTACGTAAACAATGGTGCCATCTTGGATATTGTCCGTGCAACTCCCGAATTGCATGGCCCGCCATCTAGCCCCGTGAATTGTGTGGCACCTAATATCTTCAATGTGGAACACGATATGAAATGAAATCCTTCACCGCCGTTCTCTTGTAAGACAATCTAAGGACCCGGCTTTTGGTCCTTTTTTTTTTTCCCTTGCCATTTGAGGTCTCGCCTTTGTGTTGCGGCTTGATGTGACGTGGTCCCACCAGCTTCCTTGGATTTCTTACTTTTGTTTCCCTTCTTCTCAACTTGTGCTGCAGCTCTTCAAAGTTGTGTCCCACCAGCCTACCTTGGATTTCTTACTTTTTGTTTCCCCTTCTTGGTGGCATTGGCTCTTTTCTTTCTGCGCCACACTGCACCTCCTTAACGCGCAGCCTCGCAGACTCCACCAAAATCTTCTTCGCCTCCACCGAATCAGAATAAGGTCTGTAGCATAAAACGTAAGATTAGCGCAAGTTGAAAGCACAAAAGCGGTTTTTCGGATGACAAGACATATATCAAAGACATGTTTCAAAGATGCAATAAAGAGAGTATTACCTTTTCAAACATCTTCCATTCAAGCAAGAACTCATGATTCTCTCTTTCTCTTGGACATATAGGAAGAGTTTTTATGCCACACTTCCGACATGTCTCATGTTTATGCCATTCTTCACCCTCGCTTTGTTGCAAACCACGCCCCTCGAGCTTCGCTGGTTGGAGTCATACGTTATGTTGGCTGGCCGACACGCCTCACCGTGTCCACAGACCTCGCAGTGCACTTGCACTCTTCACCATGATATCCGGTTTTATTGACCTTAATGCATTCTGGGGCTACCCCGGCATACTCTAATCGCATATGGTATATGCAACAACAAAGTTTCCCTTTACGATACTTTCTTTACATAAATAGGCTTCAACTTCTCGAAGCCTTTAAGCAAACAGGGTGTTCGGGATGTGCCTTTTTGTATTGTTGAAATAGCTGCAACTGAATGGTGGTCGTTGGTTAGAAATATTTATGCAATAATAGCAAAGAAAAAATTTGTATGGAAACTTATACCGCGTGACCTCCATAAGGTGCAAGGGATAAGAAATTCGAAGCCCCGACTCTCCAACAAAGTGTTCACAAGATCTTTCTTGCAAGGAGAGACTCGCTATTTTGTTTCCGAATTGCATTATGCTTTGCTTGCAAGCGGGGGTGAGAGAATCGCACCTCAACCTCCTTTGGAAGCTAGACCACCTGACCATTTCCAAGGGCGGCTTCCGATTTTTCTTAATGCAAAGAGCTTGCAATTGTTGACCTCATGCAACCTATCATAAGAAATATTGCACATTAATCAATGAACATATCCCATCTAGCATCACTCAGCAGATACAAGCACTTAAAAGCACTTAAAAGCACGAAGAAGCACAGGCATGAAAGCAAGAATTAGATGCACCTAACAGCCCTGCCATAGTGGAATTGCATCTCGATTTTGTGGAAGAAGCCATCACCGATTAGGTTTTGAGGTTACGGCTCTCCAAACATCATGGTTCCTTTGCCTCTTTGTGGCTGCCATTGTCTGTTTCAAGTTGTTGAGCAAAGACTTTCACGCCTTGCACTCCTTTGGATTTGGCAAAATTCCGTGTTACGAGATTTCCATTTCGGTGGTGATGAACCACCCTCTTCATCACATCGGCCTTGAGTTCGGGTGAATGCTTTTTGGTGAGCTTGTTGAAGTAATCAACTACAAGCTTGGCTATTTCTTGCCTGCGTCTCGTGCTCATAACCTCCCGTTCAGCCGCTGCTTTCCTCATCTTATTCCGTATCAGATTCTCTCTTTCTCTCGCATCCAATTTTTTGTAAATTGCGGAGAAACCGGATCTTCACGCTGATATTTCCCGTGTTGCATTGACATCCAACAAATCTGAACATCAGATTGGAATTCATCGGTAGAAAGTCCAATGCTAAACGTGTGATTGCCTCCCCCAGATCGGGGGCGCCATGAAATTCCCCGAGAGAGGGAGAATTAGTGAATTGGAGGGAGAATTTTTACGGGCGCGTGAGGTCGGGGTAGTTCCAGGCTCCAACAATTTGCAACGTACTACCACTGGCGAAAATCCAGCCAAAATCCAACAATCATTTTCTTAACGGTTTGTTGGTGAGGTGGGCGACGCGAGTACATGAAGGGCGATCGAAATATGATGCAAGCATTACACCCACCAGCACCCAAATTAAGCAAAAGCAGGGGTGCTTTAAGCGGGCTAAAACCCTGCTATAAGCATGCTACAAGCATGCGTCCGGACGCATGCTTTTGATACCCACCAGCATACTTTCACCCTAGATTCCCCAAGATTTTATGAAGATTCTCTTAGATTCTCTAAGATTACATCAAGTTTCCCCTAGATTCTCAAGGATTTTAAAAAGATTTTGTTAGATTCCCCTAGATTCCCAAAGATTCTCTTGAGATTCTCCTAGATTCCAAAGATTCCCTTAGATTCTTTAAGATTCTACAAAGGTTCCCCTACAAAGCCATCAGACAGCGACCTCCTCCCCTTCAAGCGAACACAGTTCCTCGTCCGACTTGCATTCTCGATGACCATAAACAAGTCACAAGGTTAGTCCATGACCTCCGTTGGCATCTGCCTACCAATGCTAGGTTTCACACATGGTCAGCTCTATGTCGCATTCTCAAGATGCACCACACAACAAGGAGTGAAGGTGTACATTCAAGACACCTCAAGGCAAGGAGCACTGCTAAAAAATAATAGGAGGTTCACTCCAAATGTAGTCTACAAAGAGATCCTATGGGATGAAATGGCCCTTAAACTTCTATAGATCTCTTACATTGTACTAATACCCATCAACTTTGGGCACTATTACTATGTTTGTATATTTATTTTTTCCCATAATAAAAGATAGATAGATTTTCAACGTAATTTTGTGAAAGGGTTACTGCACACTTTTCTCATCGCGGTCAAAACATTTACAAACTTCCAACACATGGAACAATCACAAAAGGTAAACAATCACATATAAAGCCTACCAAAGGTGGGCAATTTACTAGTATTTTATTATGATTTCTCTGATCTTGTTCAACTGCAGATGAATTGCCCCATGTAGCTTATTGATGCAGCAATGGCGATTAAAATATGAAAGGAGTTGAAGATATTGCCCTTAACGGACTCATTGCTTTCTCCAACTCCAGCTTACACTAACTCCTTAATTTTTAATCCCTTGTTCAGAGAAATCCAAGACCCTGACAGTTTCTTATAAGAGGCCATGTAAATGGCAAAAGGAAAAGGGTCAATTTGAGGGCTTGATGCTATGGCCGATTCTAGGCCTTGATATATGAGCAACTAGAAATTCATCATTTATGACTTGAGGTTTTCTGTGTTGCTTCAGCTTCCCTATTTTCCAAATGTGAAGACTAAACCTATAGTGGTTGCAATAGACAAGCTGGGTTTGGTGCTCAATATACCTTATGCTGCTAGAAGGGGATAATAAATCCTGATCATCTGATATCTGAGCGTAAGCACCCCAAGCACATGGTCGCATCATACCTGAATGCCAGAACATGTTGCCTGCACTCAACCGGACAGAATTTAAGTTACTATCCTGATTAGAAAAATAGTAGAGGCTCAGAAGTTGCAATGCGGATCATATAATGGCAAACCCGGTGCATCCAGCAAAGCCGATAGCGCCTCATATCATAATACTAGGGAACCTGATAGGCTTGATCCAGTTCTCCCATTATCTCCTAAATATTGAAACAGACGCCCCTTCTCTCTATCACTGCATTCACAAAAATCGTGTAAACAATCATGTGAGCAATCAACCGTGCAGTATCAATTGGCTTTTTGTTTGGGAATCTTCTTTGTTAGAAACAGAGTCTGGGTTTTGAATTCAGAAGACTATACCAATCCTCTACCTCCTCAAAACTATAGCGATCATATCATGTCTAACTCTGGAACATCTGACCCAATTGAACAGGTAGTCTAATTTAGAAGCTTTTCCTAAAAAAATTGCATATTTTGTGCTCCCAATCATGATCCTGGCATCAGAAAAATATTTTTGAGTCAAATTATATCTAAATTTGTTCTGCATTTCTTCTAGTTCCATTCAGATTGTATATGCAGATTCAAATTGCAGGTTAGAATTATAGTTTTGAATTGGGTTCTTATAATTTGAATTATTAAGTTTCTACTTGAGTTACAAAATTGCTTCAAGACAAGGATTAGGATCTTATAAGATCTATTATACAAAAACAGTGTGTATTCCGAGCCATGATTCCTTCCCTTTTTCTGTTGCATCATCGTTGTTTTTTCTATTCGTGCGTCCAACCGCTGGATGTAAATTCACAAGTATTCAATTATAATACATTGAGGTTCTTGCGTCTCTGGTGCTCACCCATTTCAGATGGTTAAAAATGAGAAAGAAATAGTGCTACACTAGCACCCTCTTAACAATAGAAGCCTTCTATCAGTAAAACTGGTCGTTGTTAAAGACATTGGGGAAAGCCGTTCCCGACGGGAACCTGGCTAGCCACATTTTGCAACATTTTAGCCCCATGCTTCTAAAATAGAAACTCTTAGACTATCAAGAGTTGCCCTAGAAGGGGTTGAGCTAGTGGTAGTCTTAGCGTTCACAACATTTGATGACCTTTGCTTTCTTTCTTCTGCCCAGGATTTGGCAAGGGAAGAACAATACTAGGTAGCACATGATTGTATCTTCTCATACAATGTACGAGATTTAACCAATTCAACAACTAAATACAATCAAATACTCCACCTCAATCTTTAGAAGGGATTAACCACCCAACCGGGTTCAGCTTAGCATCCAAGAAATCGTTATCTTGAAGGCTACTTAACAATCGGGCTTTCTAGAAGGCTTTTAAACTCTATTGATGTTTCGGCTACAAGGCAGAAGGTACTTCTCAAGATCACAGGCGGGTTTTCTGATCTACAATGGAAGAAACAGTTCGGTTTTATAGAGAGCGTTAACCTATTTCCAGATTATCCCCTTTTTACTAAAAATATCTGTTTAAAGGGTGGGAAATCACGAATAGCCTAAGATCGGCCGAGAATATCAAGGATCCGGCCTTTTCCTGGTCTGAATCGACCTTTATTCCTCAGTTCCGGGAGATCCGAAGTGATCTCGAGCTATTTCTGTGGCAGGGGTCCACGACCCGTTATCAGCCACGCCAGTTTTAAATTTAATTATAATGTTCAATGGTCATATAGTCTTAAATGTTTAAATTGCCCATCTTGACCCAATTCACTTAAAAAGAATGAACTACCTCTAAGGGATATACTAGTGTTCTTAAATCTTATTTCCCGATACAAGTTACTGAACCACTCCCCCAAGCCGGCAGTGAGCCGTAACAATCCTTCCCTTCCCGAGGTTAAACGTCCGCGTTAACCTCGAGGAAAAATTGTCTATCCTTATTCGTCTAAGGATATTTAATTCGATAACCTCAGTTCTTTTAGAGGTTATGGAATTCTCATTTCAATTCAGTTAGAAATGACCTCAATTCCTTTAGAGGATTTTCGTTCCCTTACCCTCAGTTCCTTTAGAGGATTTTCGTTCCCTTTTCCGTTAGGGATGACCTCAATTCAGTTAGAGGTCTTAACATCTTTACAATCGTTGGTAAAGGATTTAATAATACTATGCATAGCAATACTTACGTATTTAAATAAAGCAATTGCAAATATAATAATATGAAATTCCAAATATAATGTTTGTAGGTCTGTGAACTTTGCCTATTATTCTTGCAAAGTTCTTTCATATTCTTCCACTGTGACGTTCCAGGGGAATATACGCTATAAATACGTATATTCCTGGAACCGTCACCATACAAGTCTACCTAGGTAGCCTTGTGTGCCTTAGAAAGTGGCAAGGGGTGCACATCTAAGTTAGTTGTTTAACTTAGATAACCTTAGGATAAGGCCCATTTCCACATGGCCTTATCCTATTGGGCAACTTCCACACGGCCTCATCTTAGTGGTGCCACATGGCATCCCATGTGGACCCACACCTATATTGGCTCTAACCCTAACCCTAGACCCTTTACCCTGACCTAGCACCTGAACTCTCATCTACATGCCCGAAACCCCGTTTCGAGCATCGTTCGTCGTAGCCTAGCCTGGAGCAGCAACCCCTGGAAGGTGTGCATGATCGTTGAGGGAGCAAGCCTTCGACCCACGTCAAGGAGCATGGAGACGCCAAAGATGGGAGGAAGCGCCTCTGGAGGAGGTAGGTTGAGTAGAGTTCATGTTAGTACATCTGGGAGTTAGCACCCCAGATGGGTTAGTACTTCGTGTCTAGAGTAGAGCCACCCTAGAACCTTTGTTGAACATCTTGAACCCTAACTGTTAGTTAGATATGTATGATTAGGTTAAGATGTTCTTATTATGATTATCATGATATGATGTTATGGGATGTTGGTTGATCATGTTTGCTCCTCTTGTATTGGGAAGGGGGGTAGAGACCTAGGGCCATATGTAGTATGCTCCTAGTGTAGATCCCTTAGTTCCTATTAGTTGCGGCCTGTGCATAGGAACCCACCTGCTATGGAAGCTATGATATGACTCAAAGACTACACAACGGGCTAGAGGCAAGATGGAGGGAGGATCCCCGCCGAGTGGGGACTAGGGGGATCCCGTAGTGGGCTAGGCTTATGGTGGGTCACTTAAGTGGGGGCCGAGCATGGGTCCGACACCTCCCCGGGGCGATGGTGTCAGCCTCCTCTCAAGAGTTGCAAGTGTCGGCTTGGCTCTTGTTTTGGGGTTCACCGGGTGCAGATCGGGTGTCGCCACGATTCTCTAGCCTGTGGAGCCTCTAGACCACGGAAGGGGAGATGCAACCCTTCCTACCTCGGGGACCCGAGGAGATGCAACCAGAGTAGTCCCGGTGGGTGATGCCATGGGATTGCGTGGGTTAGAGTCATGCCAGAGCTTGATCTAGCCCATCCAAAAAGTATGCACAGGGAGGGGCGGATGGAGTGGTCAACCCTAGCCATTGTCTTATGCCAGCCCCGCCATTGTTATGACTCGGTCTACTCTATCTTGAGGCCTATCTAGTCAGTCGACTACCTCATGTGTCGGAGCCACGGGTAGGAGCTCTCATGTTTTATGGCATGCGATTATGTTCTTTGCATCTATGGATATGTGGTTGAGCTATCCTTCGAGGTAGTATGTTGTATTGTATTGCTAGTTCTGACGTATTTATCGCTTCCGCTGTTATAGGAGCCCATAGGGGAAGGGCGCGCAAGACACCTTCGTGTCCCCTCCCCGCACTAAGGACACCTCAGAGTGCGGGGTAGACGAAGGGCATGTGCGGTTGTTGAGCCAGACGGGGGATTTCCTGTCGAGTGTACGGCCGGACGCCGTATATTTAGCAGGGAGCGTCACATCCACCAAGGAATTGTATTCTTTTAATTGAGTCTTAGAATACCATACCGCATCGGTGGACGGATGAAATTTAAATTTCACGAGATACCTTCGATAAGAGGAACTTCTAGTCTTCTTATCCTGATGTGTCAATATTTTCTCCGGTTCCAGTACCTCTTCATCATCTTTAATGTTGGGAGGTTCTGATTGCTCCATTCTCTGCAAAATCTCAGGAGAAATTTCACTTCCCTTATAGGGTTTCAGAATTCCCACATTAAAAACTGGGTGCAAGTTAGTCCATTTCCCATATAAATGTAAACGATAAGCATTCTCACCGACTTTGTCGTCAATTTGGAATGGACCATAATACCTAGGGGCCAGTTTTACATACCGATTACCCATCTTCCGTAGACGCTTCTTTGGAAGATGAATCCAAACCCATTGATCTTTTTTGTAAACAACCCTTTTTCGTTTCTTTGCAAGTTTGGAAGCCATCAATTCCTGACTTTTCTGGATTCACGCCTTTACCTCTCGCAAGATATCTGCAAAGTCTGTAGTGGCTTCATCGGAAGCAGGTACTTCTCCACCTAGTTTCGCAATTGGAGAATCCAAAGAATATCTATATACTACTTCAAAAGGAGTTCTTTGGGTAACTGAGTGCACCGTGTTATTATAGGCAAACTCCAATAGATAAAGATATTCTTCCCACTGGCCTTTCCTTTCAGCAACATAAGATCTCAGCATATCTTCAATAACTCGATTAACAACCTCAGGCTCAGACTGACCATCCGTTTGGGGATGATATGCAGTGGAAAACCTTAAAGTCATGCCTAAGTTTTTCATAAGTCCACCCCAAAATTTGCTACAGAATAGGGGATCCCTATCTGTTATGATTGCATCTGGCATCCCGTGGACCTTAAATATTTCCTTTAAGAAAATCTTGCTTGCTTGCGGAGCAGTCATGCTAGATTTGCAAGGAATAAAATGAGCCTGTTTAGACAACCTGTCTACTACTGTCCAAATTTGATCATTCTTGTGAACAGTCTTTGGTAACCCTTGAATAAAATCCATGGTGATTTGCTTCCATGGTTTTTCTGGAATAGGTAAAGGCTGTACTAATCTGGCAGGCTTACCAGTAGAAGCTTTTGTTTGTTGACAAATAAGACATGCTTCGACATATTTTCTCACATCTCTTTCAAGCTTTGGCCAAAAGAAACGTCGTTTAACGGTTGCCAAAGTAGCCTGAAATCCTCGATGACCAGAGTATGGAGGTTCATGACATTCCTGTATAACTTTCAACCTGTATGCTTGTGTAATACAAGTATGATTTCGATAGAATAATAATCCATTACGGATTCTATACTCTGCCAAAGAATCTCTTCCATCCTTTTGTACCTGTGCGTATGGAGTAACAAAGGAGGGGTCGTTCACATATTCTTCTTTCATAGGTTCCAAATCAACAAATTCTGCTACAGATATAGCTTGAATACTTATCCGTCTTAATGCATCTGCAACCTGGTTCTCCTTCCCAGGCTTATATTCAAGCTGCATCCCTTCAAAATCCTTTATAGTGTCAATGAGCTTTAATTGCCGCGCATTGATAATATCCTGCGTTTGTATATGTTTCAAACTTTGCTGATCAAAGCGAGCTACAAACTTAGATCCCATAAGATAATGCCTCCACTTCTTAAGTGCATGAACTAAGGCAATCAATTTCTTTTCATAAGTGCTATACTTTTGCTCTAATGGTTTGAGCATTCGGCTGACATAAGCTAATGGATGTCCATCTTGCATTAATACTGCACCAATAGCATTTCCACTTGCATCCGAACAAACTGTAAAAGGCTTATTCCAATCAGGTAGCACTAATACCGGGTTCGCCAAGCCATGTTCTCTTTTCGAATTCGGAAAGCTTCCTCGACTTCAGGATTCCAAATAAAGGGGGTATCTTTCTTTAAAAAACTGCTAAGTGGAAGGGTTATTTTTGCAAAATCCTTCACAAATCTTCGATAGTAACTGCACAACTGCACAAAAGATCGTAAGTCCTTGAGGTTTTCAGGCCGTGGCCAATCAATAATAACCCTAATCTTTTCGGGATCCATCCGTATGCCTTCTTTGGATATGATATGACCTAAATATCCAACTTCTTGCATAAAGAACCTGCTTTTGGACTGATTAACAAACAACTTATTTTGCCTCAAAAGGTCAAAAACCTGTTGAAGGTGTTGCTTATGCTCCTCAATAGTTCTACTATATATAAGTATATCGTCAAAGAAGACTACAACACTTTTCCTAAGGCGGGTGCTAGAACTCTCCCCATAAGGCACGAGAAAGTTCTTGGGAGCATTGGTCGGACCAAAAGGCATTACACGAAACTCATAATGACCAAAAGTTGTTATGAATGCCGTTTTACCAATGTCTTCTTCCTTTATTCGGATTTGATGATATCCTGATTTCAAATCAATTTTGCTAAATATGCAAGCACCTCGTAATTCATCAAATAGGTCATCCGCTTTCTGGGCCTTTGGAATTTATCCTTAATAGTCAACTTATTAAGAGCTCTATAATCCACACACATTCTATATCCCTTATCTTTCTTTTTGATAAGAATAACAGGTCGCCAAAGGGGAACGACTTGGCGTATTAGGCTGTCGTTCTAACATCTCTGCTATCTGTTTCTCAAGCTCTAATTTCTCAAAATGGCTGACTCTATAAGGCGCCATGTTTGGAGGTTTAGCGTTTTCTTGCAACTCCTCTGGGCGATGAGGAGGTAGATCTAAAGTTTCCTCATATTTGAAGAGATCGTCGAATTGTCTCAGAAAACTGTACAACTCGGGAGGCACCTGTGATGGAGGGTCAGAGTTTCTCAAGTAAATAAAGTATGATTCAGCTTCGCCCTGTATTAACTTCTTAGTTTCAGAGTATGTCAGTAGGGGTTCAGCTTGAGATGTGGAATCTGTACACAACTTCAAAGGTTGCCCTTCAACCATTATAGTTCTTGTCTTTTTCCACAGAATTAGGTTCGGGCGTCATCTTTGTTCTCGCCATCCAATTCCCAATATCACATCCATAGTTCCTAGAGAGGCCATAATCAAAACTCTTTCTTTAAAATACTGCCCTATTTGGATGGGAGCTACCACATATTTATCACACTGGTTCCTAGGACCTTTCAAACCCTGCACCACTGTGATTTTTGTTTGCAAATCACAGATAGATAATCCTAATTTGTACACCAAGTCTTGCAAGATAAAATCATGTGTTGAACCATCATCAAGTAAAACAGTCACATCTTGACCTTTTACTGAACCTTTCATTTTAAACAGCCATGCTTCTGAATATTATATGTATAGCCGCAGTTTTCTCCTGGATATGATCTTACTCCCCCACCTTATAGACATACGTCCTTTCGGTGTGTCCTCACCCATCCGGGTCGGGACACCTGAGCGAGGAGCCATCCACGTTAGTAGTACACCATGCCTCTGAACGCGCCCTCGCGAGGATCAGAGTGGAATGGACAGAGAATGGTGCGACAGGTGTCTCTCCCGTTTTAGTCCCATGCTTCTGAAGACCCTGTATCGTCTTCTGACAAATTCTTTAGGTATGCAATTTGCAGTCTCCCTTTTTCCTGCTCAATGGCTGCAAGCTTTCCTTTATTTCTTTCCTCTCCTTCCACGGAAGTTTGGTCTATCTTCCACATGGTGAGATTGAGCAACTTGCCTTTCCTTAAGGCCGGCTCTTTAAAAGCTGCACTTTCTTTGTATTTTTATCTGCGGGCTGTATTCTTGAGGCGGTTGGATTGATAATGTGGACCCCCACAATTATAACATCCGTCTTTGGCCCTTTACTTTCTCTGTTCTGTTTGGATTTACGTCCGTTATTAGAGCATTTTCCATTTCTCCGTTAAACCTGGTCTTCACGCTCTTCCGGCCCCTTTTATTTTTCTTATCTCTTCTATTTTCAATTTTTTCTCGGGTCTTTTACGTTTTCACGAGAAGGCTCCTTCCCATATAACCAACTTACGAGCCTTGGGGTTCAACTTTCGCTTCTGCGGCTCCGCTTTCTTAATTGCATCTTCCATCTTTGACCGGTTCAATAAGATCTAACTTTCTGCAAATATATCCTCCCTCAACCCATTCACGAACTTCCTTAAGAGTTCATGCTCACTCAAGTTCCTAACTTGTGAACCTAGATGACTAAATTTCATGTAGTATTCTGGACACTTGTTTCACCATCATCCTGTTTAATAAGGTCCCATTCTTTTTTGCAATATCCCTGTAATAGTTTGCGGTGGGTAATGGGCTTCAAATGCACTACTTAAAAACTGCCCATGAATTAACTTCCGGGCTGCATCAATCATGCGACCTTGCCACCAAACTTGAGCTTGCTCATCTAAATATGTGTCCATGGCTTGCGGTTTCTCTTGCTTTCGCGTTAACTCTCTCAAAGAACTTTTCCCATATCCCGGGGAAGCTTATTACTTGCATTGGCTTAACGGATGCTCCGCCCAATGAAAGTATGGCGGATCAACTTTTTCCAACCATTTAGGAGCCTTTTCCTTTTTAGTTGGAGTATTAGTTTCAGCAGTCATCAGACTCTGGGTTGGCGGTCTCTGGCGGTGGATTTTCGGGTGGTGGTGGATGAGCAGTTGGAGGATCTCTAGGTAATGGAGGTGGCTGGGCATTCTTTGGGAAGGAAGCCATAGAGTAGAAACAATCTGCTCTAATTTGTACCGATAATCTTACGGGGATGTAGGTGTGGCGGCTATCCGAGTAGCAATAAAATCTGCAGTTCTTAAGGCCTATTGGTATTGTTCTTCAGGGATATTGTAACGGTGTGTCATCGTCACAGTCACAGGTTCAAGAGCGGACTGGCTCTGATACCAAATTGATACAATGTAGGAGATTTAACCAATTCAACAACTAAATACAATCAAATACTCCACCTCAATCTTTAGAAGGGATTAACCACCCAACCGGGTTCAGAAGCAACATCCAAGAAATCGTTATCTTGAAGGCTACTTAACAATCGGGCTTTCTAGAAGGCTTTTAAACTCTATTGATGTTTTGGGCTACAAGGCGAAGGTACTTCTCAAGATCACAGGCGGGTTTTCGATCTACAATGGAAAGCGATTCGGTTTTATAGAGAGCGTTAACCTATTTCAGTTATCCCCTTTTTACTAAAAATATCCGTTTAAAAGGGTGGGAAATCACGAATAGCCTAAGATCGGTAGAGAATATCAAGGATCCGGCCTTTTCTGGTCTGAATCGACCTTTATTCCTCGTTCCCCTTGATCCGAAGTGATCTCGAGCTATTTACGTGGCGGGGTCCACCGTTATCGACCACGCCCAGTTTTAAATTTAATTATAATGTTCAATGGTCATATAGTCTTAAATGTTTAAATTGCCCACCTTGACCCAAGTCACTTAAAAAGAATGAACTACCTCTAAGGGATATACTAGTGTTCTTAAATCTTATTTCCCGATACAAGTTACTGAACCACTCCCCCAAGCCGGCAGTGAGCCGTAACATCTTCTTTCATATTTGTTTGTTCCAATATGTTGCCTATCAAATTCTTGAACTGCATAGCCCTTCGACTAGATTCCCAAACATTCATTAAGATTCTCTTAAAATTCCCCTACATTCCAAAAGAATAAACCAAGATTCCTTTAAATTCACCAAGATTCTATGAAGATTCTCTTAGATTCTTCTAGATTCCACAAAGATTCTCCTAGATTCTTAAGATTCTAAGGAGATTCCCCTAGATTTATTAGGATTCTGTTAGATTTTCTAGGTCTATTTAAATTTGCATAGATTGTTAAAGATTTTTATGACAATTCCCTTAGATTCTCCTGGAATTCCAAAGATTTTCTTGAGATTCTCTTAAGATACCCCTAGAATCCCAGAGATTATCCCATTATTCCTCTAGGTTCCCCAAGATTCTATGTAGATTCTCTAAGATTCTCCAAGATTCTATGAAGTTTCTCTAAGATTCCATCAAGATTCTCCTAGATTCTCAAAGACTTTAGGAAGATTTCCCACTAGATTTTTATAGATTCTCTTGAGATTCACTTAGATTCTCCTAGATTCCCTTAGATTCTCTTAGATTTCTTAAGATTCTATAAAGATTCCTCAAGATTCTTAAGATTCTACAGAGATTCCCCTAGATTTTATTAAGATTCCCCTAGATTTTCCATCTAGATTCCCATAGATTCTTAAAGATTTAAAGAAGATTTCTTTAGATTCTCCTAGATTCCCAAAGATTCTTTTGAGATTCCTAAATATTCTCTAAAGATTCCCCTAGATTCTAAAAGAATACCCCAAGATTCCTCTAGATTCTCTAAGATACTTGAAGATTCTCCTAGATTCTTCTAGATCTCCAAGATTCCATCAAGATTACTCTAAATTCTTAAAGATTTTAGGAAGATTCCCCTAGATTTCCAAAGAATCCCTTGAGATTACTATAGATTCTCTTGAGATTCCACTAGTTCTCATAGATTCTATGAAGATTCTCCTAGAATCCCCACACCAAGATTCCTTTAGGTTCTCAAAGATTTTATCAAGATTCCCTTACATTCTCAAAAATTCTCTTTTGAGATTCTCATAGATTCTCTAAGATTCTCATGATATTCCTCTGGCTTTTCTAAGACTCCTAGAAAGATTCTCTTAGATTCCCTCAACTTACCATAGATTTTTTAAACTCGAAGATTTCAAGAAGATTCTTAGCATTCGATCACATTGGCTCCAGCTGTGACAAAATAGTGTCAAAGCACCACTCATTGAAAAGTTCTTGACGAGAGGAATCCAATGGCATGGGTCCCACCTTGATCTGACAGCCCACTGCAAGATAAAGTCATTTGAAGATGAGACAAACAACGGAAGCTTCCTAGAAACCTTCATAATAAATGCAATATCACTTCACCCCTCCATATTAATTGTGCAATTTCTTTGCACCTTCTGTGAGCTTAAATCAATGGCTAAGATTTAACTACCCCCTATCTGATAGTCTAGGGATGTGGTGCATGCCCCCACGCATTCCCATGCATGCCCCCATAAAATCTGATGGCCATAATTGTGCCACCTCAAAATTCGGAGGGCTAGGATTGATGTCTCTATACCAAAAAATGATGCCCCCCATCCGATATCCTAATATATATGTAATTACTAGTGGTGGCTTCGGAAATGTTCTTTTATATATCAGCCGCCACATCTCAGCCGTTCGTTTGCTCCCTCGCAGTCTTGGCCAGTTCTAGAAGTTTCTTGGCGGCCCATCTGGTGGCTTCCAGAATATCGTGGAATGTTCTAAAAACTCTAGAACATGGTAGAAAATTGTAGAACATTCTTGAATGCTCTCATATATATGATATCAAATGGTGGAATTGTTTTGGAATTCTCTATGCTTCTTTAGCGCGCCCATTCTGACTATGCATGCCATGGCTATGATATACAGGTCCAGTTATGACGCTGACCCTCTCATGTGCATCTAGCTTCCCTTATATACTCTGTCGGATGTTCTTCAGGCTTGGAGCCATGGGGCCTTGAAATCCATGTTTTTCCTTTGGCAGTCAATGGGACATCTTCTTGCGACCCATAGCTTCCTTTATATACTCCGTCGCATCTTATATACTCCGTTGCATATTCTTCCGGCTTGTCGACGCTATGGATGGAGCTTTAGAATCCATGTTTTTTTTTTGCGCTCAATAGAAGATCTTTCTCCTTGTAACCCAACTGCAATTTGCAGACGTGTCACAGATTCACAGATTCTTCCGGCAACAGGCACACATGTTTTCTGGCTCCTACTAATATCTGAGTAAAAGGGTATATTGTGTCTACAGTTAGGCTTTCTTTCCACGATTGCTTTGTAGATATAATGCCCTGGTCTGTCTCAGAATACGCTGGAAGAAAAATTTCCGTTGGGTTGTGTCTTGTGTCATATATATATGAATGCTATATATATATATGACACAAGATACAACCCGACCCAATATGTCATGACACAAGACACATACACCATATTCGAGACACATGACACATCACTCAACAAACCTATAACACATGATATCACATAACGACACAAGAGAGAGTTATGACACATTATTGGAGACAACCATGCTGATATGGAGTAAGCATAGGGGACTGGTCCACGTTGAATGGGTTGTAGAAATATGGCAAATATTATATAAATATTATCTCTAAACGAATTACCCAATAGTATAAAATAAAGCGGCATAGGATAATATGGGAATTATTGTTAAATTATTGATCACAAAGGGCTAAATATTATGAGGGGCCTCTAATCATATAGAAGGGATGGAGATCATGACTATTTAATAAAAGGACCTATCTATATATATTGGGTAGGAAACCCTTTAACTTAGACAAGAATCTTCCACGAACATTTTTCTTCGTCAACTTGCTTACTAATTTGAATCATATATTTTTATATACCAGTAAAAGATAGTCTTTTGTATGCGCTCCTATGATGGTTAAAAACAATTAAAATGATCATAGAATGACCATAAACAATATCTAAAGATTCACAAAGATTCATAGAATTAAAATGCAAATATTAGTCACGAACCTTCCCTTATAAGTTATTATGTTAAAGTTGGAGTAGGATCCCCTGTGACCTATCAAATGCTCCTGCTAGATACTGGAAGTGATATTACATGGGTTGCAGACTATACATCGTGTGGCCACTATAGTTGCACCGGATTTAACAAGAAAGCATCACATAGTGTATCTTTGCTATCTTGCTTATCAATTCAATGTTCTGAATTGAAGAATAGAGCAAAAGGAGTAAATGTCAGTTGCACACATGATGGTTTTTAAAAGTAGGGATAGCTTATCTGAGGATTATAGCGAAGTGGATATGGAAATGATATATGATAGTTTGACATTTGGTGAAGGATCGTCAAAGTTTATTTTTGGCATTGGAGTCCGCCAGAGAGGAGACAATATAGATGGGAATTTAGCAATGGGACGAGGTGAATTTTCAATTCCAGAACAGGCTTATAATACTGGTTTATTTAATGGAAAGTTTTCCTATTGCCTTCCTCCACATGATTCCAAGTCAAATTCGACACTTATGTTTGACGATCCGAGTTATCCCAAGGATTACAAAACAATGTCATTGATTCGAAATCCCAACAGACGCAATGTAAGGTGGTTGGGGGCAGGGCCCAACCGAGCAATGTAGTGTGGTGTGTGGTCACATGTCCAGTTGGATGCTGCCTCGTGGCGTGACGTTAAAACTACTATCTATCTATCTATCTACTTCTCTTTCTTGGATTTACTATATACCTGTTACGGGAATCAGCATTGATGGTCATCTCCTGCCAATTTCTCATAATGATCTTTTTCCAAAAGATGATGGAAGTGGTGGCTTTACAACAGATACTGGTACTCCATTTACCCGTTTGATACCATCAGTTTTTAGAAACCTCACTCACACCTTTGAAAAGTTAATGTCTCCTCTTATTCCTAGAGCACGATATGGTTGGCCTTCTCATTACTGCTATATCTATAAACAGAATTTTCGTTTTTCTAAGATTGTTTTTCATTTTGAAAATAACATCATTTGGACACTTCCAGATCTCAATACAGTGATATTTGACCCACCGTATTTTTGCCTAGCTTTTGCAAGCGGTGAGATGAACATGTTAGGCAGTTATCAGCAGCAGGGATTCAGATTTGGTTTTGATATTACTCATCTTACTATGGGAATTAAGTTAATTCCAAGGTGTGATTTTTACTAAAATTATGTAATTTCTATTTAGATTATGATTCATATGCTAACATTAGTATGAGCCAACATTTTAAAGCTATCAACTTGCTATCTATATTGTACATTCTTTATTTAATCAATTTAATAGATTCTGTTTACGTTGTTGTGCATTGTTGGAAGGTTTGAGTGTACTTTATGCTATATCGCTCACTATGGGTGATGATTTTAAGGACTCACTATGGGTGATGATTTTAGAAGCAACATAATTTTGTATGATACAAATTGTGATAATTTTAGGAGCAACCATATGATAGAAATTGCGGCAAGTTTCTTACAACAAAATGTTCTTAGAATGCGGCAAAATATATCCACTTAATATTTTTTATAGTTATTGTGGCGATAAAATGTATCAGAATTTTAAAAATAATGAGAATAACAATCTATGATAATTGTTTTCGGTAGAAGAATAATATAGGACCATAAATCGCTTGAAGAACTACTTTTTCGAACTAAAAAAAATAGAAGAAAATGGCAAAATACAAAGTTGAGATAAGCTACAAAATTTAAATAACCCAACTGCAATTTGCAGACGTGTCACAGATTCACAGATTCTTCCGGCAACAGGCACACATGTTTTCTGGCTCCTACTTAATCTGATTCTTAATATCTGAGTAAAAGGGTATATTGTGTCTACAGTTAGACTTTCTTTCCACGATTGCTTTGTAGATATAATGCCCCAGTGCATTTTGAAATATCTTTGGAAGAAAAATTTCCGTTGGGTTGTGTCTTGTGTCATATATACTGCTATATATATATATATATATATATATATATATATATATATATATATATATATATATATATATATATATATATATATATATATATATATATATATATATATATATATATATATATATATATATATATATATATATATATATATATATATATATATATATATATATATATATGACACAAGATACAACCCGACCCAACATGTCATGACACAAGACACATACACCATATTCGAGACACATGACACATCACTCAACAAACCTATAACACATGATATCACATAACGACACAAGAGAGTTATGACACATTATTGGAGACAACCATCTTTGATATAGATGCATATGGGGACCGGTCCACGTTGAATGGGTTATAAAAATATGGCAAATATTATATAAATATTATCTCTATGCGAATTACCCAATAGTATAAAATAAAGCGGCATAGGACAATATGGGAATTATTGTTAAATTATTGATCACAAAGGGCTAAATATTATAAGGGGCCTCTAATCATATAGAAGGGATGGAGTCATGACTATTTAATAAAAGGACCTATCTATATATATTGGATGGGAAACCCTTTACCTTAGACAAGAATCTTCCATGAACATTTTTCTTCATCAACTTGCTTACTAATTTGAATCATATATTTTTATATAGCATTAAAAGATAGTCTTTTGTATGCGCTCCTATTGTGACGCTCCCAGAATATATACGACCCTCGGACGTATACATACGGGGACTTTCCCCTCCCATGGCGATCATCTCACCATGAGCAGGGCCCTCCGTCTGTTCGGCCATCTATGAAATGAGGCCCGAAGAAGGACCGCGAAGGGGTCATTCATTACGCCTTCAATGGGACTTCTCGTCGCGGAAGCATGAATACAAGGGTTAGCACCGCGACGAATATACATAAATAACCACCACGAAGGGTGGCGCATCCATCAATATACCAACGGCATAGAATATGCATCTAATCCTAAGAAAACACCCAAACCCCGGGCTCTACCCCGCTCCCGGACTCCCGTGGGGATCGACTGGCAGGTGGGCCTCAAGAGATCACCGGGCCAGGAGTCTTGGCATGGCGTTGGGCGGCATAGAACATTGGCTAGGGTTGTCCACTCCATCCGCCCCTCACATTGCACACTTTGCGGATGGGTCAATTCATGCTATGGCTTTGCTATAGCCTTCCAGAACGCAAACTTCGGGGCATCACCCTCTCGAGCCTACTCGGGGTTCATGGCGCTGGTCCAGATGAAGGCGGTCGGAGGCGTCCCCTTCGAATCCGCGGTGGTTCCATGGGTGAGCTAGAGAATCGTGCGCGCTCGGCGACCCCGCATCCGTGCCCAACTTACTCACCCTAAATCTACTCAAAGTGCAAAGGTGCTCCATCACGGATCACACCTCTACACCCGAGGGGGTGTCGGACCCATACCGGCCCTCGTGGCCGGCTTCTCGGGCCCTAGCCCTTGTAGGAGTCTCGGGGAGCCTTGTATGCTCATGCAAGACCCCACCCCTCATGTCACCAGCGTGTTCCTTGTGCGGTGCTAAGCCAGACCATGGCATCTAGGACCCGGTGGGTTCTTGTGCCTGAGCCGCAACTAATGGGACTTTCACGAGCTATCTAGGAGCATACTCGTACCTGCGGTTCGAGAGGCCTCTACCCCCGTAATCCCCGTTTCAAAGTCGGATCAAACAAAGAATTAACAATCCATCCCTTCAGAGTAAGAATCAAAATTGAATATAAAGAGAACTTGTTTGTACAATCAAGGGTTAGTCTCTATGATTGAATTACAAAGAGAACGAGAAAAGGCGGACCACGACCAAGTGTTAACTAGAATTCACATAGCCACCTACGAATTACGGCTGGACTCATTCCCATGGGGCGCCTCCATCTCCTGGCGGTTGAAGATTCAGTTGTGGCTTCCGGGGGCGGCGGTATGGTGGTTCTTCTGCCAGTGGTTGATGGCTCGGCTCACGGCCTTCCTTGGTGATCTTGAGGAGTCAATCCCAGGGATAGGGGTCAAGTTGGCATCCAAACTTGGCAACCCCATGCTGCTTGTCGATTGGGGCGGGTGGCGCCTTCCCAATTGGTAATTATCCTAATTTCCTAGGTTATAAGTTATTATTATTAATGTGTTAAATTAGCATAGCTATTTTAATCCTTTGTAAGGTAACCCCTAGGTTGCAATTAAGTTCCCATACCCCATGGTAGTGTACCTTTAGGGAGTGGCGTGCTTGTATTTATGCGTGTCCTGGTATAGTAGGCCGAGATAAAATAAATGGAATGTCACATTCTCCCCTCCTTAAAAATAATCTTTGTCCTCGGCATTAGGATTAACTAATTGAACACATATACGTAAAAATTGAATTAGAGAATGAAGTTAAGAATATAACATTAATACGTTGAGATTATAGTAATTTGGATAGTAATACATTGAAGTTAAAATATCAAAGTACAAGCACGTCGATACAAACTTATGATCAAAGGAGTTTAGGACCCAGTCCGATTTAAAACATTCGACAACAAAATTCATACATGTAGACAAAACCAATACGGGGGACAAGTTGGGTCATCGGCAACCCTCTATACAAAGGCGGTGGCGACTTGTTCATTGGCTTTGCACAACCATATACCCGTAGGTTAATAATATGATTAAGTTGTGGTTGAAGGGACCACCCCCACCAAATAAAAGAAAAGTATCTAGAAGGGAATCTATCATGTGTAATGCGGCTTGCAATTCATTGTGGCATGAGGAATGGTTGAGTTCCTCATTATAGCCGGAATGAGCAGATCTATTTACTAGATGCCTTCTTAGGAATTCATGGTCATGTCAACATCAACAATACACCACGTCCTAGAGAACACGAAGGTGATCTCATCATCGGTTATTACTATCATATACGATCGTCTACCCCTCTAAAACATGATTCTCGGTCAATCAAGCCTTCAAGCTTACCGCCGGGAATGGGTTGATAGCATCGTTGATGAGTGCGACCTTGAGATTCCCGCATGAAGTCGGATAGTGCTTCTCAAGGTCTATCTTCATCACCCGGGTAGCATCTTCAAGCTGGTAAGTGCTTCCCACTTGACCAAGTTTTGCAACATTTGAGTCCTTCTAAGTGCGTTTTGTAGCTTCGATCAAGAAGAGCTTGGGCACTATTTCCAGCTGCTCTTGGTCATTTCTAGGAGGGTAGGGGTATCCAAAACCTCCTCTGGATCAGGGGGTGTGTTGCTTGAAGACTCCGTGTGAAAGACCTTGTGGATCTTCAAGCGGGGGCAAGTCCAAGCGATATGCCTGTTCTCCCCCACGTTCATGTCATGAGCGGCCCATCCATCTGGGTGCCAACTTCTTCAGTTACCAATTTTAAGCTTGGCTTGTTTTACTTTGATCTTAAGCCAAACCCGACTCACCCACGGAAGATTAGGTGGGGTTGGTGCTTATCCAGCTAGACTCTTCGGCGGCTAGCGTGCGGCCAATAAGTAACCCGAACTTCTTCCACCAAGGCACGCATTTCTAAAAGGAGTTGTTGAGACCCTCCACTTTAGAAAGCGAGATTATGCCATGTGTGCGGAGTAAGACATTGATAGCCATAATTTATCATGAAGGGAGACATTCTAGAAGACTCTGCTTTACATTTGTTGTGGTGAATTCTACTAAGTAAATATAATCCGCCCATTGTATTTGTTTACTCCATACATAGCTTCTTAGCATATCTTCGATAATCTGATTGACCGTTACGTTTGACCATCGTAGGATGATGGTAAAGGCGTACTCATGGCAAGCTTGAGTGCGGATGGTGGCGAAGAAATCCTTCGAGAATGCGACAAACTTAGGATCCCAATCGGATACAATTACTCTCGGCATCCGTGCAACACGAAAATTTCCTTTGCAAAGAGCAAAGCGGTTAATCGGCGGTGTCCAATGGTCGCGACATGGCAGGAAGTGAGCCATCTTTGATAATTTGTCGACCCGCGACCATTAAGGCATCATACCCGCGAATGCGTGGAAGCCCCACAATGAAATCCATGGTTATGACTTCCCACTTGGCGTTGGGCACATCAAAGGTTGCAACTCCCGGGAACTCTTAATTGCTCCGCCTTGGTTTCAGCGACAAACGACAGCGTTTGATGTACCTAGCAATATCCTTCTTCATGGAAGGCCAAAAATAGGCTGGGCCGGATCTTAAAGTAAGTTTTCATAAAACCCGCATGTCTGCTATAGGGCTGTTGTGTGTGTCATGGAGAATCGGCTTTTGCACCCACGAAGTCGTTTGGAACACACAACTTATCTTTGTAATATAATAAATTGCCCTCCTTCTTATATGAGCGGAATGCCTCCGTTCTCTATCGATGCACGGGCTTCCCTTACCCAAACTTTCCCAAATATTACGAGAATTGGGATGCGTGGCCAAGGTGCGCTCTATCTGCTTCCCAAACTTCGGTGAGTGTGGAAATGGCATTACAATGGGTGCGGGTTATGAAGGGATGGCGTGACAAAGCATCCATAACCACATTGTGCTTTCACGGCTTGTATACAATCTCGAAGTCATATTCCTCGAGGAATTCCATCCATCTTAATTTGTGGAGATTCAAATTTGGGCTGGGTGGATAGATGGCGGAGACTCGATGATCCGTATCCGGCTGAAATCTTCTACCAAGAAGGTAGTGTCTCCAAATCTGGACGGCACGCATTACAAGGATATGCTAGCAACTCGATCATGGGTAGGATATCCCCTCACGCATTAAGACACCACCGCTGCATCGTTCATCTTCTTTGAATCATAAGCAACAACTCTCCCCTCACAATCTTTAAGACTCCACCATAAAAACCACCCCTTTCCATATATATTTTTCATTTAAACTCTATCTTACTTCGGCGGTTCATCGGTGGCTACCGGTTTATCCTTTTCGGATCGGGCAAGGTAAGGGTGGTGCAGATGTTAAAGCATCCTTGAGTTTACTGAAGCCGACTTGGACTTTTGTTTTCCAATGTTCCATCAATCCTTTACTTTCTCATGCCTTGTGAGATTAGTAAGAGGTGCGGCAATTGTTGCAAAATCCTTGACAAATTTCCGATAATATCCTGCGAGTCCCAAGAAACTCGGGACCTCACGAAACATTAGGCTGGAATGGGCCAATCCTTTACTGCTTCTATCTTAGGCTGGATGCGTAGCAATTCCTTCTCTGAGATAATATGCCCCAAATAGTCTACCCTCGAATTGGCGAACTTGCATTTAGAGAACTTGGCAAAGAGGCGATAAAGCCTCGGCTTTTGCAAAGCTAATCGAAGATGTTGTTCATGTTCTTTGGGGTTTTACTATAGATGAGAATGTCATCAAAGAAAATGACAACAAAGTCATCCAAGTATTGGCGGAAGATGTCATTCATCAACCGCATAAGCGTTCGCGGCGTTGGTCAATCAAAAGGCATGGCGGTGAATTAAGTAATGCCCATATCCGAGTGCAAAAGCGGACTTATGGATGTCCTCTTCCTTAATCCTTATCGATGGTACGGGGCGCAAAATCAATCTTTGAGAAATATTTTGCTCCTTATGGCGGTCCATAAGATCATCGCCCCTAGGCAAAGCATAGCGATTCTTGATGGTATGCTTATTGAGTTGCCTATAATCAATACACATCCTTAAGGAGCCATCTTTCTTCTTGACAAAAGAATAGGAGCACCAAATGGTGAAACAACTTGGGCGAATAAACCCCACATTCGGTAACTCTTGTAGGCTGTTTCTTAAGCTCTGCTAACTCAGGAGGACTCATTGATGCGGGGCTTTCTTTGGTAGGCTTAGTACCGGTTCAAGAGTTATCTCACATTCCACCCCTCTAAAGGAGGAAGCTTGTGGATCTCATCACGGAAAAAGATCGCTAAATTCGAAGAAGGGTAGCAATGTCCGATGGTAAAGCGTCGATTACTAGCTTCTTGTTTGGAGTCCGACTCAATGGAAGCAAGTTTAATGAGGCAAAGAAGTTCATTCTGCGCATAGCTTTTCCTAAAGCTTTCTTGACATTGGCGCATGGCCAAAGTGTAATGAATCACCTTTTATTGTCACCGTGCTCCATTAAGCGTTGAAGGTGACCTCCGGCTTCTCGCACGATCTATGTGGGCCTGGCGGGCGCTAAAACTCCATTCCCACAATAAGATCATATTTGCCAATGTCCATTAACTTCGGCACCCAAGGCAAGCGGTTACTGGCAACTGCATTTTAAGGTTATCTGGCTGACCATGAGTGTGTAATGCGATCTTACCGCTAGCTAATGTGGCTTAGGTGGGGATTTCAAGCGTTTCATTTGCGATGCACAGGCCATTCTAGGAGAAGCAAAAATTATGTGTACTACCACCGTGTCCATCAAAATTATGAAGGGCTTCTTGTCTACTTGGCCTATTGTAGAAATAACAAAGGCTGACTTTTCAAGCGTTACTTTGTTTCTATAAGCGGCAAGAATATGAGGCGCACCATGAATGTACTTCGGGAGCCTGGTCTTCCTGGCAAGGTTGGACTCCAAATCTTCCCAATCCAGTCGGCCATGGCGGGTTAGGCGTCTAGCGTGGCGTCACGGGCAATTCGCATGAAGTGTCGGGGCCTCATGCACCATGGCAGCATGCCTTATCCCGGAGGCTGTTCTCACGGCCTCTTTAGGAATGGTGTAGAGGCCCGAATTTCCTTACCACGGCATTGTTACGCTTATGCGGCGTGCTAAAGCAACTTTCTTCTCTGGCGTCCATAGGAATTGTCTTTGAGGGCCCGGACTTGGCGAGCGGGGTTTGTAAAGGTGTGGGCCGGCGTGGCTGCCCAGTAAGGAGCGGTCGCGGATCTTGGCTCCTTGGCGTATCTTCCTCAAGGCTTAATGCCTTAGCTTAGCCTACTCGCGCACTCTTGACTTTGGGTGCGATAGCCTTGACCATTAAGTTTAATAGATGGGGCCAACCCTTCAATGTAGCCCTCTCTTTGCTCTTTTCTCATTCATTCTGGCACATATACAACCTCAAAGCGCCCAATTAATTCGATGTAGGCCTGCCGCGGACATGCCCTTCTGTTCCAACTTTGTAGAAGGTGCGAATCTGTTGGCATTTGTGCGCCGCGAGGCCGTAATGCGATTTAAAAGCCTTAGCAAACTTCACGAACTTGCATCTGCTCCTATCCGGTGTTTGGCTGCGGCGTAACCCTTCCACCAAATACGAGGCGCTCGGTAAGGTTAAGTGGTGGCGACCTTCCTGTATCCTTCTCCGTCATTCCATAGGACTTCCCGAATTCCTTCATTTAGTCCAACCAAGATTCCGCATTCAAGCCTCCTCACGGATTTCCCATCAAAGCCCGAGCCAACTTCGGTTCTTCCATATACTAGTGATAGGCTGTATCAGCGAGTTTTTAGGTATTCCTTATCCTTACGCCTTGAATGGTCAGCGTCCGATGGCGAGGAACCCAAGAACCGAAGTGGTTGAATGTGAGAAGCGGCGCTATCCTTAGAGGAACCGATGGCGCTTAGCATGAGTCCTCCTGCAATGCAGTGCAGGGGCTAGCTCTGGGAGGAGATGGGCTGTTGTGCGAGTGGACTCAATGGTGTTGAGGTAATTCGGTCCGTCCTCTCGAGTATGTGGCGGTGGATTGGTATGCAACACATAAGCACGTAACTTCGCCCGAGTTGCCTTTTCATTAACATCAATTCTGTTCGGGGTGAGCCTACTGGCGTTGGAGGGTGTTTGCCAAGCGGCGTTACGTACACCGTCTATAGGAGTCATTCATGAATATATAAGCAGATTTACATTAATGTGCAATCCCTTTTTAAGTTAATTGAACAAAAGTATATACAAACAGAAGACAATATTTGTATTTCATTCAAGTTGATTATAACAACGGGTTGATTGATACATGGATTGAGACAAAAGTAGGTATGATACAATGGGAACTTTTAAAGTTCTCTTGGCACCTGGCACCACAACAACGAAAACATAGCGGAAGAGACCAAGCTTAGGGGTTGGCCCGAAGGGTGCAAGGATCGGCGTGGCGAGTACTCTCCGTCTGGCTTCGGACAAGTTTATAGCGTGCCCAGGCTTGGACAATGATTGCTTGGTACTCCCATGTTGGGCTGATAATCAGAAGGTTAAAGAGCCTTCGCGTTGCATAAAGAGTTGCCAAAGATGGTGCGTTGGCGTCCTCGAAGGCCGTGCTGGTCATATTCCAATAGTCCAGTGCGACCACGGGGTCATCTTCAGATCCTCGGCTTCGATCCACGAGGATGTTAACTATCTCTAGCCCTTTGTCGAGGGTCATAGAGTTCCCACGGTGGCGGTGGGTTCGGTTTCATAGCCTTCCTCCCACTCACGGATATTCACCATATCTCACGGCCATAGTCACGTGCGGCGGGATCGTCTCTCCCTAACCATGTCGGTGATTCTTTCCTCATACTCCCAAATGGTTTCCTCGCAACATAGTTGGAGTGAATAGAGAACATTTTGTAATTCCACTATACCCTAAACTTTAAATGCTTTGGAAGAGGATGTCATAAAAAAAACAATTTAGTTATACTCATCAAAAAAACTTTGTATTTAATAAGTAGATAAGGTACACATTTTCCAATATGGTTTAAACAATTGCCAATCCAAAATCTCATAAATACATGTATATATATATAGTACTCTTAGTTCGGGGAACTAGGCCCCGCCTCTTTATCCTTAGCCCTAGGAGGTGGGGAGGCGGTCGGTGTCCTTGTGAGAGCTACCCGAGGGTCCAGCATTGGCGCCCAACGGATGCAACCTCGGTGGATGAGCAGCGGCCAATGGGGCTGCCGTGAGGAACTTCATGCCCATCCAAGGCATAATATCTTGGCCCAAAGCCGTAAGGGCAAGATCCCGTCGTGCGGTACATGCGTAAGCGTGCGATGGGAAAAGCTCTTGTGGCCGGCCCGGTGTAGAAAGTGCACGGAGGGCCCACCATGAAGCTTCAGACCTCGGGCCCTAAATCGGGCTATGAAGAGAACACGCCCGTGTTTGAAGGCCGACAAAAAAAGCGGGTGAGGTGGTTCTGGTATGTTTTAGAACTTTTTTTTATATATATATTGCACCTTCCCATGTCCTTGACTTTTATTTTGGAGTTTGTATTAGTGAAATCTCGCGACCACTTCCTTATCAAGTCCATGGGGACTTCTTCCCTCCTTGAGCTCTGTTGCTCCTCCTTCTTATCTTGCATTGAGGGGGGTTATGATATAAATCTTCACCCTCATCATCGAGCGGAGGAACCTCAACCATATTGATGTTTGGGACATGAGGTCCCATAGCCGTGAAGGCATCACAGTGCGGATTCGCGAAGAGGGTTCTGCATCACAAAGTCGCGAAGGCGTAATAGAGTCTCTCGTAGGCTCTAGGGTCTCTGCGGGACTTTCTGGCGGTGGTGCACCTCCGGAACAAGCTTCGGTAGAAGTGAAGTCGATGAAATCATCCATACAATACTCCGCAAGCTCGCAAAGTACATGGTCTTTAAGCTTATGCGTCTAAATCGACCACTACATTGATACGTCCGGATAATATCATCCAAGAGAAGGTATTCACGCCCCCCGGTGATAAATAAGCGGAAGGCCGTCTAACCCCTGACAAGCCTATAGGGGGTCGCGTGGCGGTGGTAGCTCCTCTGCTAGCTCTTTCCAGCGGGCAAAATTAAGCCCATCCCTATATGCTTTCGTCATCCCCCCTCCTCGGAGGATTACGGCAGCTTGCCCTTCTCTGCCCGACAAGGTTTCATCCTCAACGTGTTGGTCCATGAGGATGGCTAGGAAGCGAAGTAGCTTCCGGATCTTTGCTGCCCACGATCTTTGGACCAGTTGGGTGTTTACCCCATCGAGGAGTTTCCCTTCAAGGCGTCATAGGCATGTGTGTCCCGCCTAGCATCACGCCTAACTATCTCCCGCTCAAATACAAGTGGGGAGGATCCCACTAGGGAATACGAGGAGGAAGCATTTCCTCCATGTAAAAAGAATCAAGGAATCCGGCATAGTCCGGGATGCGGCGTACATGTTAACAAGGAGGTCTATCGTTGGCATAGCAAAGGGCCTGGCGGTCGAAGGGAACACAATGGATCCCATTTCTCTCCATCAAGGTACCCGAGGCAACAAAGGTCGGTGGCGGCGGCCATGAAGGCTAGAAAGGGAGGAGAGGAAAAAAGCGTTTAAAATAACCCTACAGGTCCTTTTAAACCCTCTTAATAAAGGCTGACGTCGGCATTTTATTTTAAATTTAACATGGAAAAACATTAAACTTTTAATTCAAAATGAAAGCTTCTTTATTAATTATCACACAAAAAAAAAAAAAAAAAAAAAAATATGTACAATTGCGGGATCCCAAAGTAGGCTAAGGTTGCTCCCCTCAGATCCTACTGAGGCGAGGGGCCAAATCCTTAGGCATTATGGTGGACCCTCTTTAAGGATGGATAGGCGCAAGCATCACAAAAAGGCTACCAAGCAAGGGGGGGTTCACATAGTTATAGCCAAAAATTCATGTGCTACCAAGTATTTTGGACTTGAACCATGCCTCTTGGGCTTTTTTTAGGTGACTACTGCAAAATATGTGCAATGGGGTTTGAAATGGGGTTTTGGTTTCACTTAAAATTTTGGCGTTGTACGATCTCAAAGTTACCCGACCTCTTGGGCGAAAAACAAAAGCTTCGGTCCCGGAAGGTGGTGGACTTCACCAGAAATTCCGGATCTCCCGCAATGCCGCGATGGGGGTGGGCCCGATGAGGCTTCGGCTGTGGCGGGGCCACACTGCGATGTTGGCACCGTCTTAGCCCCAGCAACCGTGCGGAGTTATCCACTCTCTGGCTAACCGGCCTCTGGTCTTCTTCCCAAAAAGCCCGGCAGGTCTTTAACTTATCCTTGTATTGTGCCCGACCTTATGAAACGCTCCTTCCTTCCGGGCTTAACGGTTAGGATGCGTCGGTTTGGGTTCGAGCCACTCCCGAATACCGTACCTCCACTGTTGGTCCCGCATTGTCTTGTCGGTCCGCTCCTCTTGCTCCAACTTCTCGCGCTCTTCCGAGCTCTCCTTAGGTCTTTGCGGATGCGAGGCAAAGTTGGGCTCCGCGGCACGGCGATTAAGTTCAGCGCTGGTACCTTTCGGCCATGACCCATATCTATCTATGAATAGTGGTCGGATAGTCTATGCTAATGTCGGGGATCTCTCCCCAGAGACAAAGGCATTTGGAACCCTCATGCCGGTGGTATGGGGGAACCTCAATAGCTCGCCATCGATGGCCAGCAAAAGCGGTCTCTCAGAATCTTAGGTACTCCCTACCGGTGTTTGTGTCGAGGCTCAATTCCCCGTTGGTGGAGTCCCTGGCAAAACCCTAATTAGGCCCTCCTCGTCGACATCTTCTTCCTCATTATGGCCTTCTGTTGGGAGGATAAAAAAATTTGATGAGCATCATCACCATGTCGGGTTGCTCAACAAGGGTATATATATAAAAATTGGCCCCGGGATGAGGAATGGCTGCGAGAAGTGATAAGGCGGGATATGGAATCCTATCGTTGTTCTCAAACCTATTGACCAGCTCATCAACAAAGATGTCGATGAGGGCTGGGTTACATTAGCCATGTGCTTAGCAATCATGGCGTGAATCTCCACGATACTCATGGTGGTTGGATGCGGGAGGCGCTTGAGTGATAGCCATAGGGAATAGTGGCGAAAGAAGGGGATTACAAAAGATTTGAGATGCACAAGGCACAAGAAGCCTTGGATCAAAGGTCCGTGCAGTGGCGATGGCGGAGAGGCCCGGCTTCGAGGCGGTTGGAGGCCCGAAAAGCAAAAGCAAATGGCGAAAATGGTTTGCTAAGCGGCCAATTAACTTTTAAAATTTCAAATTTTCCTTATTAACTTCAAAATTTTATTATTAAAAACATATCACAGGAATCACAGCGCCCACATCTGATCGGGCGCCGATGGCATTATCACGGGTTTCTGCCTCAGGTTGTCGTGTCGTAGCGGCTGCCGCATTGACTGGCGAGGTCAGCGTTGACTTCGAGTCCCGGTCGGAGCAACATTTCCGCTTCCAACTTGACTGCAAAAGCGACAAAAAGCAAAGCGGCGCAATTGGATTTTGGGCCTGCCCTTACGACTATTTTTAAGCTGGAGGCTGGCTTGTTTTAGGGTAATTCGGTCGCCCAATCCAATGGAGCCATCATCTTTGTCATTTGAGTTACCCGGCGCACGCTGAGCCTCAATCTTGGCCCCTCCACCCTTCTGTTTCAACTTAACCTAACACCAAACCAAACAACAAAGGAACTAGCGACACATTGACTTAGCCTCCTCTAACTACGTTACTCTCAGGTTAGTGTTTGGCGGTTGCTTTGATTTGAACCCCCGGCGGCTCTGCATGGCGATCGATAATATATATCACGACCCTGGACGTATACATACGGGACTTTTCCCCTCCATGGCGATCATCTCACCATGGCGAGGGGCCCTCCGTCTGTTAGGCCATCTATGAAATGAGGCCCGAAGAAGGGACCACCGAAGGAATCATTAGGCCCCGCCTTCAATGGGACTCCTACGTCGCGGAAGCGTGAATACAAGGGTTAGCACCGCGGAATATACATAAATAACCACCACGAAGGGTGGAGCATCCATCAATATACCAACGGCATAGAATATGCATCTAATCCTAAGAAAACACCCAAACCCCGGAGGGCTCTACCCGGCTCGGACTCGGGTCAGAAATTGATTTCAATTTTGGAGGGCCTCAAAGAATCAACCCAGTCCAGTCTTGGCATGGTGTTGTTTGGCATAGAACATTGGCTAGGGTTGTCCACTCCATCGCCCCCCTCACGGTGCACTTTTTTGGGGATGGGTCAATTCCATATGGCTTTTGCTATAGCCTTCCGGAGAGCATAAGGCTTCGGGCATCACCCTCGGGCCTACTCCCGGGTTCATGACGCCTGGTCCGATAGAGGCAGGTCGGGGAAGCGTCCCTTCCAGAATCACGAGTGGTTTAAGCGTGAGCTGAGGCTGCGTGCCGCGTAAAGCGACCCCCGCATCCATGCCCGACTTACTCGCTTCAAAATCTACTCAAAGTGCAAGGTGCTCCATACGGATCACACCTCTACACCCCAGGAGTGTCAGACCAAGCAATACGTAACCGCG